>CM066232.1:20309714-20909714 GCA_033675125.1 Athetis lepigone
AAACTAAAAAAGTCGCCAAAAACGTTCGGAAAATTCGGTTTTATTGCTATTTGATAACTAAAATGTAATTAAATATACTTACGGCCTGTTCCAACACTTTACAAGTAACGCTATTTTGCATAATAGGTATATATATTTAAAAATAGAACAGATTTAGTATGAAATTAATGTCAGTTATCTAAAAATGTTAATAGCAAATACTTTACATAGCTTTGTAAATATTGTGAAATAACGGACTTTATGACGAATATGACGTTATTCGTCTAATGTTATTTATTTCCACATGGCGGACGTTACGCTAGGTCATGGGTTCTCAAACTGATCTATATCGACAAGGAGTCCGTGTTAACGCAACAAAATTGAGGATCCATGAGTTGTAAATATAGGGAACAGCGATGGTAGAACTCTCTAAAATAAAAGTTGCGTAATGTCGTCAAAATAAAGTCATTGGTTAAACCCTTCAACCTTCGTACACATATGATTAGGGACACAATAGAAAGACAATAGCAGCCCGACAGCTGGCTGTCGCTTGGTTGGCTTGGTCGACGAAAGATTAATGTAACAGGCAGACGTATTGACGTGGTTCTGCATAATTATACAATCTACCTAAGACGTAACAAGTGTTGACTAAAATTTTTAAAACCAACGCCAAGTTATTAAGATCGTACTGCAGGTAACAAAAGAGTTCGAAATATCTAAACCGATTTTACTTACAAATAAAACCAGCGGGATCTAAATCGGTTCACCTGTTCCACTCAATAGCCGCGGTGCCATACACAGCAATATTACACTCCTTGTTGCGGAATGTTTATAATAGTTACCGTGACCTCGGAACATAAAGGGCAATCGAAGGAACATGAGTGGGTTTTAGTCAGTAAGAGTCTGACACGCCCTCCCGTCGCACCCAGGACGGGAACAGTCATTGGATGATTTCCCACTCACCAAAAAAAAAAAAAATATATATATTACACTCCTTTTTTGATGTAATAACCCCCGCCGCAAAAAAAGGAGTGCGCCGGACGAAAAAAATAAGTTTGGGGATCTCTACGCTAGGCTGTTGTAATTCTTAGGTATTTACTTAAGAAACGAAGCATTGTTTCTGTCACTGTCAAACTTCACTGGTTAGATAAAGACAGCAAATAGTTAAGCTAAATTAAGTACTAAGTACCGTACTTATATTTACCTCGGTGTAAGTATTACGTGTTTCTAATCGAAGCAGGAATTGCTGTTACACGCCTTACGTAAGTGAAACCGGGACCGTTGAGAAAGCCTAGTAATTGTATATTAAGTTAGTATTTATCTGTTTGTGACACAAATTCACCTTACCTGATACAAACTAGTTGTGCTTGCGATTGTAATATCTCGATTTTCTGGTTTTGTCGGTGTATCGTATACGGAACTGTTTTGTAGAGACAAAGTTGTAAAAATAACGAATACTTAGAATTTTTTTTCATCATTTTAATTTTGTAAACTGGCCAAATGTGAGGGGGGAGGAGGGTAGAGTTGTCACATGGACGATGGCAGTTGGGATTATAGGTAGATGCAGCCTCCTTAGGGTCAATTTATACTAGCGCAGAGTCGAGAGCATCGAAGCGTCTTTCCAAAACTGAACATAACAAATTCAACCTTAACTCCACAGCGTAACGCACACATTACTTCTGAGATTTTAAAAAGTCGCGCGCATTCTTGGGAATTCTCTGCGCCCACTAGCGAACCTACGCGTCATCAGTCTGGCCTGCACAAAAAAAGCCTATAATTCCAGTTTCTTTTTCTTCTTTCTTCGTTTTCTACTTCTTCAATTTCCGATGTAAGTAATATCATAGCAAGATCAATGTCAAACATATTACACACGTTTCAGCTTTCAGCTACGAGAGTCAACTGACAAGTGATTCAATAGCTCTGCTGTTGATGCCCATTACTATACTTAAGTATGCGCGTGTATTCGCTAGAATACGCGCGCACTCTTTTTTTTTTTTGGTTAGTGGAAAATCATCTAATGACTGCTCCCGTCCTGGGTGCGGTGGGAGGGCGTGTCAGACTCTTACTGACTAAAACCCACTCATGTTCCTTCGATTGCCCTTTACGTTCCAGGGTCACGGTAACCATTAAAAACATTCCGCAACCCCGGCAGACGTTGGCCCTATTGGGCCCCTTCCTGTGCTGACTCCTTCTCTTTGAGGCGCGCGTGGAACACTAACGCGCCGTCGACGCGGTCCTGGTCTTAGCCGGGCGGCGAGCTACCCATCGCTCGCCATCCGCAGAATCGCGCTACGGTGGCCGGTAGTCGTCTTGCGACTCTCGACGTCTTCGCCTGGGTCTTAGTCCGGGGCGAGAGGCTCGTCGTTGCCTCTCGCGCGCCGCCGCTTCCTTCACCAGCATAACTGCTTCGCAGAAGGGGGCGAAGGCATCCCATTCCGTCTCGCCCCGCAGCATGGCCTGAACCAGTGCCGGGCGCGAGAGGTCACCGCCGCCGATCGCCTCTACGAGGACACGTCGATGGTGCGCCCATGCGCGGCACACCTCCACCGTGTGCTCGACCGTGTCCTCCAGGCGACCGTTGCAGTGGTGACACCCAGGCGTCGCTTCCGCCTGAATCCGACACAGGAACCTCCCGAACTGACCATGTCCGGTGAGGACCTGTGTCAGGCGAAACGTGAGAGCGCCGTGGCGCCTCTCCAGCCACTCCTCAAAGAGGGGTCTTACCGCCGCTATCACGGCGTGCCCAGCACTAGGTTAAGTGCAGCTTCGCTTTAGTTGTAAAAAATTTGACACTTCGACTCTGCGCTAGTATAAATTGACCCTTACTTTAAGTGTCGCTGTCCACGGAGCTAGCTGCGTAGACAGGTACGCGTCATATTACGATTGGTGTACGCTAGCTTGAATTACATACAAAACTATAACACTCTGTCGATGAAGCGTACGCGTAGTATGCTAGTTTTTTATGTAAGTTGCAAGCAAGCGTATAATGACGATGCAGCTACGCCTAAGTGGACAGTGAAGTGTAGTTATAATTGCTAGGAACAGGATGATCGACAGATATTTCAAAATATATGTACAATTCTTATACAAAAAGTATAGGAATTAGATCTTGTAGATACAAATATACGGTACAAAGTCCGGTGCGACTCTAGGCATCAGCCCTACCCCTGTCGCTCTTCGACATTGCAACACTGACGCTTTTTAGTATTTTAGCTGTCCCCCACGGTTTCAACCGGTTTTGAAATTACTATTTTGCTTCCGTAGGACATAGTGTATTGTTATGTTGCCTAGAGCCTTAATCAATAAAAATACTATACAATAAAAAAATATTTTTTCAAATCCGATCAGTACTTTTTTTTTATAAATAAATATCCTGGGACATCTTACACACGGCCATCTGATCCCAAGCTAAGCAGAGCTTGTGTTATGGTAATCAGACAACTGAAATACATACTTATATAATTTTTAAATACATACATATTATAGATAAATAACACCCAGGCACAGAACAAACAATTATGCTCATCACACAAAGTTTGTCCTGGGTGGGAATCGTACCAACGACCTCTGGCTTAGCAGTCAGGGTCTCTGACCACTAGACCAACAGGCCCGAGCAGTACTTATACACTTCCTAAGATTACCGCGTTTAATCAACTAAACAAACAAACTCATCAGCTTTATAATATTAGCATAGTTTAGACTATGCTAATAATTTTTGACTTTTTATTAATTATGAAACTGTCACCAACGGTACTTAAACAACATCATTTAAAATTAAAATTAGTTTTAGTAATCTAGGCCTATAAAAATGTAGGTAACATTTTATTATCATAATGTAAATATTTACGTTATTTGCAATATGTTAAAGACTACTGGTCAATAATTATATAAAACTAACTTTTGCCCGCGACTTCGTCCGCGTGGATTAATAGTTCCCGTTCCCGGGAGATTTCAACTATCCTATATCCTTTCTCAGGTTCCAGACTTTATCTGTACCAAATTTCACTCAAATCGGTTCAGAGGTTTAGACGTGAAGAAGAGACAGAGTTGCTTTCGCATTTATAATATTAGTACGGACTATTTCAAAATAATGAGATCTAACATGCTCTACTTTTACCATTGACTAGCAACGCGACCCGTTTCTGCTTGGGTAAAAACAAAATGGTCCATTCGCTACTGAACTGGCTGGGCTAATTTGAAGACTAACAAAAAAATTTAATTTTTTTTGGCGTTACATGGGTGGAAATTTTTTTTATACATTTTTTTACTTTTCCTATTCCAGTTCAGTTATTAAACAAAACAATACTTACATCATTATTTAAAAATCGTTCATAATTATTCATCAGCCCTAATTTACCAAATGACTATCTAAATGCAAATATATAGCTTTTTAAAAAAAATATCAAGATCACTATGTTTGTGCACCGGAGTTGCGGAATACAATAATAGTTGCGGGATATAAGTTACCGCGGCCCCGGAACATAAAGAGCAACCGAAGGAAATTTTTTTAGTCAGTAAAAGTATGACACGAGGACGGGAGAAGCCATTTAATGATTCCCAACTCAACAAAAAATTGCTTCCAGTGTTCCTGAAGATTTTTTTATTCCACCTGTTTGTTGAGAAATTTTCAAAGAAGAATTTTCCAAATACGTACAGCCGTTTTCGAGTAACCAAAAAACAACCATTAAATATATGTAAAGTCAAATTGAGAAGCTCCTCCTTTTTGAAGTCGAAATATTACGTAAATCGGTTAAATACCTACATAATTATTACACTTACACATTAATGTTATTTAAATTTTCCGAATATTTATTGAACGATGGAGCCTGTATTTCCTATTTTATTTTGACCAATCTAAAAAGGAACATTAGAAACAAACTCAAAGGTCAAATTCTGTTGCGAGGTCCAAGGACACTTTACTTATGCAGTAGGTTACAGTGTAGACATTTTTTATACTTTTGTCACAAATAGGATATTCATAAAAAGCACTTGAAATCGTACATACCGTATATTTGTATTTATCTATTGCCGCAAACTTAAGTAAACTGCACCGTAAGTAAAGTGCCGTCCAGGGGCGCCAGTCTACTCAAGCAATAGTGATTCTATGATCGATTTTTGACGTATAACATCAAACTTTTGACACATTTCCCATACAAAAACTGTCAAAGTTGTCAAACATCCGGACAATGATTGGTCATTGAGACAATTATTACAATAGCAGACTTGAGGCCCAGGTCTTGGATAGCTTGCATCCAGGCGCTGCCCGCCACCTTTGTAATCCGGTTTATTCCCATCTATCTTCGAGCTTGCCACTGTGGTGGTGGTTGGCACTAATGGGTGGCGTTTACCACCTCGGTGGTCAATGGTATCTATTTAGTTCCATAATGCCCCCTCCGTAATTATAGTACAGCCCCCTTACCATGACGTTTAAAGTAAGATTGTTTTAGTCCTGTTGCAGGAGTGTGCAAGTGACAGCGTTAGACACGTGGTCTAGCGCCGTCTCTTTCCCACTGAAAGTAATATCAAAGTAATACTTACGTAGTAACTATTTATTAATCTGTGGTAATACTGCTATAAGGGCTTGACGTACGCCCCCAGAGGTTTATTCGCGTAATGCGGCAAAGTATCCCATACTATTACTCTGCGTTTTTTCTTTTCTTCATGTCTTCGGTCAATGTTTTCGTTGGGATGTTCTAGGTAGTTATAAAGTTTTTGTTCTAGTCAAACATAAAAAGTATATACAATAAATGGAAAAAGTCACATATTGATACTTGCCCGGTTTTTGACTCTGTTAAACATAAAAAATGCCCATACAAGAAATGAAAAAGTCACATTGATAATTGCCCGATTTTCGACTTGCTACCTCATGTATGAGAGGCAGGCGTATCGTATCCATCCATCAAAAATTCACGACCTTTCCCAATAAAAAACCAACCAATAAAAAATTTGCATAAATACAAATAAACCATGTCGCAAGAAGTTTTATCAACATGCAAATTATGTTTACCACACGGATGCGTTTATTTTTTATTTTTAGAATGCACACCGAAACTTGTATCGGAATTGCAAAAAACCGGTATACTTTATTAGTTGAATGAACGTCTGTCTGGGGCTCAGGGTCATGGGCAAGAATAAACTTAAACATATTTTCGAAAATCCCGGCTTTTCTCTAATGCATGTATTATAAATATAAACCTTATATACATATATACATGCTTTATATTTGAACGTATTATAAAACTTACTCCTGAAGCACTCTATTTCACTATATTAGAAAAGGGTAGTAATAAAAGCTCCGACAAAAAAAGAAGAATTGTACTTACTCAAAATATTAAATTTACTGCCTAAAATACTAACTTTCCGACTACTTTTTTCCGAATTAAAATGACGAAACGACCGAATGAGATACTGAAATCTTAAAAAAATAAACATGAACAGTTATTGCTATAATACTTTTCTACCAACATAAATTACGTTCAACTGAAAACTATGGTTTGTATTTTTACCTTTACTTGCCAACTATTAATTTACCAGTTCTAATCTTACCAAACCTTAAAATATTCCAAGCATGATTGAGGGTGGGCTGGGTCGACGGAGCCCCGCTTCGCGGGGCTCCTACTTCTGGGTGGCTTATAAAAGAATAATTAACCCTTCTAACCTAACCTATCCGAGTCGGGAGGCCCTAAAGTCTAGATTGCAACCAGTTTTCATCATTATTGAGAGTTAAAAATTAAATTTTGTTAACCAACAAAAGAAATTAAAACAGTTCATGCAAGTTGTAAAAATATGATTATTTTGACGAAACCTCTGTTGTCTGTAACTTAGTAATTTTGTCGGAGATTTAGTATTCTATTCGGAAATTAGGATTTTTTGTCGGTAATTCATTATAACGCTGGTTAATTAGAATAAAGGTCATAGCTCATTAGAGCCACCCGGCAGCTACCGCGCACCGCCTTGACGCACGGCGTCAACTCGTTGGGTGGACCACTCGCGGTCAACCAGTGGGCCACCCGAGGTCAACGAGTGAACGCCGAGGCGTCAACGAGTTGACGCCGCTTGGTCCACGAATTTTTGAGTAGTTTGTTAATAAAATCAACCGCGGGCAGCGCGCGGCCAACTCGTGGCCCGCGCGTTGTCAACGCAAGGCAGGCATTCGAGGAGCGAGTTGTCACCGAGTGGCCCACCTACCGACCGCGCGCGAAAGGCTTATAACCGAGGCGATCCGGTGACGCTACGGAGTTGATATAGTGAGCGCATGCCCATACAAATCCATATAAATAATACTAGCCGCAGGAGGCGAGTCGGTGCGGAGTTGGTGCCGGGTGGCTCTAATGAGCTATGACCTTAATAGTCGGCCACAGATTGCTGAAGATTAATTTGTTTGTCGGAACTATTATTATTTCCCATTAGAAAACCGCATCAAAATAAGTTGAGTTAAAGATCTAAGAATACCATACGGACTGACAGCGGAAAGCGTCTTGTTTTATATCAAGTACCTAGCGGTTATTATAATACACCGAAAAATTGGTTTTAGTTTACCGAAAGGTAGTTTTTCTCTTCATCCGCTTGTCATTTCCTATTTATCCCGTCAGGGGTTGAATTTTCGAATAACACTTTTCCGACCAACCTTAGTGCACCTCTACGTCAATTAATTACTTTGCAAATTGCATCTTTCTAAAAGGTTGTCTCGATAGTTTAATTTAATGAAACTAATAACTAAATCTATTGACTAAATTTTCTTATTACTTCCTAACATGTTGAAACTGTACTAAAACGATTAACACAATAAGCTATTAAATTACTACAAAGTACGTATACATAGGAAACACACAAGTTCGAATCGAACTTGATGCAAGGCGAACTAATTATTAAGAATGTTCGCTAATTAAAACGTTTTTGTAACCATATAACCGCAACGTTCACCACTTTCTGTACTGGATGTACAGACAACAAAACAGAAAGGCAGCCAGGGACGTTTCAAATGAAACAGAAACTAAAAAAAAACGGACAGTATGTCTTTTTATACTAATAACTTTATTTGTTTAATTGTAATGAATAGGCTCAAAAACTACTGGACCGATTTTAAAAATTCTTTCAGCATTTGAAAGCTACATTGTCCACGAGTAACATAGGCTACATAATATCACGCTACGTCCCACGGGAGAGAAACAGTAAACAAAAACCTAATGTTACGTGGGTGAAACCGCGAGGAACAGCTAGTTATATATATTTTTGTTATGGGAGCAATGCCAAATCCTGAAAAAAATATCAGCTGTTCAATACATAAGGCAAACATAAATGTACTGAACAGCTGATTTTTTTTCGCAATTTAAGGTTAGTTCCCATAGTAAAAGTTGTTGGTTATCATGAGCATAATCACGTGTTTAAGTATCGTACACTAATTACCAGTCAACCTATATTCAAATTTTTAAACTATTTGAACCTTCGAACACAAGTGATTCGGGGTATAATCGTTAGGAGTTAAGGTATATATATTATGTTCTGTGGACACAATAGAAAGACTATAGCCGCACGACAGCCGACTATCGCTTGGTCGTCGAAAGGTTAAAACCACTATTTATTGTAGAATTAAATTTAATTTTATATTTTAAAAAAATCATTCAATGAAATCTTTATTTGTGAACACAGGTATAATTATTTATTGCCATAAACTTCATTATGTGTACATTTTAGTTGAGCTCTATGTAAATGTAAATCCATAGGTCTTTGTGATAATTGACGGCCACGGTAAGTTATCTATTTTGTTGACTGTACTTTAATGAAACAGTAAGTTTTAGACACAATAAAATTATATCATAGTACAGACGCCTCAACGCACATTGATCTGTCAGATTTCTTTATTCGATTTTCAACTCTACCGCTAGTATTTAAAGTTGATTAGAAAAAGATTAATTTCGGGTAGGTGATTCGGCTGGTGTCTGTACTAAATTATAACAATTATAACGATTGCATAGTGTTTGAAAGTATTACGTTCGACAGCGCGTTAGAAAGGTACAGATAAATTATAATTATTGTAATTTGGTTACAACTGGACGACTTATGACGGCATGCAATGTGCAACTGGAAAATTATATGCAATACTCAATACTTTATTGCATTCCACATGTAGTACTTAGGTGGTAAAACTTAAAATTAGAATCACATGAACCCTGTCGGGCACAGCAAAATAAGTGAGTTAGGTGAGAGAGGAGATTCAGATGTAAGATGTTAGTTTGTAGTTTATGTTGAGCAAAATAAGTCGTTACGTCATCACGGGTAGTTAGTGCCCGAAAATCTTATTTAATCCATACTTCCATACTAATATTATAAATGGGAAAGTGTGTCTGTCTGTCTGTATGTTTGTCTTTCTTTCACGGCAAAACGGAGCGACGAATTGACGTGATTTTTTAAGTAGAGATAGTTGAAGGGATGGAGAGTAACATAGGCTACCTTTTGTCTCTTTCTAACGCGAGCGAAGCCGCGGGCAAAAGCTAGTCAGTTATACAATTGTCGTTTAGAGTAACCCTTTTCTTTAAACCCTTATAAATATTACAATTACAATTCAACTAAAATTGGTTCATAATAAAAATAATAAAGATAAACGTTCGACAAAAGGCGCAAGCCAACTGCGCTGTCAAATCGTAGCGATAAATCGTTGTCGTGTATACCGTACGTAAGCTGTCAATCCGACTTACGCTTTCAACTTCTTCATCCCACTAACGCAAAGGAAAAAGGAGCAAAATTATTTCAGCTGTTATGCATGTTTATTTGTTCATCTGTGAGCATTTAATCTTGATTTATTTATTTATTTATTAAAACTTTATGCACAAAGAAAAACATTGCACAAAGGCGGACTTAATGCCTTGGGCATTTTCTACCAGTCTACCTTAACCCTTTGACGTATATGGGACACCGGTGTCCCCAATACTTTTTTGGTATTTATACAAAAACAATGCATTTTTTAGACTTATATGTAACACGTACCGATAATTTCCGAACCAATTTTGATTTTTTTCTGATGTTGGAACCTCGGCGCGCGAAAATAAATACAAATATTCTTAACTAGCTGACCCGACAGACGTTGTCTTGTCAAGTATGAATATTGAATTCGAATTGACATACTACCTACCTACTACCTACCTACTACCTACCTACTACCTACCTACCTACTACCTACCTACTACCTACCTACTACCTACCTACTACCTGCCTACTACCTACCTACTACCTACCTACTACCTACCTACTACCTACCTACTACCTACCTACTACCTACCTACTACCTACCTACTACCTACCTACTACCTACCTACTACCTACCTACTAACTACCTACCTACTACCTACCTACTACCTACCTACCTACTACCTACCTACTACCTACCTACTACCTACCTACTACCTACCTACTACCTACCTACTACCTACCTACTACCTACTACTACCTACCTACTACCTACACCTACTACCTACCTACTACCTACCTACTACCTACCTACTACCTACCTACTACCTACCTACCTACTACCTACCTACTACCTACCTACTACCTACCTACTACCTACCTACTACCTACCTACTACCTACCTACTACCTACCTACTACCTACACCTACTACCTACCTACTACCTACCTACTACCTACCTACTACCTACCTACTACCTACCTACCTACTACCTACCTACTACCTACCTACTACCTACCTACTACCTACCTACTACCTACCTACTACCTACCTACTACCTACCTACTACCTACCTACTACCTACCTACTACCTACCTACTACCTACACCTACTACCTACCTACTACCTACCTACTACCTACCTACTACCTACCTACTACCTACCTACTACCTACCTACTACCTACCTACTACCTACCTACTACCTACCTACTACCTACCTACTACCTACCTACTACCTACCTACTACCTACCTACTACCTACACCTACTACCTACCTACTACCTACCTACTACCTACCTACTACCTACCTACTACCTACCTACTACCTACCTACTACCTACCTACTACCTACCTACTACCTACCTACTACCTACCTACTACCTACCTACTACCTACCTACTACCTACCTACCACCTATCATCCATACGTCATTACATAGCTGTCATTATACGTCAATTTTGTTATTCCAAGTCTGATTCTTTTTTGTTATACCACGTTTTATAGTGACTGACGTTACATGTCAAGTCACACGGGAATGATGTCGAACGGGATAAAAAGTATCCTATGTCCTTCTCCTGGCTCTAAACTACCTCCCTGCCAATTTTCAGCTAAATCGGTTCAGCCGTTCTTGAGTTATAAGTGAAGTAACTAACACGACTTTCTTTTATATATATAGATTACTTTTGTGTCATTTGGCGCGCTTCTAAAATGTTTTTCTCTAGTGAATTATATTACATTTTTACAGCTTTCTGAACTATTTTTTATTAAATTTTATGAGAATGGTAAGTAATAATAATTATTATATTGTTACATATTGCAATAAGTAACTTTGAAGTACCTAAAATGTTATATTTTCCGTATGGGACATGGGTGTCCCAATATGCGCGAAAGGTCAATAATTATAAAAAACCCACATAAAATTTTTTATGGTTTTACTTACAATATTTACACTAATCTTCATTGTTTTAGGCCCGTAAAGGAAATAGAATAGGTATTTTATTTGACTGAAACCGAAGTGGAGGAATTCCTCATGGCTGATAATAGTGACACTGAAGATGCACTCATTTTGGACGACGAAGACCAGTCATTTTTACAAGAAGACATGTGAGCTAGAGTTTCCGACGTCATAATCGAACCACCAGCCCTACCAGAGTTTTCTTAAGAACCAGACTTAAGATCAGACTCATCATCGACCACCTCTCTTGATTCACTATTGTGCGAACCGATTCCTGAGTTCCAGTGGAAAAAGAATACTCATCGCCCTTATGATTTTTCAGACACTGATTATGAATTTGATGAGATAAATATCTCTCAGCAATTAGACTCACTAAAACAAATAGATATATTTGAGGCAGTCACAAACATAAATTCATTGATTGAAGAAATAATAATACCGGAGTCCTTACGTTACGCTCATCAAAATGGTTCAGTATTCACTACAGACCTCCAAGAAATTAGAGCTTTTATCGGTATGAACTATGTTATGGGTTACCATGTATTACCTTCTCTAAGATAAGCTACTGGTCAACTGAACCTGACATGGGCGTGCCTTACATAGCTAAAATTATGCCTTTATCGAGATTTGAAGAAATAAGAAGAAACCTGCATTTCTGTGACAATATGCATCACAACCTTCTCTGACATCGCCAGGCTTCGATAGGGCACACAAAATAAGATTAGTAATGAATCATTTCAATTTAAGTTTCCAATCAGCAATGAATAATCCAATCCGTGGATGAACGTATGTGTATGTATGTACGAAAAAATGCATGCGCAACAACACATTGAAGGTAGTTTGCTATCGTCGCTCGAATACCGGCAGGTTGTGTCCAGAGCCATGATTGGCAACTTTTCCATTAGAAAACACGCCCTGCCATCTATGTCAATGACAAAGAAGAGGACTCAAAACTACTTAGGTCATAAGCAGTCTACGCCTTCACATGTTATAATAAAGGAACCTTCACGTAAACGATGCGCGCAATGTGCAAGAACAGGAGTTGAAAATCGTACCAATAATATTTATGACATATGCGAAGTAAATTTATGTTACAAAGCAACACGAAATTGTTTTGCAGACTTCCATGTTTAAAATGTATTAATAAATTCATATTATTTTGAAGAATTTAGTTATGTTTTTATAATAAAAATAAAGACCTTACAATCCCATGAATATCGTCCCTTATCGCATATTGGGACACATTTGTCCCAAGTAATTTCTCAAAATCCAATGGGATTTCTTCTTATTTTTTACTACATATGTTTAAAATACCCCTTCGCACACTAAATAATCCAATAATACTCGTAAAAACATTAGCGTACTTGTTTTGTGCGTGAAAGGGTTAAGGTGATGCAGAGACAAATCATGGTAGGTGCAAAGATATTAAAGTAAAAGAGGAAAATAAATGAATTAATACAATAAATACATAAATACATACATACAAAATATAAACAGTAGAGAGAGATAAAAAAAAAATATATAGATAGAGAAAAAGAATAAATTACATGTGAGATGAATCTGCCAATTTCTTGCGTAAGTATTCGCGAGCTTTAATTTTAAATGTGTACCGGCTGGTCAACGTCCTGATATTCTGAGGAAGATCATTCCAAAGGAAAATAGCCTGGACAAGAAATGAAGACTTAAGAAAACCAGAGCGGTGAGAAGGACATCGTAGAAGACAATTATTGGAAGAGCGAAGATTCTTATTATGCACAGAGCATAAGTATTGAAAATGAGAAGTAAGATAAGAAGGAGAACAGGGTTTGTGTAGGAGTGAATGCAAGGTCGTCAAAGCTCTTAGAGCTCTGCGCTGCCTGATGGGTAGCCATTTCAAGGTGGACCGGTGAGAAGATACATGATCGTACTTACGAAGATTAAATACGAATCGAATGCAGTTATTGAGAAGTCGGTCAAGTTTACTGAGTAGATCTGCATTCAGGTCGTAATAACACACATCACCATAATCAATAATGGGGAAGATAAGGGATTGAACAAGCATTGCCTTTATGTGCGATGGAAGAACATTTTTTAGCCTATAAAGCGACCGCAACGTCCCAGTAACTTTTTTGCTCACACTTGCAACCTGCTTACGCCAGTCCAGGCAAGTGTCAACATGCAGACCCAAATTCTTGACGTCGGAGCTGAGCGGAATGACTTTGTCATCAAAGATAACCGGTGGCACCACAAAGCCACTCAGCCTACGTTGACTAAAGGTACTTCCTATAATAATGGCCTGGCATTTTGTAGGGTTAACCGCTACCCCGAAACGATTAGACCAATCCCTCACCACTTCTAAATTCCGGTTCAGCTCCTCAATCGCATCAGATAAGTTGTCAACACTTGCCTGGGTGTAGAGCTGTAAGTCATCAGCGTAAAGATGATACGCACACTGAAGTTCAGTAGTAATAAGATCAATAAAAATTGAAAACAAAAGAGGAGATAAAATACCGCCTTGAGGGACGCCAGAAACAAGCTCACACCAGTTAGAAGATGAGTCTCTGGCAAGAACTGCCTGCTGACGCCCCCGAAGATACGAGGAGAACCAATCCAGAACCTCGGAAGAGACCATAAGATGGGAAAGGATGGATAACAGGACTTCGTGACTGACGGTATTGAAAGCGTTCGAGAAATCGATCAAAACTAAAACGGAGACTTTGGTGTCTTCCATTCCCCGCCTCATATCGTCAGTCACTTTAAGCAAAGCAGAAACAGTGCTGTGGCCGGGCCTGAACCCGGATTGGAAAGGACTAATGAGAGAGTTAAGCTGAATGAATTGGGAGAATTGCTTATGGACACAGGCCTCAAGCACTTTAGACAAAAAGGGAAGAATAGAGATAGGACGAAAGTGGCTAAGAAGGGTGGGATTCGGAACTTTAGGTAGAGGACACACATGGGCTTTCCTCCAAAGCGAAGGGAAGTCACCAGTAAACAGGGAGAAGTTAATAACATGGGAAATTGCAGGAAGGAGCGGGTCGAGAGCCGTCACTATCATGTAGCGGCTGATGTTGTCACAGCCCACGGCTTACCAATATCACTACCAATATCATCATTACCAATATTACCTAACTTTTATTGTGTCAATATTTATTTATGGTCAAGTGAATAGTATACCAGGTTTATAAAGATTTGCATTTTTCATCTACACATTTATCATTTAGTCAAAACATGTTCTATATTTTTTGCATGAAAGATTAACTATCATTCGTTTTCACGATACTCACACTTTGACAGTTAAAATTTAGAATGATTATCAAATAGGTTTTGCCAATTTAAAACTCACAAAAGAGTTTTTACATCTTCAAACTTACGTTAAAAACTGGCTGTTATATTAAAAAAACGGGTCACCGCCATTATTTGTTGTGAAAAATAAGTAATAAAAAAGAAACACAAATGGCGTTTCTGTTTTTTTTTTGACGAAAAAATGCCAGCAACCCTTATTAAATAATAAATCAAAGAAGATCCAATGAGATTAAATTCTATAGTTTTACAGATTTTTTTTAAAATATGGTCGTAGTGTAAAAGGTGGAAGGAAACCATTATTGTTTGAACAACTATGAGTAGACCGTATCTGATTACGTGATGCTGGATTAAATAAAAAAAACCGGACAAGACTCGTGCTGAGAGCCCATAGGAGGCGTCTCGCGAGATTCTGGATGGAGATGGAGACATAATATAACTATGTTTCCCATTTTTATAAACTCACTATAAAGTTTTGACATCTTAATACTGAACTTGCCGTTAAATAAAGAACAAACAAGTAAAATTATTTGCTCTTACAAATAAAACAGTTTTTTAGGGTTCCGTGGTTAACTAGGAACCCTAAGGCCGGGCGCGCACTAGGCAGCCAGGCTGCGGCAGCCAGGCTGCGGCAGCCAGTAGTTGTATAGGATTTCGTGGCTGCCTAGTGCGCGGGCTCCTATACAACGTCATATGTTTTACTAGCTGCCGCAGCCTGGCTGCCTAGTGCGCGCCTGGCCTTAGTGTAGGGCCTAAGTGCCCGCATAAATCGAGCCTCCAGCGGGCGTGCGGCGTCCACATCAAACAGACGCATTAACACGTCGGTGTCCTAAATAGCGGCCGAGCGGCGCGGAGTGGTAATGTTAACCTTCCACAATCTCGATTTTTATTCAGTGGCTACATCTTCTACAACTTTAAGTGTTACTGTATGTGCCTACCAATATTATAAATGATTAACTGACGCCCGCGGTTTCACCCTCGTTTTTGGTAATGTTACAAAACCCCTCTCTCGCTTAATAGACTATCCGAACGAGTTTTTTGAATTCGGGCGAGGGTCCCTCCATTAGCTCGTAGTATTAGTAGATTGACGAGTCCTACCAAAAAAACTTTTCAGCTTTATAATTTACTAGCGACCCGTACCAGCTCCGCATTGGTGGTATAAATCTTTGAAAAGCTAGGTTTTTTTTACTTTAATATGTATGTATGTGTTTACACATAAACTTTCCTCTTGAATTACTCTACCTATTAAAATCACATCAATATCCGCTGCGTTGTTTAATAGATCTAATAAATAAGATCTTGTAATTTTAATTTTTTACTTTCTTTTTACGTTGTTTAAAAATATTTTTTTTTAGGAGAACCAATTTTCTGGGTTAGCATAATGCTTGCTTACATATGCTTAAAAACAATCATCCCCTCAAATGCTGGCCTCATTTCTGCACGCATTTCCCCACGCTGTCAAAATGCTAGCTACTTAATAGCTATTATTACTAGGTACTTTGTTGCTTGACGTCTATTAAAATTAAACTTCATATTTATATTACATTGTTGCTGAATAGCTAGCAGGTTTATTCTGAAAAAAAAAAATCCTTGGGAAACTGTAAAGTCACTAAAAGCGATTCTTTTTCCGAAAAACAGGTTGTCGACACTTTCAACGACCAAGCGGCAGCCGGTTGTCGAGCTATTGTCTTTCTATTGTGTCTTGAATCACGTGTTTTCGAAGGTTATATGAAATGACCAGACGCCAAAAACAATAACAGTTTTACGTGCAGGGGTGCAAATTATAGTTATTTGTTTTAAATATTTTATTTTACTCACATCACAAGTGTGTTGAAAAACGTCGTATGATACTCGCGCGCTATTGTCATTACGTACTCGGCTTTCTTGTTGCGCTCGCCTGCGGCTCGCGCACAAATATCGCCTCGTGTGTAATGATGACCAACACAGCGCTCTTGTATCATAATGTACTATATTATAGCACTTTGTAGAACACAATCTCTATGCACATGCACACAATCGTGTCTTAATGATAATTCATTGACCGGATATTTTATAACTTAGACAGTTTTTGTATGGGAAATGTGTCAAAAGTTGCAGCAGACTTGAGCCTCTGTTTGAACGTCGACTTGAAAAAAGAATTTGTAAATTAAATTAAACTTTTTTACTTCACAAAGTATTATAACTATTCCCGAAGATAGTATCCATTACACATTTGTGAGTGTTTTTTTTTTTGAGTAATTTATTTCAAATCCTGGAGACTATCAAGTGTCTGCCCCTAAAAAAACATAGTTCCAGGGCTGGACTTTAGCCTAACAACTGCAACTTGCGTCACTGACATCGTGCGATGATTTTGAACCTCAACCTTCACATATTACCAAAGTCAAAGTTATTTATAGAATAACCCTGCAGCTGTATCGTGTTGTCGCGAATTACCACGGCCATTATAAAGAGCATCCATTGTTAGATACTCGCTAATTTGTGTGCATTGTCGTTGCACAGATACAATTAGATAATTTGATTGAGGTGGCCTGTATTTCTTCATGTGGGTTTACTAAGCTGTTCATACTAGACCAACTGTAATAACTGCTAGACTAGATGCTACTTTTTTTATGGATAATAAATCCTCAAATGACTTCTCCCGTCCTGGGCGGGACGGGAGGAAGTGTCATACTTTTACTGACTAAAACCCACCCATTTTCTTCGGGTGCCCTTTATGTTCCGGGGCCGCGGTAACTATTAGAACTATTCCGCAACCCCGGCAGGTATTAGACTGCTACTACTAAATCGGTTGTTACGGCTAGCCTAAGCCCTGTTTCACATCTACTAATAAGTTCTGGGTAAAAATATCTGGCAGTTAATTTTATACAAATTCTATTCTATTTTTGAATATATCTGGAAGATAGCGTCTATTGCAAGATTGTGAAATAGGCTGTAACTGTTTCTGCTAGGCAATCTGTTCTCGTTGACGTGACTGGACAAATAAATAATATAAGTCAGCGGGGCGCGGGCGGCTAGGCTGATCGGATTAGTATAGTTTGATCGGATCCATATTTCTGAGGATCCAAAATGACCTATTCTTTTATTATTCTTTAAGGGTATCTTTTTCTCTCTCACAAAGAATTATACAAGGGATATACATATTTCAAGGTGTACATTTGTGGGTTATAATCTATGTGAGAGACTGGTTTCTGTACTAGGAGACCTGTATGACAGATTACCAGCCTCTCCAGACTCCGGAAGTGGGTAACGGTAAGCTGTACATCATTCCAGTTACGTGATAATTAAATAGATAAAACTAGGTGAAGTGTGACTGTAGTGAGAATTAAGCATAAGAGGTTGTGAGAATCAGGTGTGTGAATGTGTATATGAGGGTGTGTGTGGGGGGTAAGGGTGTGTGAGTTGTGTGGAGTGGGTGTATGTGTGTGGGTATATGTAGGTGATAGTGTTGGTGTTAGTGTGGGTGTGGATGTATGAGTGTGTGTGGATGTGGATAAGTGTGTGGGTGATGTCAAATCATAGTAGGTCATTTTAGGACGGGACTTTAAGCAAATCTTCTGTTTCCTCGTAACTGAGGGACTTTAGCCAAGTGGTTAAAGCCCTTTTACAATTGGCTCTTGTAAGTGGATAAATTGCAAGCTTTTTATTTATTTTATTGTATAAATATCCACCTAAAAAAATCAAAGAATTTGCGTGAGAAAGCAGTGTTTCGCTTGGTTAACGTTTGGCAAACCCTGTGTTTGACTCGCTTATTAATATTTAGTAAGGGATCATACCCTATTAGAGAATGCTGTTTTAGAACTGTGCACAATATAAACAGTTGGCGTACTGTCAAGACATCAGAAAGCAAGTAGAGATCCTTAGTAGGAAAGAAAAATGGTAGCGACAAACTAACTTTTAAGACCGCTCTTTGGGCTCTTTCTAGTTTCAATAAGTGTGTTCTACAGGAGCCACCCCACACAGTAACACAATAGCTCAGAATGGATTGGCATAGAGCCATATATACCATTTTAACGACTTTTTTGTCAGCTATATGGCTCAGACTTTTAAAGAAATATATTAGTTTCCTAGTTCTAGAGGTTAGTAAGTCAAGGTGATGTTTGAAGCTTAGTGTGCTATCAATCATGACCCCAAGATACTTTATACTAGAAGCTATTTCTAAGTCTCTACAGGAACATAGATGGTTGGAGGAGCAGTAGTGGGCTTTTATAGAGTAATTTTCGTGAATTGCAACTGTAGTATTTATGATGGAAAACGGTATATATTTGGTTTTGTCTACGTTGAGTGTAAGGCCGTTGTCATTGAGCCATTGTATCACTTTGCTGAAACCAGTTTGAGCAAATCCGTAGACATCATTCCAAGTATCACCATGGAAGACAAGTGCTGTGTCATCCGCAAACGTTATGATTTTGCCATTTTCAAGTAGGAGATTATACAGGTCATTAATGAAAATGAGAAAGAGTGTGGGGCCCAACACACTGCCCTGAGGAACACCGTAGGTTATGGGTAAGTCATCACTAGTTGTTTCCCCCACTCTAACTCTCTGCTGCCTATCAGTAAGGTAATCCCTAAACAACTCGAGCTGTGCATCTCGAATCCCCATGGTATGTAACTTGGCTAATAGGAGTGGAACAGAGACTGTGTCAAAAGCCTTTGCTAAGTCCAAGAATATTGTTATTACTTTATTTTTATGGTCTAGTTTATTAACAATGTAATCAGTTAATTCGTGAACTGCATCATTTGTCGATATTCCAGCTCTAAATCCGAATTGAGAACTCGACAGTAGGGTTTTGGCCTCAAGATAATTTGTCAAACGTTTGTTGATAAGTTTCTCGACAAGTTTAGAAAGTGTGGGTAGTATAGAGATGGGGCGATAGTTATTGACACAGCCTCTGTCACCACTCTTGTGTATTGGGATCACTTCCGCAAGTTTAAAGTCTTTTGGAAAAACACCTGTGCTGAACATCAAATTAAAAATGTATGTTAAAGGGGGTACCAGAATGGCGTGGTATCTTTTTAGAAAAGCTCCCGAGATAAAGTCACGTCCAGCAGTATTGACCTTCTTTAAATTTAATATGCATTGACGAATCTCTGTTTCATCAGTAGGATACAAGGCGAAGGAGAAAGGAGTGGAGTTGACATAAGATGTACTGCTGGGTGGATTGCCGCGATGAAAGCTCTCAGCAAGGTTCTTCCCAATAGACACGAAAAAACTGTTTATATTGTTGGCTGAGGTAGTAGGGTTTGACGGAGAAATAAGATCCATAGCTGGATTTGTTAAATCATCAAATCATCTTTGCTAGTAACGTAGCCAGGTACGGGCCGACTACGAGGGCTTTTTTAGGGTTCCGTAGTCAACTAGGAACCCTTATAGTTTCGCCATGTCTGTCCGTCCGTCCTCGCTTAATCTCTGTAACCGTTAGCACTAGAAAGCTGAAATTTGGTGCCAATATGTATATCAACCACACCGACAAAGTGCAAAAATAAAAATTGGAAAAAAACGTTTTATTAGGGTAGCCCCCCTATATGTAAATAGGGAAGTGGTTTTTTTTTTAATTACAACCCTGACGTGTGATATATTGTTGGATAGGTATTTAAAAATGAATAGGGGTTTACTAAAATCATTTTTTGATAATGTCAATAATTTCGGAAATAATCGCTCCAAAAGGAAAAATCAAAGCGTCCCCCCCCCCTCTAACTTTTGACCCGTAGGTTTAAAAAATATGAAAAAAATCTGGAAAGTAGAACTTTATAAGAACTTTCTAGGAAAATTATTTTGAACTTGATAGGAAGAACAGTTTTTGTACAAAATAATTTTTGCGTACTTAGTATGTCAACGTAACAAATAGCCTTTTTTTAAACTTATAAGTAGATACACTTATTGTGACGGACGGGAAACTACGGAACCCTACATTGAGCGTGGCCCGACACGCTCTTGGCCGGTTTTTTCTGTGGTACGTGCATGGAACTTTCGATGGAAGCACCGGTACCCTCGTTTACCTCGCTACATCACTGCACTTTACCACTAACTTCGCTACCTATTAACAGACACGTAGAAAAAGGCATTTTTGAATCAAAGGAACCACTCAACAATTTCATTTTCATTCACAAATGTCACAGAAAAAATAATTATAGTATCAGTAGTGTCTCGTACCGTTTGATCATGACCTGCATGTTCAGCCTCAATAAAAACGGGCCTAATTAATTCCTAAAGCTAATATACTCATGGTCACATGTCAAGTTTGCAATTTAAAAAAAAAAAATTATGGTTCTATATAATAATAATAAATTTCTTGGGATCACTCACACACCGCCATCTGATCCCAAGCTAAGCATAGCTTGTGTTATGGTAACAGGATAACTACATACTTATATACATATATGTCGCAGTCATCTGGTTAAATCAGCTATTTGATTGTATGACTAGCGCGTTCATTGAATGACGACATTTAATTGAATGACTAAACGACAACTCGTCAAGTTGTTTAATGTAACGTTTAACGACTTGACTGAACGTCATTTAGCATTGTCGTTTAATGGGATATAGTCGACTTTGTAATGTTTGTTTAGGGTGACCAAAAGTTCGCAACTAACTTCCTTTACATAACAAAAATGAGGACATGACATATGACACACTTTATTATGATTTTAAATAAAAAAAGAACTTTAAAAGTAGCCGGCGGCGGGCGGCGTATTAATAGGTAAATCCATGCTGCCACACTATTTTATCACAAATAAGTCACTTTAAAGTAAATTTAATCAAAATAATATCAAGACAGTGCTATCAGCGCGAGCTATTTTACGCCATATTTGTTTAGGTGACTACTAACGCCGCAGTGGACAAAAAATGAACTAAATTACAATCACCTGACTGATTTTACGTCCGCTCTGTTCAAAGGGCTATGCTACAATCAGCTATCTAGTTGGACGTTGAGTGACGCTTGTTCGATCAGTTTTCGGCCTAGCCATTCAATTAAATGTCGCCATTCAATTAACGCGCTAGTCATACAATCAAATAGCTGATTCAACCAGATGACTGCGACATATACCTACATACATTAGAGAAATTACACCCAGACACAGAACAATCAATCACGCTGACCTGACCACACATACTATGTCTTGGGTGGGAATCCGGTCAGTCAGGGTCACCAACCACTAGACCGTAGAAGTTGAAGCCCGTCAATTAAAGGGGCATCAGGGCTGATCAGGGCCGGACTCCACCAATCGGGAAGGAGTGGAGAAATCTCGTGCCGCAATCGGCAATAGACTTGCAATATTTTTATTTAATGGGTTTAAGTTAAATCAGGGAAAAATAAAAAAGGGTAAAAAAATTAACCATAATATTTTAGGTTAAAATGTGGCATTTCGTTAATAACCAGTGATCAGAATTAGTGGAATTACTTGAGCTGACGTCCCAGCATATGTACATACATAATGCAATTTGCACCTTTTATACTTATTTATTTTGTCTAGAATCAGATATTAACTAGCGAATATGAGTTGACCAATACAATGACGGAAGAACAAAGAACTCGAACATTTTGTGAGGTAGTGTAAAGTTTCAAAGTATGTATAACAGTTCAAAGATGGTAGTGTTCTGACATACAAAAAAAAGATTCCCACCCAAAATAACAAATAAACATTGTGTTAACTACTAAAGTAACAAAAAGTCGGATACGTTGATTAGATTATGAAATTAAAAAAAAAAGAACACAGAAATTATTGAACTGAAATATCATCGATTCCCGGAAGATGTTACAAAACTACTCTGTATTTATTGTATCAGGGTGAATATCAGATTTCGTGTTTTGCAGTTGTCCACCCATGTTAACTTTTTATTTAATGAACTATTGCGGTCATGTTTTTTTTTAGTTGAAGTTCATTCTAAAACCCAGTATTTTCATCAATAAAAATGACAGTTTTTCGAATAGAAGATATTTATAAAAAATATGAAAGATCAAAAATCTAAGCTCTTTGGCGCGTCCTTCACTGAGTTCTATTTTTGGTTCGCCTAATTTTCAATATTTATTTTTGTAATTTTCTTGTTGAAAATGTTTTCCTATATTTAGGAATATTGAACTATATGTAACTTTTAACCACAATTTTTTTTGATCATCTAATCAAAAGTTATTGTTAATTCAATTTCGTCCACCCCAAAAACACCTAATTTCTTTGGCGTATTTGTGCAGTCTCTCATAATGCTATCATGTTACTTGGATGATTCCTACCTCTCGCCCCGGCTCCGTTTAGTTGAGATCTAACACCCTATAAGTAAAGACCTGCGCAAAATGCAACGTGTTTCGGAAGAAATATTTTTTTATCGGTGTGCGCGGGTTTTTTTCCAGTTAGTACCTAATTTCTTCGGTAATCGATTTTATTCTTAAATACGAGTTGTATTTTTTATATTTTTTTAGTGTATGCACGCTGTGATTGCTTGCTTCCGTAATTAAAAGATATCACATTTGCTTAAATACTAATGCACAAAAAAAATAATTTAGGTGCTCTTCTAATTTCTTTGGCGCTAATTTCTTCGGATTTCTTTGGCATTGAGTTCCACAGAAATTAGGTTTTCTACAAAGAAATTAGGGTACGGTTGAAAATTCTGCTAAAGGGTTAAAAACTTATTGCTTTAGTGAGCGTTTATTAACTTTATTATGTATTTTAGGGTGCAATTTGTTCCTCAAAGGTAAACATTTGAGCGGAGCGCAGCAATTTCATGACTTTTTTCGTAATATTTCCCATATTGGTTTCAACATGATAAACTATTTTGACCAGTCTTGCGCTGAAGAGGACACGTACAAAACACAAGCTGTTGACACTTTAATCACATGCTTGCGCCATGATGCAGCCGCAATCTGGGCACACCTGATTGGAATTCATCTAAGAAAAAGCTCCTCAAGTAAAGGTTCTGCATTTTTGTCAGATTCGCCATCTTCGCAATACCGCAACAAGAAGGCATTTTATATCATGGCTAAGTTACATTGGCAATTTCCAACCGGATTTATACCGGATCCGAATATTCAGCCATTTCGTGGAACCATGAAAACTCGCCAAGTTGTATGGAAGAAACACATGTTCTAATGACATGTTCTAATTTCTTTGGCAATGCAATTTTCAAAATGCTAAAACTTGAAAATTCCTTATTTTTACCGACTTCACAAAAAGGAGGAGGTACTATGTTCGGCTGTTTGTATGTTTTTTTTTTTTTTTTTTTGTATGTTTGTTCATCGATTACTCCGTCAATTGTCAACGGATTTTGATGATTCTTTTTTTGTTTGATAAGTCATAATTCAGGGGTGGTCCCATATAAATTTTGTGGCGATCGGTTCAGTGCTTCTCGAAAAATTCACCAAGAACAAAAAAAAAATGACGAAATTTTCATAGACGATGTGTGCTTTGTCTTCAAGTTTCTATTTTCGTTTTATAAGATTGTTAGTAGTTTTATTTTGAAAATAAATTACTTTGAAAGATACTATACACAGTCAAACATTGGGAGTCGACACTAAAAAGTAATAAATAAAAAACTTTTTTCAAAAAAAAAATAACCGCCTTCAAAAACTAAAAACCCAATAATAACTAAAATTTCGGAAGTCGGTGGCAACACAAATTGAATGGCAGAAGAGAAACCACCGACTTCCGAAATTTTAGTTATTATTGGGTTTTTAGTTTTTGAAGGCGGTTATTTTTTTTTTGAAAAAAGTTTTTTATGTTTAAAGCAGACTAACATATTTAAACATAGAATTAAGTCGTTTACAAGGTATGTTATCACATTCATTGAAAATATTAAAAAAGAAATGCGCCATAGAAATTAGAACATTTCAGACGAATTCTGATATTCACCCATCACTAGCTGCTGCCCGCGACTTCGTCCGCGTGGAATAGTTCCCGTTCCCGCGGGATTTCCGGGATGAATACTATCCTATGTTCTTTCTCGGGTCCCAGACTATATCTGTACCAAATTTCATTCAGCAGTTTAAGCGGGAAAGCGTAACAGACAGACAGACAAAGTTACTTTCGCATTTATAATATTAAGTATGGATCTTTCCCTTAGGAAAGTTAATGATTTCATCAATTCTTGTAAACTGTTTAAATATTTCTGAATTGATTGAATATGTCAGAATTTTTTTTTTCACTGCAACAATTTAGGAATTTTATGATAACTCTGACTTCTTTGTTTGTTATTTGTCTTGAACATCGTTCTTGTCTTCTATATCTTACGTGAATTGATCAACTACTTACCTTAGGGATTTGATAAAATTTTGTTTGCATGTCCCTGTGTCTGGATACTTTTGTTTTCTACAGGAAGAAAAGCATTCCGTCGAGGATAACCGGAATTACTCTTCAGTGTGCGTAGGTCCCGTTAGGCATCCATACTTACTTAATATTATAAATGGGAAAGTGTGTCTGTATGTTTGCCTTTCTTTCACGACAAAACGGAGCGACGAATTGACGTGATTTTTTAAGTGGAGATAGTTGAACGGACGGAGAGAGACATAGGCTATTTTTTGTCTCTTTCTAAGGCGAGCGAAGCCGCGGGTAAAAGCTAGTACTTTGATAAAAATCAGTTCATATTTTAGTGTAGCTTGGATCTACTAAACCGGCACTGACAAACAACAGCATTCACCACATTTCATAACAAAACGCATTATAATATTCATAAATCTTACCCAAGTAAGTTTACTTGACTTTTTCAAAATTGCTTAACTTTTTAAACAAATTATTTGCTTGTGACATAAGCGCAAACTTGGCCGCAATTAGTACATGAGAACAAATAATAAAATTTGAGGTGCAGGGTTTTTTTTTACACATATTGAATAGACCTTGTAATATATTATTCTATGACAATAAATATATACAATGTACCAAGTAATTGACTAACTAATTGGGATAGTAGATACTAACGTATCCGAGAAGACAGGGTTTCTGGTTCGTTCAGGTTAGGAAAACACTTTTGTCTTCACTTATTAAGCGACGCACTGGGATTACGTATCTTGCAATAGCCGAGCGATCGCGATAATTTAGCAAAATTTGCTGCTCAAACGTCAAATTCAAAATACGTCACGTCAAATAGCAAACTAGCGATAGTGCTGCCTCCGTGGAGCAATCAGTTAACTAAAATATGCATTTTTCGTTTGGTGGTTTCGTATATAGTATGTTTTTTAAGAGCAAAGTTAAGTTTTTTTTATTAAAGGTGATATTTAATTAGTTCCAGCGATTGCTTCTTTATCGTCATCGTAGCAATAAGTGCATTAGAACAATCAGCGAGCGATTAGCAATCGGTTCATACATAATACGATTTTTTTTGACGATCGCGCGGTGATCGCGCGATCACTGCGCAAATATTGCTCATTGCTGTTTCATAGGTAATAACCCCGGTTCCCACTTCACTTGATTTGCTATTTATACAAATAAAATAACTACAAGTTATTTATATAAAATTTGGAGGGTTTTAAAGAGTGGAAGGGGTAACGTTTAGGGGATCAAGGAATTCGTCCTCATCAAGATAAATAGGACAAATAGCTGGGCAAAAGGCTGGTAGCGTTTCCACATTGTATGGCAATGCTAATTGTTACCGTTAGAAAAGGTCAAACTCAAACTCAAATCATTTATTTCTAATACACCATTTAAAAGGCACTTAAGAACGTCAAAAATAAAGAAAAATGAATCTAGTTGCCCATTCCAAAAAGTTGATTCGTATGGCGAAGAATGGGCAAGAAACTCCTTACTGACTCTTTTAAAATAATGTTGTTACAATATTATTATTTGTACGTTGTTAAGTGTGAAGAGAAGAATGTATATTGCAAAACCATTTCCGTCAAAAGAGTATATAAATATAATAAAAATTAAATTTAATTAGGAAATGGAAGCTAATCAAGTTCACGAACATTTAGTGTAACACATTTACAAATAACTCTCTCAGTCACAGTTAGGTCTCAGTCAGTCAGTCAGGTCTCAGTCAGTCAGTCAGGTGACGTGACAGGTCAGTCAGACCTCATTGCCCTTATGCGTCAACGACAAACGTCATGTAAATTCCACTCTAAGTCCACAATATTATAATGTGTTGTAAAATACTAAGCAATAATGTACCTACTTGTAAATTTTTAAATATTGTGGTGAGAAAAATAAAATTTATTTATTATTATTATTATTTATTATACTGGTAATGTAACGATCTGCAAACTGTACATAATATGTGTATTATGATTGTACGCAATTTGTAGTAAATTACAGCTGGGTGATTGATGATACAATTGTTCAACCGCAGGATCTTTGAGCTAAGATTCGGTCCGGATCGCAGAAATGGTGGGGACGTGGCAGTTGCATAGATAGAATCCTGTCTGCAGGGCAAATTGGACCGTGTAACAAGGTAAATAGAATTAAGATAATAGTATTAAACTGAATATTCAAAAAAACAACCAATGTGCGACGTATTCACACCTAGATTACCGAAAAATTAAAGACGACTTTTGGTGTGTAAATGTGAAGAGAATAAAGTGTGACCTTCTTGGTTTTGATTAGATCCGTTAAAGAATGGATGGAGTAAAATCTTTCCAAAAATAAATACATTAAAATTCTTACTTAATTGAAGAGCATTAAGAAGCTCCATGCATTTTTTTGACCATTTTCCTTTTCATCATCGCCCCTTGAACCCATTCTCTTGTACATTTTTTTGTTTTTTTTTTTTTATATGGGACAATCCCACCACACTATTCCCAACTACTGCAACTCCTGAAAGCCAGAATCAACAGTGGAGTCCGCCAGAAAAGCGCCGAGCAATGAAGCTCGACGAGTCCCGGAGAAACGATTCAACTGTCATGGATCCCGCAACGAAATTAATCAGAAAAGAACAGCGGAGGAGTAAGAAAAATACATTTTTTCCACTTCCCCCCATAACAAGCAGGAGACAGAACAGAACTAGGCTTTTTCGTACATGTATATGAATTACATTTTGCGGTTAAATTATGAGATTGTGCGTTCGTATGACATACTCGATTTGAGTTTAGGTTTATATTATTGCCCCAGCTGTTGGCATTAATAAAAGATTAAGGACCATTCATAGTCGATAATGATGCAAAACCATCAAATTACAGTCACATTGTATATTTTTTTAGCGAGATTATTTATCAAAAGATCGTGAGGTAGTTTCGGTCGCGTCTTATGCCGTCCAATGGACCGTAAGTATAAGGTCCCGTGAAAATATTATTTACGTGGTCTCGTCCTCATCTCAGCTGAGAAAGAAGAGTAGTTATCACAATCCTATAACACAAATTCGGGAAAGACGTCACAGCTGCCATTGCAAGACATTTATTTTCATTTCATTATGAGATTAACAAAGAGCTGGACTTGTCCAAAGGCTGGTTGACTCCTCCTGTGTCTCAAGGGCCTTTATCTTTGGCCAGAGGCTTGCCACTCGACCTGGCAATGCTGCCGCTTGGGCACTTTACCGGTCGACAGCG
This sequence comes from Athetis lepigone, assembly GCA_033675125.1. NCBI lineage: Eukaryota > Metazoa > Arthropoda > Insecta > Lepidoptera > Noctuidae > Athetis > Athetis lepigone. The sequence continues at coordinate 20,338,069 of CM066232.1, forward strand.
ATGCACAGTTCCTGATGCCATTTTGTTTTAGTGTATTTGCCTTTGTTTAGGTTAGCAATTTAGTTCACATAGAGACATTTACTTAGTCAAACAATTGAAAGAAGTTGCTAAAAAAATCACATAGGATGTAACTACCATGTAAATCGGCAAAGAAATCAATTGTACAGGGCCGGTAGAGGGAAACCCATAGAGTCGTTCCCCATAATTATGTGGCAGAGTTGCGGAGCCGTGACAAATTACACAATGTACTTAGGCATATGCCGATTAACTCGTAATGCGTAAGTAATTTGCCTGAGTATTGGTTGAATACACATGGCTAGATGGGTACCCAATGCTTACCTGTGGCACATGAATAGACGTCTCACGCACGGCCAAGCTTGGCAGAGTCTACTACTATTTTTCAATTTCAATTTATTTGCTTCAGACTACAGTCCATAGGGTTAGTACAACAAAATTACTTAAAGACTATGTATTGTAACTAGTGTATTGTACCCAGGCAACTGATTACCTATATATTATATGAAGACATAACTACTTATAGATAAATAAATATGACTGGTTAAATGTGTTGTCGTGAAGGCCCAGTGGATAAGGCGCCCGCTTTTCGTGTCACAGATTCGAACCTGGACAAGTATCAATGTGACTTTTTTATGTCATATGTATGTATTTTCTAAAGTTTATCTAGATCATCACTGACATCCCGTTCCTCGGGATGCATGTAACCTCGTTGTCCCGGTTGTTATTCGTAGAACTTTGACAGTTGTTATCGGTATTCAGACGCCAGAAAGTCTGACCAGCCCCCTTATCATGACGTTTAAAGTAAGATTGTTTTATACCTGTTCAGGAGTGTGCAAGTGACAGCGTTAGACACGTTGTCTAGCGCCGTCTCTTTCCCACTGAAAGTAATATCAAAGTAATACTGCTTATAAGGGCTTGTGGTACGCCCCCAGCCTTACCAAGGGATATCGTGTCGCCCTGTAACTAGGTTGTGGAGATCTGATAGGCAGTCGCTTCACGTAAAACACTGGTATACAGCTGAAGCTGAATCGGGTGACTCCAACATAATTCGGAAGAGGCTCGGGAGATGATGGAATGTGTTGTTAAGATCGACTAGACCAATAGGCGAGATGACAAAAAAAAAGTAATTAGTCCGTCGGTTAGATAATCAAAAAATTTAGGACACGTATTTTTTCTTTTTTCTCGTAAACAGAAAATGACGACAATACAGTGCGTTGAAGTTTCGTGAAACGTCACGCCTTTGTACAATTTTTACTCAGAAGTGACGTCACAAGCCCCCTCTCCGGAACTTTGATGCTCTTTATCTTTGTATTTTGTTAGTTTGATCAAGCAAAAAATATGTGTCCAGTATTTTTGGACTGTCTAACAGACGGACTAAACAGAATGTCATTCTTTTGATGTAGTCAACATCCCTATTGGTTTTTTTTATATTCGTTTAAGTCTGAGAAAGGTTGTTATAAACAGGCTAATGTAGGATACATTAGCCTTTAAGGATTATTTATTACCCTGATTTAAAATTAAAATATTTTATTTTATAAGTATATTTGCTACCTTGAAAAATGAAATACCGTCTGACTTATTAATTTAATGAGTTATTTAGTGGTATTATTGCATCATTTTAATAATTATTAAAATTAAATCATAATTCTTCAAATGTCAGCAAACTATTTAGTAGTATTAATAGAATTAAAAATTGCATTACTTTAATTTTGGTAAATCAAAAAACTCACGCAGAATTCTTGCATTTTTATATATATTTTTTGGTTTCAAAATATCCTAACCTTAAAATGTAAAATACGAAAAAATGGTTTTTCGTATTTTTGATTACTGCCCTACCCCAGTGGGTCAGTCAATTGTGTTATTCTGACGTTTTGACACACGTGATTCGAGTCACAGTAGAAAGACAATAGCAGCGCTACAGCCGGCTGTTGCTTGGTCGTTCAAAGGGCACTATTACTGCAAAAATTCAACAAAACACGTCCACTAGTATTTGCGTGAATTAGTAACAAACAACCTCACAAACTTTGACATTTATTATATTAGTAGGATAAATAATTATTAATCATAGAGATTTTATCAATTTAACAAAATTCACGAAAGAGTTATCTCATCTTCAAACTTACGTTAAAAACTGGCCGACATATCCAATAAAAAGGTGACAGCCACTATTTGTTAAGAAAAAAAAGAAATAAAAAAGAAACACAAATAATGGCGTTTCTAATTTTTTTGACGAAAGAAGGCCAGAAACCTTTATAAAATATTAAATCAACGAAAATGCCATGAAGTTTCTAAGTATGTACGTTTTTTCTGAGTAAAAATAGTTTTTTTTTACAAAATATGGCCGTTTCTAATTGTTTCGACGAAAGAACGCAAGCAACCTTCATAAAATATTAAACCATTGGATTTCAGTTCTTTTTGTAAGTTGCAAGGCAGTCTTTTTAGTGTTTATTTTTATCTTCTTTTTTTTGGGGTGTACCTATTACTTGTACATCAGCAGTGCCGGTTTTCACAGCCCATTCTCTATCTTTGCATTTTTACTTCGACGATTTACTTGTTTCTTTACAAAACTTCCACCCCCCTCCCCATTTTAGGGGATGGATGGCGAAGGTTATAAGTTTATGAATTTTGTTGTATACTAATCTTTATTTTGTAAAAAGGTTGCACAACGGTCAAAATTCAAAATTTAAAGCATTTATTTCACTTAGACCATTTACAGGCACTTATGAATTGTCAAAAAGTGGGTCGGTCAGTCAGAAAAGAAAAGTGACGCTAATTGCCTGTCCCAAAACGTAAATCTTTATGAAGAAGAACAGGCAAGAACTCCACGGACACTCTTTAAAAAAAAAACATGTTTTACAAAATCTTACTTACATTTTTTTGTTGCTTCTACATGTAAAAACAATGTACCTAAGTATGTAACAAAATAAACAAATAAAAAAAAAAAAAAAAAAAAAGAGGTGGCAGTTAAGAGATGACCGATCTCAACTGACAGCGCCCGATCACGGGCATGACGTGGCATCAGCACCATTTAGCACCATTTTGAAGGGAACCGAATGATCCAACACACTCGCCACCATCAGCGAGCATGACAATGCTCCCAACCCAACCGCCATGTCTATTTGTGTCATAAATAACTGCATTGTACTGACTTTTACAAAATTCAAATATTCTTCTAAATTACACAAACTAAAGTTTTGTACTGTAAATAAATATAAATGGGTGAACTTTAATTACCTATAAAAATAATAATAACGATCTTAAATAGTCATTATCAAAATTAAGGGGATAAGAAACATTTTCTTTCTTTCAATGATTATAGTTTCTAATTTGTTAACTTATATGGAGTTAAGACCAGCATTTAGCCAGGCATGTTTATCATTGATATAATCTTCTAACTTATAATATGCTTGATATTGGCGCCAATTCTCTTGTACACAAACTTCACTAAATATAAGTTAAATGCATCTCTCTCTTTCCATTTCTTAAAGATAAAGACAGAAGATACATTTTAGTTTAATCCTGTCAAATTAGACAGCGCCTAAAGAAAATTGACGTGTATTTAGAAGCCATGTTTTTAAATCGCGTCTAAATTATCTATGAAGTGTCTTAATTTGACAGGATCACAGGACATAGCAAATATTTTTTCTTCTGTCCTTTTCTTAATGAAATGGAAAGAGAAAGATGCACTTAACTTAAATTTACGTTAGTTTGTGAATAAGAGAATCGACACCACTGTTTTAATATGCGGACTGCGGTCATAAATAAGATGATGCTTTAATTAGCATCTTATGTTAAGTTGTGCCTTGCAAATTGCAAAATTAAGATTTCAAAACTCTTGCATATTAAAACCTTTATATTATAATAATAATAATAATTTAATTTATTTCATGACAACAAAGGTCCAATGTTTAGTAAGTAATAAGATAACTACTAAGGGTTAGTAACACTTAAAAACTATTTATTACTGCCGGACAAGCAATGCTAACTAGTGCCTAAAATACCTTTATATTTATGCCATTAAAATACGAGACAAAAATCTGGACTTAAGCCTCTCTTACTTTAAATTACTGTTAAATTAGCTATATTCAAATTTTTATATTTTTGACTCTATTGCACCATGACAGCTCGATTGATTCGTCAAAAGGTCATTTCTAACACTGGTACAAAATTCTCTGGGTGAATATTTTATTCTCTATAAAACATTTACCCCTTACCCCCCAAACCACCCCTTTTGGGGGGTAAGGGGTAGAAGGCAATAACATCTAGCCGGCCCAATTGTCAACCTCACCTGCACGCGTCTGTGGTTCGTATGAATAGCAAACGGCGGAGCCATGCCTAGGTCTAGGCTCCGTGGGTGCCCCCTGCTAGATAACAGACGAGGCTCTGGCGACCGAGCAGTGGCGGTATAACCACAAACCCTACTAGGTAACTAGTGGATGTGGCTATCGCAAGCCTTGGGGATTAAATACCCTCAAAAATAGTGACAATAGCGCCTTGGGAAAGTGTTATGAGTGATCGCCCAACTCGTAAATTATGAAAATGTCCGATAATGAAGAATGTGCTCTGTCATGCGACCCGGCTAACCCCCGGCGCTCTCCGGTACCCGGGCTGGAGAGTGTGAAATCTGCTACCGAAGACTGTCCAGGAGCGAGTAACCAGGCTCCTGACGCAGTTAATGCTACTGGAAAAAAGAAACTGATTCAACAATCATTTCATCCTGCCTTGTTTTTTACGAGACCCAGAAGTACCTCACTGGGAAGCAAGCAAAACGACTCCACCTCAACTGTTCCTTTCCAAACAAGTCACCTAGTATCATACCAGACATGTGAAAGCAACAACCAGGCGCAGCCCCAGACTGGCAAGAAGTGCCCACAGCAAGAAGTGCTAAGCGAAAGAAAATATCTGACAGCCCACCTACAGTACCCATCACAAACAGGTATGGAGATCTTCCTATAGACTTAACTGAAAGTGATGATGTTGAGGATCGTAAGAAGCCATCTAAGCCTCCCCCAATAGTCCTTTATGGAGTTAAAGATGTTAACAAACTTACTGAGCTATTGAGAACTGTTGCCGAGCGAAACGACTTCACCTACAAGGTGGTTAATAAAAGCCAGATAAGAGTTAGTAGTGCTACGACTGAAACATACAAAAAGCTAATCCAACTGGTACGGGAGCACCATCTAATTGGCCACACATTTAATAGAAAAGAAGACAGGTGTTACCGAATCGTAATTAGAAATTTGCATCACTCAACACCACTAAGTGCAATAAAAGAGGAAATTGAATTGACTGGTAATACTGTTGTGGGCGAAATCATAAATTCAAAATATGGCCCAGACAAAACACCAACGTCTACCTTCTTTGTTAACCTGATGCCAGGCCCAAATAATAAGGCTTCTAAAGAGATTAAATACATCTATCATCAAGCCGTTGTCATAGAAGACCCTAGAAGGAAAAGGTCCATAGTACAATGCCAAAGATGCCAGCAATATGGTCACACGAAAAATTATTGCATGAGACCTTATAGATGTGTAAAATGCGCCCAGTCTCATAAAACATCAGAGTGTCCCAAGGTCGATCGAAACACTCCTGCAATGTGCGCATTGTGCCAGGGACCGCATCCAGCTAACTATAAAGGCTGTGAGGTCTACCGGGAAATCTTAGCCCGCAGAACATCCAGACCCACGGGCAGATTGTCAGTGAAAAACCAAAGTGCATCTGTGATAACACCTACACCTATATCAACCCACCAATCTGGCGAAGAAAACGTTAACAAGCAATTATATTCTGAAAAACTGAAGGCCACAAAAATCCAAGTAGATAATAACTCTGATAACCAACAGGTCCATCCACTCAGTAATTCTGTAGAAAAAATACTCCAAAAACAATCAGAAAAATTCGATTTACTCCTACAACAAATGAGCACCATGTTAGGTCTCTTAACAACTCTTATCAACAAGATGGTAAAATGAATGCCTTAAAGCTGGCAACTTGGAACATAAATGGTCTTGCGCCAAATAAAGATGATGTGCAAATACTAATAAACGAACATAGTCTGGATGTAGTTCTTATCTCAGAAACACACTGTACCAGCTCAAGCCACATCAAAATTGACGGTTACAACACCTATCTCACAAATCATCCAGATGGAACAGGTCATGCAGGAACGGCTATAATTGTTCGAAAATCCATAAAACATCATGTAATGCCCGAATTTAAGACTGATCACCTGCAAGCTACAACAATCGCTGTCACAGACAAATGTGGATATTTCACCGTGTCTTCCGTTTATTGCCCACCCAAACATAAAATAGACCAGGATATGTTTAGCAATTTCTTCTCGACTCTTGGCCGCCGATTTGTTGCGGGCGGCGACTGGAACGCCAAGCACAGCCACTGGGGATCTAGGTTAATTACAACCAGGGCCGACAACTGAAGAGTAGCATTGATAGCAATCATCTTCATGCAATATCAGCTTCCGAACCAACTTATTGGCCTACAGATCCAAATAAAGTGCCTGACCTCCTTGACTTCTTTGTCATGGGTGGGCTCTCAAGGCATTATTTCAAAGCTGAATCTTGTCTTGATAGCTCCTCTGATCATACTCCAGTCATACTGACAGTCAGCACAACTTTGATCGAATATGATGCACCGGACATGCTTAGCAATAAACGGACGGATTGGTACGCATTCCGCGAATACACAGAGGCAAATATTCAACTAAAGATGGCACTAAAATCACCAGATGATATTGAAGAAGCAGCTAAATATATAACATCTCTTATACAAGAAGCTTGCTGGAAATGTACTCCAGAACTGAAGTATAGTAATGTCCCTGCAAATCAACCCATGGAAATTAGGCAACAAATTCTTGAAAAACGTCGTCTTAGAAGAGTCTGGCATCAATCAAGACATCCGATGGATAAAACCGCTCTAAACAAAGCCATTACAAACCTCAAGAGAGCAATATCAGACCTTCACGAAAAAACCTTACAGTCAAAGTTAGAATCACTCACAGCCACAGCAAGTACAAACTACTCACTCTGGAAATTCACGAAAACGTTGGACCGACCACAAGTACCAAAACCACCTATAAGAACATCTCCAAATGGTTGGGCTAGAACGAACCAGGACAAGGCAAACGCATTTGCGGAACATCTTGCTACAGTATTCACTCCTAACGACTCTGGGGATGTTGATTTTGAAAGAAGTGTTGAGGACACTCTCAACCAAACACTACAATTGGATCTACCACCAAAACCAGTTACAACTCGGGAGGTGTGGGAGTAATAAAGACTCTTAAGAATAAAAAAGCGCCAGGATTCGATCTGATAACCAAAGAAGTACTGAAAGAGCTACCTAAAAAAGCAGTAACTTTCTTAACAACACTTTATAACGGCATCTTGCGCGTACAATACTTCCCTCGCTTGTGGAAAGTCTCGCAAATTATTATGATCCACAAACTGGGCAAACCTGCTCACGAAATTGCTTCTTACCGACCGATTAGTCTATTACCCACCCTCTCAAAACTATTCGAGAAGATATTGCTGAACCGACTCTTGCCTATACTTGCTGGCAACCGCACAATACCTGACCACCAGTTTGGCTTTAGACTACAGCATTCCACAGTAGAGCAAGTCCATCGAGTCTGCGAGGTAATAAGGGACACCCTTGAAGCGAAAGAATATTGTTCTGCAGTGTTTCTTGATATCCAGCAAGCATTTGACAAAGTCTGGCACAGTGGATTGCTTTATAAGGTCAAATGCAACATTCCTCACAGCTACTACTTGCTACTGGCTTCGTATCTGTCAAACAGATTATTCCAAGTCAGAGAGAGTAGTGCCACATCATCTTTCCATGTCATCAGAGCGGGTGTACCCCAAGGTTCTATTCTTGGTCCCATATTATACACCATTTATACTGCAGACCTGCCAGAAGTACCAGGAGTTATAACTGCCACCTATGCTGATGATACAGCTATCTTAGCCCGAAACAAAGACTCTGCTGCTGCATCAGATAAACTACAAAGGGGTCTTGACGAAATTAGTGTCTGGTTGGGCAAGTGGAGAATACAAGCCAGTGTCAACAAATCGGTTCACGCAACATTCACCCTGAGACGCGGCGACTGTCCACCAGTCACTCTTGGTGGTAATATATTAACCCATAGCAATAGCGTACGATATCTCGGTATACATCTAGACCGCCGACTAACCTGGAAGAAACACATAAAATGTAAAAGAGATGAGCTTAACATCCGCCACAAGAATCTGTATTGGCTAATGGGAAGAAACTCCAAACTCTCTGTGGATAATAAACTTCTAATCTACGAAAGCATACTGAGACCGGCTGGATGTATGGTAGCCAACTGTGGGGAAGTGCTTGTAACTCCAACATAAATATCTTGCAACGACTTCAAAATGTTATTCTTAGATCAATAGCAAATGCTCCATGGTTTGTCACAAATGCTGAAATACATGAGAACCTGCATATTGGCACAGTTAAAGAGGAGATCCGACACAATGCTGAAACCTACAAAGAGAGGCTAGCAAATCATCCCAATGATCTAGCAGTCCAGTTGATACGAACCAGGCGTGAAACCCGTTTAAAACGGCGTGTAATCCTGGGACCAATGTAGACCAGGTCTAGCCAATCACGATGGAGGAGCTGTCTCCGCTGGGAGATACACTCGACATGACACAGTGCACACAAAAAATTTGCTTATAGTCTACGACTGATTGCAGATATACACAGAAGAAAAAAAAAAAAAAAAAAAAAAAATAAAACATTTAGCTTTTACAGGCTTTTACCACAGATTAATAAATAGTTACTGTAACGTGCTTTTACCTACAAATAATTCAGAGATACCTCTACCCCGTAATGCGTTAAGTGACAAAAATGTTATTAATCCATGCAATGATATTGTAAGTAAGTACTTTACTTTTTACTTAACTTTACGTTTTCGCTAGACTTTAGCATTCCCGTAATTATTCAATTTTAAGGTTTCTTTAGCTGCTTTCAGCAACAACAACTTCAACTTCAACTTTTATATATACCTAATATGGCAATCCACCGAATTTACAGTGATTTCTGCCAATGTCCAGTTTAAAAATAAAATAATATTTTAGTGACAATTGTACGGTTATTAAATTATAGTATGGAGATCATACACGTGTTCTTATAACCAAGAACACGAGATGACTCCCAGCAACAACAAATAACGAAGCGAAAGTTTGACAGAATAAACACTGACAATTGGCAATTTCAAAGACTGACATTGACAACGACAACCTTGAACTTTGAACTAGTTCAAGGTTTGTTTTGATATATATGTTTTGCATGCAATGCAATATTTTGCGTTAATTTCATAATTTCACTTCATCATACTTTTGATATCATGAACCATGTTTCCAATTGGTAAAAATGATAGATAAGATTAGTGTTTTTGAGAATTAATTTAATAGATTTTAGGTTTTACGTAATCAGTACCGAAATGAAAATGATAGGGTCAATTTATCTTACTAGCGCAGAGTCGAAGCGCATCGAAGCGTCTATCCAAAACTGAACATAGCAAATTCATCCTTAACTCCACAGTGTAACGCTCGCGGCTCCACAGCGTAAAAGTCGCGCTCATTTGCGCGAATTCACGCGTTTGCCCGCGTCTTTTAAAAATCTCAGAAGTAATGTGAGCGTTACGCTGTGGAGTTAAGGTTGAATTTGCTATGTTCAGTTTTGGATAGCCGCTTCGATGCGCTTCGACTCTACGCTAGTATAAATTGACCCAAAGAGTATATATGTGTATGTGTATGTATGTGGTGTTTTTTTGTATTGCATTGTTTTGGCCGACAATGAATGGCGGAAGTAAACACTCCGCAAGGGCCAGTGCGCGGATATAAGCACCCTGAAGGCAGGGACCGGACGAGCGGATTAATTTTCAAAACCCTTTGAAGGGGTTTCCCTTACGATCGGCTATCCCTTTATTTGGGAAACTTCTACGAATACTTAGCGCAATACTACGGAAAGCCGATTGACAAGGAAACCCAAGCGATATCGTAAGGGTAAGCGCTAACGCAGCCTTGAAAGGGTAAACCAAATACTTTATTGCTTTCCACTTAGTAAAAGGGTATTTTCTTCCGCCAGCAATTAACCTTTTTATGTAGGAGTAGGCAGGCTAGAATTCTTCTTCTTTGACCTCATAGGTCTTATCCTGGGGATATCTCAATGTACATAATATTAAATAGAGAATAACGGAAAGGTTTGCTTATTTTTGATATTTAAAAACTAAGTACCTATGTACTTTATGAAGAACTACCTACTTACGTTCTTATTTACGTTCTTGGACAAATACCCTGTAAATAAAACGCTACATTTTTTTTTATTGTTGGTATGTTCGCGCTTGACCGCTGTCTTACGTCTTACCTATCTATACGGTTTACGGACTCTTTTGTTTGTTGTTTAACAAAATGGCGCGAAACCACTCGCGAACGCCGGCGTTCGCTTGGGGAGGCACATATAGGTACTTGGGGTTTGAGTGCGGTCTGTCAGTGTCTGAACCTGAATCCATACCTACCTTACAACTCAGTGGTACGCGCACGTTTACGCTTACGTCTACGCATAGGTACGCAAATAATGATTTAAGGGCTCCCACTAGTGTTGTAAAAATACCGTATAAAACCAAAAGGCTATGTATTATACCGGTATTTTACTATATCTATATTTTTAAATTTTCATAATCATATTCTTTATTGCACATAAAAAATAAAGTACATACATCCTTAAAACAAAACTAAAACAAAAACATATGCAATGGCGAGCTTAACCCAGAAATGAGTTTTCTACCAGCAAACCAAAATGCTATAGAGAGATTTGCAACGGGGGATAATTATGCTCATGTGCACAAATAAAACGTAATACAACGTCGTGTCGTAGATGCGTTTTTACGTATCGTGTTTATGTGTGGGAGACAACCGTAGAAAAGCTCATACAATAAAAAATATTTAGTTTTTTTGTGATATATGCTTGCCTTAATATTTTTCTCACAAATTTGGCATATGCTGGAATTAATTGTCGATGCACTGCATCTTTTCTTGGCTGAGGCATTATTTATAAATTAGTCACTACTGCACGAATAGCAAAAATATTTTAAATTAACCTTATGGGCAAAAATAGAGCGAGCGCATCGTACGTAACTCGTACAGTAGGAATGGCGAATTTGCCTCTTGCTAAAATGGCTGTACGCTCGTGACGTATTAGGGTGAGGCCAAACGAGCGTAATTTTGTGAGTCGTGAGTCGCAGAATTTCGGCCACAGTAATTCTGCTGCATTCGGTTTCATACAAAAAGGCATTTGGTAAGATAAGATAAGATAAGATAATATTTATTTGCATAAAAACACGGTATAAAAGGTGGTACAAATATTTCAAATAAAGAGCATACATGTTTTTGCTTAACATTATGGTGCCACACGACGACGCAAAATGAGTTGTCTGCCGACTCAATGCACGTAAACTCGACCGAATTTCGGTTGGGGCGAGGGAAGGGCAAGGAAGGCGAGCGATGAAGAGGTGGTGTTTACGTGGTGTAATAATTCTTGAAAAACACGTAATGGCGTATGGTAGTATTTTCAAAAAAATCGGAATTTGCACATAAACGTTCGTATAAAATATGGAACTGTCCACATATCAGCCTCTGACTATTGAATGGATTTACTTAGCTTCTTTTTCTGGCCTCATCTTCGGAATATGCTTCGTAAATACACAATATTTTTAAAAGATCCATCGCACTCGATGACACAAACACCCCGTACCACCGCTTAATAGTAACTGAATAAATTCAGTTCGTCTGGCAGCTCACCAGAAATTCAGTTGAACGTAAAATACTTGACCGAAAATACGCGACTCACAACTCACAAAATTACGCTCGTTTGGCCTCACTCTTAAGCGACACGGCCACAATTTCAAGTTTAATGATCACCAGTTCTAACCTTACAAAACCTTAAAATATTCTATGCATGGTCGAAAGTGGGCTGGGTCGATGGAGCCCCGCTCCGCGGGTAATTTTTTCAATCGAGTACTTTTACCGGTGAATCACCGGTGATTCTCTGGTACTCACTGCTCCGGTGCAAACCTTTAGTTACCGCCACGGCTCGTGGCGTGTCGTGCGTGACGCGCCAGAAGCATATCGGTTTCATACATTTAGTATGGTTAGACATACTTGCATGCCGTGTCGCTTAAGGGTGAGGCCAAACGAGCGTAATTTTGTGAGTTGTGAGTCACGTGTTTTCGGTCAAGTATTTTACGTTCAACTGAATTTCTGGTGAGCTGCCAGACGAACTGAATTTATTCAGTTACTATTAAGCGGTGGTACGGGGTGTTTGTGTCATCGAGTGCGATGGATCTTTTAAAAATATTGTGTATTTACGAAGCATATTCCGAAGATGAGGCCAGAAAAAGAAGCTAAGTAAATCCATTCAATAGTCAGAGTCTGATATGTGGACAGTTCCATATTTTATATGAACGTTTATGTGCAAATTCCGATTTTTTTTGAAAATACTACCATACGCCATTACGTGTTTTTCAAGAATTATTACACCACGTAAACACCACCTCTTCATCGCTCGCCTTCCTTGCCCTTCCCTCGCCCCAACCGAAATTCGGTCGAGTTTACGTGCATTGAGTCGGCAGACAACTCATTTTGCGTCGTCGTGTGGCACCAAATGCCTTTTTGTATGAAACCGAATGCAGCAGAATTACTGTGGCCGAAATTCTGCGACTCACGACTCACAAAATTACGCTCGTTTGGCCTCACCCTAATACGTCAGCCATTTTAGCAAGAGGCAAATTCGCCATTCCTACTGTACGAGTTACGTACGATGCGCTCGCTCTATTTTTGCCCATAAGGTTAATTTAAAGTATTTTTGCTATTAGTGCAGTAGTGACTAATTTATAAATAATGCCTCAGCCAAGAAAAGATGCAGTGCATCGACAAATAATTCCAGCATATGCCAAATTTGTGAGAAAAATATTAAGGCAAGCATATATATAACATTCATTTTATATAATTGTCAATAATTAAGTATAATATTCTTTTTTTTATAACGTTCATTTGATCTAATATTTTTTGGACCCAAAATTCAAGTTTAATGATCACCAGTTCTAACCTTACAAAACCTTAAAATATTCTATGCATGGTCGAAAGTGGGCTGGGTCGACGGAGCCCCGCTCCGCGGGGCTCCTACTTCTGGGTGGTTTATAAAAAAATAACCACGAAGGGGATGGCGGGGACTATTCGCTCGCTCACACGACCCCGCCGTCCCCTTCTAACCTAACCTATCCGAGTCGGGGTGCCCTAAAGTCTAGATTGCAACCAGTTTCTAAATTATATTAAAAGTTATAGAGATTATGAATGAATATTATAGTAAATAAATAATATACTAAATGAGTATTATGTGAAATGTGCATTATAGGAAATGTTCATTACATAATAGGTAGGTAATTCTGGACGTTCAAGAAACATTTAAAGCCTTTAGACGAAATAGCCTTTAAATACCTAGCTGTGCCTGCTACTTCTGTAAGGTCACACACAGGACAGTACAGGACAAATAATAAGTGTTAGAAGAAACATGTTACACAATGACGCTGTTGTGTTTCTTAAATCAAAATCAGCATTTATTATCTTTAGAAAACGTTTTTATTTTTAATAAATGACTTTATAAAGTATATCATCAATTCATTATTCTTATTTCCTCGTTATTAATGTATAAATTTAAAAAAAGAAATAAAATTTCTTTATTCTCCGGTGACCTCCGGTTTTTCACCGGAGATTGCCCAATCACCGGTGAATTCAATCGGTTGTTAAAATCTCGCACCGGTGCTAACCTCTACACACGTTCTGTCAAATGTATGAAAACGCGCGCCACGACACGCCACGACACGATAATTGTGGTGCCTTTAGTAGTAAACAAACATAACATCAATGCACACAAACACACGCTGCGCCAACGCTACACTCACTGACACGACGCACGGCACACTGGCTTTTAAAGCAAAAATCATAAGTTATGTTTTAGCTTGACGCGGTGATCGGGCGGGCTTTTCTTTGTGTGCCTTAGTATTGCCGAATTTGTCCGCACGTGCTGTTACTGGCTTCAGATCGTTCTTATGGTGCTAAAAATACGGTTCAAACTTGCTTGTATTAATATATTGGTTAGCGCTTACGAAGGGGTTTCCCTTTCAGAATGGGATAGCTGTTTGTTAGCGCTCTTTGTATTCGACTGTAACAACCCAGATATTTTTTTGGGATAGTCAATCAATGGGTTTCCCTCGAGGAGGTTAGCTAAAAAACTATCCAGCTAAACCATGGGGGTTTTTAATTGAATTAAAATATCCTAGCTCTTCAAAACCCAGGGTAAAACCCTATAAAAGGAAAGCGCTATCGGTCCCTGCCTGAAGGTGAAGCGTACGTGTTCTATAACATTCCCTTCGCAACACTGTCTTTAGAAACAAAAAACAGTTTTTTCGGAAACAAATTATCTTTAAAATACCGTCAAATACCATATGGTGCGCCGTTTTCGCGCGAAAATTTAAGCTTACCTAGTTTAAAACGTCAATTTTTTAAATGTACTCTCGCGGATCAATCTATAAAGTTTTTGACGTCATAAATTAAGTTAAAGACCTTTAGCTAATGCTAGAAATCTAGCGGCTACACGCTAAGAACATGACATCCACTGAGGAGTACGTACGGACCTCTGCTCAGAGCGTCGTTCATCGTTGGTTGACAGTTTCTTTCTGTGTACATCTATACTAATATTATAAAGAGGTAAAATTTGTAAGTTTGTATGTAGCAGATACGGATATGGGGGTAATCTCTGAAACACTGGTGCGATTTGAAAAAATCTTTCAGTGTTAGATAGCCCATTTATTGAGGATTGCTATAGGCTATATATACCATCACGCTACTACCCACGGCAGCGGAGCAGTAGCGAAAAATGCGGGTGAAACCGCAGGCGACAGCTAGTAGTACGATAATTCTTATACGTACCTAATAATAATAAACATCATCACATTTTAAAATTCCTATACCTTGGATAACAATGTTCTGTTGAATGTTTCCTGAAGACCTCTTCTATCACCGACGCAACACATGTGAGACGAATTTTATTGCGGTCGGTCAATCTATTTTCTATTAGTTTATGTCAATCGAAAACGGCACAAAAAGAGCCCCGTCATAATATATTTTAAAAAAACTTATAAAGGTATTTAAAAACGATGTTTAATTAGGTACTTAGTGGTCATGGATGGCCCAGTGGATAAGGCGCCCGCCTCTCGTGTAAGAGGTTGCGGGTACGATTCCGGGCAAGTACCAATGTGACTCTTTCAATTCATATGTAGGACTTTCTAAAGATTATCTTGGACATCACAGACATCCCGTGCCTCGGAAGGCACGTTAAGCCGTTGGTCCCGGCTGTCATTTTTAGAACTTTGACAGTCGTTACGGGTATTCAGAAGCCAGAAAGTCTGACCAGTCTAACCAAAGGGTATCGTGTCGCCCAGTTCCTGGGTTGTGGAGGTCTGATAGGCAGTCGCTTCACGTAAAACACTGGTATCCAGCTGAATCCGGTTAGGCTGAAAGCCGACCTCAACATAGTTGGGAAAAGTCTAGGGAGATGATGATGTTTAATAAGGTTCTTATTAATAATTAATAAAATATGACTTAAGTAGGTATTATTATATTTCATAACTACTAAAACAGTTGCTGTTGCTCTATGTGTAAGTAAACCTAAAGCCTAGTGTGTAGTCTATGCAATAAGTTTTATTTAATAAATTTTATGACTAGCGATTTTGCGCGTCCCTATTCAACAGGCGCCCGGGGCAGCGTAGTCACACGAACAGTAGGTGCCCCATCTGCTCTACACTTCACTTCAGATAACGGATAAACATGAACATATTAAATAAAAAAAAAATATTCCTTCTCAATCTCCACTTTACAATGACTTGAAAACAATTAGATTGTTGTAATGAAATGAACCCGTCGGAAATGAGCATGTTTACCGGACGCGGTATTGAGGCTGGCAGTGTAATAAGCCTTGCTTCTATTATGAAATCATGCTGTCCAGTAGTAGACATTTGGAAGTTTAATAAAAAACCTCAGTTTCTTCACAATAACTGCTTTAATGATCTGAACTTTAGATTTTTCTAGCGACGCAACCGTGTACAATGTAGAAGTGAGTAAAAAAGTCAAAAGTGTGCAGGTGTGCGTAAAACAAAAAATAATAAAAAATAATTTAATAGCATCACTTGAACGTGCAACTTATTGCTACAGGAAATCACACAGGCGTAAGTACGGCGCAGACACATGCGCTTTAGCACGTGCCTACAGCACGAAGTGTCAACTGTTAATATTAAGCCATTTGTTTACTTATTTGTAACCCTTACCTTGTCCATAGAGGTAACAATTTGGAGACCTTGCACTATGACATTGTTCCTAGGTCCAAAATAGACCTGTTTTAGTTTCGAATAATTTCACAGTTTCGCGGTTGCCCCACGTTGCATATGAATACTCGCGGTGCTAGGTACGCCTTGAGATTCCTCGCCTTACTTTTCCAGTTTTAGCTTCATGGCGGGTACGTAGGTACCCACCATGAAGCTAGAAACTTTTCCAGTTTCTAGCTTCATGGTGGGAAAAGAAAAGTTCAAAATCCTTTTTTTTTGGTGAGGGGGAAATCATCCAATGACTGCTCCCGTCCTGGGTGCGGCGGGAGGGCGTGTCAGACTTTTACTGACTAAAACCCACTCATGTTCCTTCGATTGCCCTTTATGTTCCAGGGTCACGGTAACTATTATAAACATTCCGCAACCCCGGAAAGTTCACAATCCTGCTATATAATTCCTACTAATATTATAAATGTGTGATTGTTAGGTACTAAACGGATTTTGATAAAACTATACAGTAATAGAGTACATTATAATTGTACGCTACAAAACATCACGCTATGACCGACGACGGGAGCGGAGCATTAACGTTTATTAACGTGACATCGTGGGGGATAGACTAGCTATCCCCCACGATGTCACGTTCGCATAATTTACGATTTTAGTCTAAATATGTAAGTTTTTGATGCGACCCGCTGCAACATGTGCTAAACAAAGATAATTGGCAACAATAGCTACACATTGAAGACCTTTAAAAAACGCGATAATTTTATTTTAGTATAATACCTACCTAAATAAAACGTTTCTTATTTCACTTTATTCCAGCAATAATTGCTGCCATCTATTGAGGCAATAATACAACAGCACAAATAACACAGCGCTCTATGAGGTCAGTGACAAATAACAAAAGTCTTTTACTAGACAAGCATGCATAAAAGTTACAAACCGTATCGCCAGAGGTCGCTATTCAATATTTAAATGAATTGAAATAATGTTAATAAGCAAAATAAAAAAAAATGAGAATATTAAGAAAATTTATTTAACATGAATTGCAAGCAAAACATCTCATAACTATCGAAAGATGCACATATTACACATATTCATGGGCACTTGATTCATGAATGTTCATGAATGAAATTATCCTTTAATAAACCTGAACACACATGAATCGAGACACAATACAAAATCATGCTTCAATTTGAAAAGACTAAGAGCCTTACTAATAAATGCTGCATAGAGTTATGACAGGTTTATATGTCAAAAAATGTATGGTTACACAGGCTTTATTCATTGCATAACTTTACACAGTGATTATTAGTAAGGGCATAACAATTTTGTTCAAATTCACAATATTTTATTTCATTTGAGGATTCCATAACACTTGTGGAAATGTTATTTGTTTTTTGTACAAGTAGTATTTTCAGAAAAAAACATCAGTGAAACATGATTTTCATTAAGATAACATCCTGATTAAATGTTTTTGTCAAGTTTAATAGTCTGCCAACATTTTCTCATTTCATATAATACTTCCGTTTAAATACACAGTGAACAAACATTTTGAGGAAACCTGGACTTAAATCTAAGATTGTCTATCCACCATGGCTTGTGCCTTCTCTGTTTGAGCAGCCTTTGCATTGAAGTGGGACAAAAATAAGCCGGTATTACGATTTATTTTTTACACAGTACTTACTAGTCCACCACATTCATAGATTAGATAGGACTCTTGGGTATACAAGGCCTTAATTTTTAGGTTTAAAAATTTACCAAAAAGAACGGTGAATTTGAGAGACATTCTCCCCATTACAACACTAAACAGTAGAGAATATACACATATCAGATTTTCAAATAAGAGCTAGAACATAATTTGTGTCAGACCCTAACATGAATGATTAAAGTAACAAGTACCTATGCTATCCTAAACGTAACACACTTTTTTCTTTTAACCCTATGTCAGTCTTGTTCATTATTTTCAGAGCTTTCTTCACTACTTTCCTCCTCACTGGATTCCTCGCTAGATTCATCAGATCTCCCACCTTTTGCAGCCTTTTTAGCCATAAGTTCCTTAAACTGCCTAACTGTTATCTTCCTAGGCATGATTTCGCGTAAAAAGTCCAATGTATCATCCTCTTGAACGACTTCCGCGATGTGCTTGTACTCCAATAAGGAGTTTTTGCTGTTTTTATATGCTCTTTTGGCCAAGTCAGTGACAAATAACTCCTGCAATATTTGAAAAGGAAAACATATAGTCTGACTCAGTTTGACAACCCGTAGTTTCATTTCATAAAAATAAATCGCTATTAGCCAGCAGAAAACGCCATTGTTAGGAAACAATAGGTTATAAAACCGGCAAAACATAACATTAGTACTCACGGTAACTTTAGTAACTAAATACAAAGGTTCGGCGCCGACTGCTTCGACGTCCGGCGAACTTTTCATTATAGTTTTTACTCTAGATAATGGCAAATGCAAGTCTTTTTCGCCTTTTGGAGTAGCCATTGTTGGTAATTACAATAATATTACGACTAACGAATTATAAAAAGTCCAAAAGCCAAAACTGAACACAACACAACATGGATTGTTTTTGAGTTTGACATTTGTATTGCAGTGTTGCCAATACTGGTATAAAATTTTACCTTAGCTAACTAAGAATTTAGATAATGGTGCTGATACTGATTCTGTTGTTCACATCACAAACTTAACTAAATAATAATTTAAGTTAAATGCATCTTTCTCTTTCCTAAAGAAAAGGACAGAAGATACATTTTAGTTTAATCCTGTCAAATTAGACAGCGCCTGAAGAAAATTGACGTATATTTAGGCGCCATGTTTATCGCGTCTAAATTATCTATGGAGTGTCTAAATTTGACAAGACTTAATATTTCCCACTCACAAAAAAAAGACAACTAATATTTTATCTTCTGTCCTTTTCTTAATTAAATGGAAAGAGAAAGATGCACTTAAATTTACGTTACTTTGTAAATAAGCGAATCGGCACCATTGTGGTAAAATTTTATACCGGTCATTAGACCAAAAAGGTAAAAAATCTGAATTGTTGACTTGTTTTTAGAAACTCAAGTAGTCAAGATTATTATAATTCAAGCCAAATACATATATTTTTAAATTAGACTGTACGAGAAGTGTTGGTAGGCAAAATTAACGGCTTTACGCCGATTATGTAAATTTTAGCTAACGCATTGTTGCACATATTATGTAAGTTAAAACTTAAATAATCGTGGTTTGAAAAGATATTTTATACTCAACAGTTAAGAATTTTAGGGCAATCATTTATTATTTAATAATTTATTTATTATTTTAGAAAGGAAAACTTATATCAAACTATTTTCATAGCAGTGCACACTACATTTGTATCATATTAATAAAAACTGAGCTTTTCTAAGATATATCCATTAAAATAAAAGCTGAAGTTAAATTGGAATGCCGCTGCCGGGGTTGCGGAATAGTTTTAATAGTTACCGTGGCCCCAGAACAAAGGGCAAACGAAGGAACATAAGTGGGTTTTAGTCAGTAAAAGGCTGACACGCCCTCCCGCCCCGGATGATTTACCACTCCCCAAAAAAACTAATTGGAATAAATAAATGTAGTGGAGATATTGAGTTTGTGCTGGCAACAATTCGTTTCTTTTCCCATTTGCAACGTTTGTAGATTGTGCGCGGGGAATTGAAAATGTGTTTTGTGACTTTAGGGATTAAAAAATAATAGGCAAGATGGTCTTAACGCTAGCTGTCTTTATTTTCCATTTCCTTATAGAAAATACTTTTACGAAAAACAGTATAGGGCCGCTTGCGTGGCCGGCCACACTCGCGGGGCGCTGACTAGTGCCGTCTGCCGGCCCAACCAATCCGACATCCAATCAATTCTTACGTGAAAACGATAAATAATACAAAAAATACTGATAACGCGAGATCGTTAATCGATTTACAAAGACTTCTCAATTTTGATCAGTTCAGCGATGCCATCGTACATCTCCTTGACGGCGTCGTACTCGGTGAGTCCCATGCGCCTCTTGTTGGAGATGTCGTAGACTCCGCCCTCGGCCTCGGTGTGCTCGCCGCGGGTGCCGCGCACCTGCAAGTGGTACTTGGACGCGATCTCCTCCAGCTTCGCCTTGTCGGCGGCCAGCTTGGGAAGCGTGATGTGCACGGACGCACGCACGGTCGTGCCCAGGTTGGTGGGGCAGAAGGTCAGGAAGCCGAGCCTGTCGTCATGTGAGAAGGGAATGCGCTTCTCAATGTCATTGACAGCGGTCACCAGCCTCTTGTACACCTGCTTCAGGTCACCACCCATCTGCATGGAGATAAGACGGAGATGGTCCTCCTCATTGCACCAGACCAAGAAGGTCTTGTTCTCATTGTGGTAGATACCACGGCCAGAGGGCCAGAAGCGGCAAGCGTTGGCGGCCTGCAGGAAGCGGTCACCCTCCTTGAACAGGAAGTGGTCATCGATCAGCTGCTGCTGGGTCTCCTTGGACATGCCGGTCAAGGGGTAGAAGGTACCCTTGAGTTCTCCCTCGAGTCCAGAGAGGGTTGAGGAAACCTTCTCTTCCATCTCCTTGTACTGGGCCTCAGTCAGGCAGGGGTTGAAGGGGTAGCCCTCCAAGGAGCGTCCGCAGCGCACGCGGGTAGACACGACGAACTCGCCGGCGGGGTCCAGGTTGCCGAGGGTCTCTACATCACCCCAGTTCTTGGCGGGGTGCTTGTCGGTCTTCTTGAAGCCATTGTGGTAGTCCTCGATGATGGGGTCGAACAGATCGGCGAACACTGTGTACGCCTCAGCGTCAGGGGCGTAGATTCCGACACCGGAGTCATGGTTCTCAAAACCTAGAAAACATTACGTAACACGTTAGATTCATTCACCAGCTTACGTTAAAATATTGAATCAAGGAAAACTTAGAAATATCTGATCAATATTTGAAAGGTATTGAGTAGGTAACTAAGTTTTACCTATAACCGGCGCATTATCATTATTGCATGTGTTTAATAATCAGATATTTTTTGGTCCTAAGTTATCTATTGACGCGAAGTGCCTACGTGCATACCTATTATCTAGTAAGTACCTACATGAGATTATTAAGTAGATAATATCGTCTGTTACTTACCAGACTGGACGCAATCCAGAAGAGTCGAGCCGAAAGAGGTCTTCTTGTTCTTGAGAGCGTCGAACACCTCCTTGGTAAGATACTTCTTCAGCAGTGACTTGGAGTCAGAGGCCTCGAGCTTGCTGAAACCAGCCTCCAACTTCTCGATGGTTGCGGCGTCCACCATTGCTGCGGCTTTTCTGCAACGATACACACAATCATGGTCAATGACAATATTTCGCTTTTTCTTGTTTATATTTTAAAAGTAAAACATGATTCTAACGCTTTCAACGCAGCACATGTCGCTCTAGTGCACATTTTTAAATATTTTGAGTAAAATAATAAGCACAAAATCCTCGTCAACGTAACGATCGCTACCACAGAAGCCAACTTTTGAAGGAAATATTTTAAAAAAGTGAAAATAATAGTGACGTACCCATCGACTTCGAAATCGAGCGGTGGAAGTGTGAATCTAAGTCATAACATTCAAAAAGTTTTTAATCCTAGTCCATTTTGGTTCACTTGAAAATTACTTCTTTAAAGCTACAAGATAAAAATAATAAAACAAGAAAAACGGAAAAGAAACAACGAAATGTTATTTTTATAAATATTACGAACCGCCTGATGAGGTAATACGCGAGTACGGCGCCACCGCAAACCACCACAGGGATTGTGACTTTCAGCTTGTAATTCATACTGTTGGAATTAACTAAAGCCACTAGTTATGGATAGAAACGGGCGTAACAACTACTAGTACTGGAGATGTTTCGAGGACTGGACCGGGTTGGGGATTGTTTTTGCCGAACACACCCAGGGATACACTAAGTTTTGTGGTGGAATTACGTAATTTAGCTAGAGGTCGCCTGGACCGACACGCGCAAGTCGAACGGATTTGTCAGCTCACTGCGCACCGGTGCTTCTTCGTCGCGCGCAGCCGTACCTCCCACTCACGACCAACAACGAACGAACATATTATCGGGAGTTTCTTGTTACTTTGCATTCATTTCAATTCGAGAAGGTATTGCAGTAATTAAACATCGTCAGATTACGGAGTCCACTTATCGTTCCAAGAATTACGCCAATCGTGATATAGGATATGAGTTGATATGATTATGTATAATGAATACGTGTAGGACCTATTCGCGAAAAAGACACTGGTTTCCATACACGACATATTGGTAAATTAAGTTTAATATACTATACATTAGCATTAAGATCAGAGAACAATAAGTACTTTCCAGTTAGTAGGTACAAGAATATTTTTAATAATAACTATTTGAATTTTGTCTTCCGGGAAAAGGAAAGTAATACCTGACTATCCATTACACTTAATATTGTAAAAAGCACAAAATACAACATAATTTTGATCGGCAAGAGTTTACGATGGTAGGCAATCCGGAAGCGCCATAATTTCTACATCCCGTTTAAGTTCAATGTCCGTCCGTAACATTGCAGAAAGGATTCAAGTTTAGGGACAACATTTTCACGGCACGTATCAAATGTTTTGGACTCCGAATAGGACACGATTAAAAGGCATTTTATAGCAAAGTATCAGTGATTTACAAAATTCACAAAACTCTGATTGACTATAAAATTTGGCAGCGGGCACCGGAGATAAATGCCGGCCGGAGTAATACGCACCCGTCGGCATCTTCAGCCGGTTTGTTTTCCTTGTTTTCTTTCGTTGCACAGCCACCCATTTTCACAAATACTAAATATTAACTATTGGCTACAACATGCACTAAATCACTATAACTACTGCAAATAAATAAAAGAAACGGAGAATACTAAATGCAATGATGGAATGGTATTTTGTCCAAATGAATGTATCAGAGCCGGGAGTGGCGAGGGCGAGGGGTGGCCCGATCGATGCGCGACACGCAGTACGCACGCGGCCTCACGCTTCCCGCCCTTCGGGAACCGCTTCAAAACTTTTTGGAGGGAAAGTTCCCCTGATTTGCGCCACCGGTTACCTTCGCGGGTTACATTTAAATGCAATTCCGACTTCTTCAAACGAATGCGATAATGATCTTATCGGCGAAATGGAACACTTAACGTTATCGAAGCACATCTTGAATAGGGATTTGGTTATCACACTATAAGTTAGGAACATTTTTCGAGTTCAGGAACGGCGGTGGTGTGTTGGTGCGACACGGTCTAGGTGAAACTTTACGTCGGTAGATTAAATATTTAATGACCACCGCTTACCTTGCGCTTGTACAACCGTCAGAGTCGACTGCGAGGTGCAGAATGGTCCGTGCGGGTTCGAGCGGAGCGTTAAGCCCGCGGCAGCGTCCCGCACCCTCCCCTTCCCTGTCAACCTTGGCCTTGGTGATGCTTGCCTGGCCGGCAGATCGCGAGCCAGCTTAGCGTCAGGTCGTGATTTGGACTATTGTCATTACAGTTATTCAATCTCATCGCAATCCAAGGATAATTGCCCATTATCTATTGAACTCAGAGCCAGGCAGGCGATGTAGAAAATAAATGTATGATTTTCCCTCAGAGTAATCCAATATTCCTTAGAATTAAAATGGTAAAAATACATTTCATACATTCCAAAACCTAGATCGTTAAAAATCTGATTCTAAAATAACTTTCATTTTTTGTCAAGACAAAAGGCAATGTGTTAAGTTTCAGGACTTGTGTGTCTGTATTGACTTTTCTTTATTATTTAAATAGATAGTCATAACAAACCAATACTATTACTACTCGAAATACTAGCACCTATGTACTAAGGAAATTGAATCGTAATCTTGTTAAGTGGGTAGTTTTGGAAACTAAAATATTTTCATCTACCTCTAAATATTGTAAATAAATATTTTGTTGCGTGTTTATGGTACATAATTGTGAAAGTACATTAAAAACTCTTACTAAAAACTCATCTAAT
Organism: Athetis lepigone; assembly: GCA_033675125.1. NCBI lineage: Eukaryota > Metazoa > Arthropoda > Insecta > Lepidoptera > Noctuidae > Athetis > Athetis lepigone. The sequence goes on from CM066232.1 coordinate 20,362,495, forward strand.
CATAATCGATCGATTATCATAATTCGCGCGTCACGCACTATAACTTATCAACGATTAGGTGGGAAATTTAAATTTAGAACGTTGCTGGTTCTTTTTCCTGGATCGGATCCAACGCGTCTTCTTCAACGTAGCGAGCGAGCGATCTCGACGATGCCAATGTCAAGTTTGTTATTTTTCACTTTCGTTGCATAACTTGGCGTCGAGAATACCTACTAAAATATTGTAGATACCTATTTTTTTAAGTTCAAAAACCACTGGGTACTAAAAATATTTATATTTTCAGTGGGAAACTGGGAATTAAACAAAGCGTGTAAAGCTTTTTGAAAACAAAGCCGAGGGTTGTTTCAAAATCGACCTTCACCGTGTCCTTAGTCCTTGACCCAGAGATTACGATCGGGGTACCTACGGGCTACCGGTCGATTCGTTCACCTACATTTAAGGAAACCATAAAACTCCCCAGGCTCAAGGTAAAGCTATTTTGTTGGTACAACGAACTGTTTGATCGATGGGCTTACCTATACCTAATCAGTTTGAAATAACTTTATTAGGTGAAGTCTTGTTATGTGGAAAATTTATGGACATAAATCCGTAAATGGTAAACAATGCGTTTTGAAGGAAGGACAAATTTACGTGTAAAAACAGGAGGAAGGAAGGATAAACAAATTCAATAAGGTTAATAATGTGTCTATTCTAGGACTTATTGATTTGTACATCAGCGGAAAATAAAATAACCAATGAGGTTCTATTGGGAATATTTTGATTGATTATGGCAACTACGCCGGATTTTTGAACGATTTAACATAATTTCAACAACGCGCTAAAAGTTTGTTGACTAAATACCTAAACTAATATTAAAAAGCAGAGGAATTTGGTTGTTTCTTTCAAATAGGTAGGTACTGGGTTTGAATTGAAAAATATATTTAAAAACTTGAGTTTGATGGAAGGGGAACAGTAAAAAAGATGTGGGTGAAGATGAAGACGCGACAGAAGTGTTCTAAGCAGCCGCTTTTCTACCCTTACGGGAAAGAAGCGGATGTAAGTTTTTCTTCGTAAGTTTCTTTGAAAATGGGTGGGTGGAGTTGCAGGAAACGGCCAATTTTACTTTCACTCTTCTCCTTTTAACCGATTTTATTTTATAAAACCGGTACATATAAAAGGGTCGTGTTGTATTTGATTTTTACGTAAGTCGGTTAACACACGTTATAAATAAATCAAACTGCATAATACGATGCAATTTACATAAATAAAAATAGAAATACAAATGAATTCATTTTTTGAAGCTTGCAGACCAAGTTCAAGGCAGTTTTCGGGTTTCGTCAATCGTCGCTAAAAACAAAAAATTAAAAATGGCGAACTTTCCAGAAAACCTTGGCAATGACTGCGGACAGCGGCCTTGTCTTTGGTTCAAGACTTCAACAGTACCTACTTAAATATGTACGAAAACAGCGTCTACCCAGATTCGCGATCTTTTGAAATGATTATTAATTATTATTGGCACGCGGTGTTAAGAGATGCCTCCGTAGGCTAGACTGGTCATTTATTTCAGTGCACAAAAAGACAGTAAGCGCCAGACCACACGGTGCGGCAACGCACCACACCGCATTACTCCGCGCCGCACTGGCGGCCACACGAGCAGTGCGGCGGCGCCGCAATGTTCTTACGGCGCCGCTGCGGCACCGTATGATATACGAGCGAGCACTTTTGCCTATGCCGTATAAACAACTGAGCGGCGCCGCGCCGTTGCGGCACCGCACTGCTTGCACCCCTCCCCGCCTCGTCTGCGTCGCGCCGTTGTCCGGTGCACCTGCGGTGCGGCGCCGGAGCGGTGCCGGACGTACCGTGTGGCATACCACACAATTTTATATGTAGGAAAACGTTGCGGCACCGCTCAGGCGCCGCGCCGGAGCCGCACCGCACCGTGTGGTCTGGCACTTCAATCGTTAAAAAAACTGCTAAATAATAAATAAAGAGTTATTTTTTTTTATTAAATATTTGTTTTCTACTTTTTAGTTGGATCTTCTACAAAAGCATTTTTTCAGTTTGTTTTTTACTTTATTTACATGAAAATGTACGCACTTGAAAGCTTTAGCAATTATCTATCCCTCCTCATCGAACAATAGGTGCTAAAGCTTTCAGGGAAGGGCCAATTAGGTCTGAAGGTTCTCTATAGAAACCCTTAGATACGTTTCGCCTTGAGCCAGCAGCGTGGAAAGCTGACGTCTCTAGGGGATGTACTAGTAGTCCTATGTTTATATCTGTACCTGAAAGCTTTTCTGCTAGATACGCTTTTACATATACTCTAATAAAAAGGTAAAGCTTGTTTTTTTGCTATTTCGTTGGAGCGGGTAATCTCCGGATAGATTGATCCAATGAATTTTTTTTCACTGTCACGAGTGTGTGTGCAAAAAACGACATTATTTTTGAGGGCAAAAGCTCATCTATGACAAAGGCTAATAGAACGGACGGTTATAAGTTTGTTTGTTACTCTTTCACGAAAAAAACAACTGGACAGGTTTTGCTGAAACTGGGTAATTAAGCTTTTACATACAGGCCACATAACAACACGCTTGACCCACAAAGCGGAATTATATACTTAATTAATCCAAGACCCAACGCAATGCAGATAAACCACGGGCTAAAGCTAGTGAAGAATATAGGTGTATGTGAAATTGCATTGAGGTAGCGGCTTTTATTACTAACTTGCAATGTTGTGCTATCTTTCTTTATTCAGCGAGTTTAACTTATGCATTCTTAAGCAGAATGCCACACCTGTTTTCTATTTTTAGCTCACTAGTGGTCATTTTTATTGTTTAATGTTGTATCTACATTACAGAGCTGTCGTAGTCTTCAGAACCAACAATATGCCTATTGTTTTGTTGTTATCAGACAGATACCTAGATAAGATAGGAAGAAGAACCAGGGAACAAATAATTATTTTTGTTAAGTGCAGCCTACGGCGCAATGTCATTGAAAATGTAGGTGGTTATATAATATATTTATTAATTCAATAATAGTGATGTTCGTGGCTTCAGTAATGAATAATACCACTGCAGGGCAAGGGATTCTTCTCATCATACAGGGAAGGCATGACCATTGATCGTCACACAATAACAATATTTTAGAATTTCATTAATTTGTAAGTCCTGTATTTTTTTAATACCAATCAAGTGTTATTTTAGTTATAGTTTATGTTTTGGATAATACAATATTTTTTATTTCCCATATCAAAATGTAAGGCCATGTCAGTATGAAATATTTAAACAACATAGCGATTTTATTCATTGGAGTATCTATAAGGTGGCAAGGCTGGCAAAATGCCACGGGCCCTGCCTGAGACACAGGGGCCTAATTTACGAATTGATAGCAGCTAAAGAGGCCTCGAATCCATGTAAGCCATTATGGCTTTAGCTGGGTATTCCAGGGGTACGGCCAGGGGTACGGTGGGTCTGCAGTGGTCTGGGCACAGTGTATTGAGACCTTGAAGAATTTTGAATAATCTTTTCTTTATAAGGTACTAGCTGTGCCACGCGGTTATTCACCCGTGTTACGTTAGATTTTTGGTTACTGCTTTGCTCCCGTGGGACATAGCGTGATATTATATAGCCTATATATATTTAAAAAAAGAATTTTTGAATTCGGTCCAGTAGTTTTTGAGTTTATTCGTTACATACAAAAATACAAACATACAAATCTTCCCTCTTTATAATACACACATCAAAAGTGTCTAGGGATATTTCAATTAAACCTAAATTACTAAAATTCTATTAACTTTTTGTTAAAACATGTACACATTAAAATAAACCTTGTTTAATAGACTATTTAATCTGATAATAAACTTTTAGATAAAGTTAAATTTAAAAAAAAACTTAGAAGAAGAGGAAAAACTCAAACAAAATTTCAATCTTAACTTTATTTTTGAAACATCAAAACTTAAACAAAACAACAATTTTTTTTATAAAAATTCTTGAAAGCTTAAAATTAATATTTCGTGGATCCACCTAAGACTCTCCTGACACATCTGCAGCGGTTCTGCATACTCAAAACAAGGGTGTCAATATCCTGTTGTGGAATACTGTCCCATGATTGCCGTTTCTGAAGCCATGAAGACCAGTCAGAGCGTTATATCCAGGCTTTGGTCATGTTATCGTGTCACGGAGGAAGTGGTGGAACGGCACCGAGGACCTCAACGCATTACAACACATGTACAGGACCGATTCATAGTAAATGCTGCACGAAGTCAACTAAATGCAGCGGCGATGCAATTGGTTCAAAGGCTACAGAGAGAGTATGGTTTGCTGGTAAGCGGTCAAACTTTGAGAAGGCGACTGCATGAAGTCAATCTACGTGCTCGTAGGCCATTTTGGGTATCAGCACTAAGGAGAGGTAATCGAGGAAGAAGATTACAATGGGCTATTGCACACAAAAACTGGAACCATTCTCAATGGTCACTTGTGCTTTTCACTGATGAATCTAGGTTTGGATTTCATCCTGATTCGCGAAGAGTACGCGTTTGGAGAAAACCTGGACGTTGGAATCGACTGCAGCACCCACAACAAGTTCATGCATATTAAGGTGGCACGATTATGGTTTGGGCAGGAATTCGTCTCGGCGGTAGAACGGACCTCGTTTGGATACAAGGCAATATGACTGCTCGAAAATACCGAGATGAGGTGCTAGAGCCTGTAATCTTGCCCCACAAACAGCAAATGGGACAAAATTTCCAGCTAATGCACGACAATGCCCGTCCACATACGGCGCGTATCGTTACAAGTTGGTTACAACAGCATGTTATCCAAGCTTTAGACCGGCCTGCACAATCCCCTGACTTAAATCCTATTGAGCATGCCTGGAATATGCTTCAGAGAAGAGCTCGTAGGAATTTACCTGTTGATATTGTGCATCAAAACCAGCTTTTCTTGCATCTTAGCAGGATTTGGGACAGTACTCCACAACAGGATATTGACACCCTTGTTTTGAGTATGCAGAACCGCTCCAGATGTGTCAGGAGAGTCTTAGGTGGATCCACGAATTATTAATTTTAAGTTTTCAACAATTTTTATAAAAAAAAATTGTTTTGTTGTTTAGGTTTTGAAATTTCAAAAATAAAGTTAAATTGAAATTTTGTTGAGTTTTTCCTCTTCTTCTAAGTTTTTTTTTAATTTAACTTTATCTAAAAGTTTATTATCAGATTAGATAGGCAATTTAAACAAGGTTTATTTTAAAGTGTAGGTGTCTTAACAAAAAGTTAATAGAATTTTAGTTATTTAGGTTTAATTAAAATATCCCTAGACACTTTTGATGTGTGTATTAGTATGGAAATACAAATAGGCAAGGCGGCTGGAGTTTTCTGAACCAAATCTGGAAATTTTCTTCGTTGAAAAGTTGATGGAACGACCTTGTTGCAATGATACGTAGCTGATAGTTTTATGATCCGATTTGTTTAGAGAAGACACGTGCTATCGATCGTAACGTTACGTTTGATCATAGTTGTTCAACATGTGACTTTAATAAGTCTGTTTTTATCAACAACATTATGGTGTTGAACGAAGGTTTTCATCGATTGCTCTTTGTTGAGGAGCTTTTGAATTATCAGTAAGAATTTTAGGTAAGCAGAGTAGAAGTAGATTGTAGTTTTTTGGAATCACAAAATTTTGCTAGGGGTAAGTTGGAACATTATTTAACATTAAAAGGCCACTTCCCCAAAATTCACCCAGTGAGATATTTACAGGTTCATAAAAATAAGCCTGCGTCTACGTACGATATGTTTTTAAACGAAACCAGGTAAGATATTTGTGATACCCATTTTTAACCCTCCTATCTCTCAATGAAAAAATAAATATTTTACAATATTGTCATGAAACGCAGCGGAAAATTGCCGCCTAAATATTCCGGCGCCGGAAAGGCATTTGGGCGACCTTTGAGCATATTATTATTATTGTACCTACCAGCTACCCGCCCCCGCAGTAACTGAACGACGCCTACCCTCATAATCATACCATTCATTCTTATATTTTGTGGATCTTTTTACCGTACTTACGTAACGATTGAAAAGCTTGGCCTTGCCCTATTTCCGTCATGGTCGGCCAATGTCAGTGTCGGAGCCGGTCGAACCTTGGCGAGGACCGTTTCGTGCTTTTGAAGGTCTGACGTCAGAATATCAGATGTTACGTTTACAACTTTACACGCAATTTCAGAAAGTTAAGGTGGTTTATCAGGTTTTAGGTATGACATGGTGTAAAGCGTTGATTTGTGTGAGGAGTTTCTGTTAGACTTATATGTGCATCATTATATCGGCCATCGTTATATTGGCAGATATAATGATGAATATAATTATTTCTTGGCTTTAGGGGTGGGTGTAGCTGCCCTCACACCCTTACTCTCTATGGTGTACAGTTCTGAAAGTTTATAAAAACTTTTGTATTAACATAAACGTTATTTCACGGGCATAGGCAGATTGAAACTTTTAGTAGAATATGTTAAGTCATACTACATGCAGTGCATTCAAAAATGCATAATAGATAGGATAGTCCTGAGTTGATTAGGTGATCAGTTATCTTAATTATAAAAGGCTAAAAGATTGACTCACTTAACTTTGCCGTAAAAATGAGCAAAGGTTAGAAAATTCAACCCCTAAAAGACGGTTTGAAAAAAAAAAACCCAAACAGGTTAATGAGAATTCGTCTGTCTCAAAGCATATCCACGCGAGCGAAGCACAAAATAAAATACAGTTATTGGTGCTGATTCTCTTGTTCACATACATAACTAAATTTAAGTTAAATGCATCTTTCTTTTTCCATTTCTTAAAGAAAAGTACAGAAGATACATTGTAGTTTAATCCTGTCAAATTAAACAGCGCCTGAAGAAAATTGACGTATATTTAGACGCCATGTTTTTAAATCGCGCCTAAATTATCTATGGAGTGTCTAAATTTGACAGGACCTAACTCATATTTTATCTTCTGTCCTTTTCTTAATTAAATTAAAAGAGAAAGATGCACTTAAAACGTTAGTTTGTGAAAAAGAATGGGCATCAATATAATCTTATAGTTTTCTAAAGACCAGTATCCTTTTCTTTTTGAAATAATTACGAAGATAAGATGAGATTTCAAAAGATAGTCACAGCAGCACCGAAGCCCTAGAAGGCTAATCTTTAGTCTAGACTTAATCATAAGCGGTTGACAACACAGGACATGACAAGGACGATGGTTTAATCGTCTGACTCAACTCAAGCGATACTCATTTATCGGCTGTTGTAAGCCGTAACAGTTACGTTAATGATCGGTTCTTACAATACTTCGTGTTGTTTACTGACTTTTACCTACTTGACATAGTAAATTGACTATGTTTGACCTAATTCTTTTATCATTATTAATGCATAACGCATTATGCATTATTAACCTACTACTTGTGATGATGCCGCCTCTGTTTCTCAGACGTTTTGAGATATTTTGTCGTAAGTTCCAAGTACACCCTTACTTGGATCTTATTGGTTTACAAAATTATACCTTTGGTTTTACCTCTCATTGTTCTGTTCTGCTATGATCATGTTAGGGTCTAAAGAGATCGGTTGCATATTGTACGCCATCTGCAAAATTGCAGCTAGGTCGCTATGGATGCCGTTCTATTGCAGTTGACACTATTTGCATTCATCTACCAACTAAATAAATAACTCTTGGAGTGCGGTTGTCTCTCAGGTGATTCACAGCCGGATCGTATTTCACTGCAATTATCTCAAATGCATTAAATTTAATGTTCATTATATTTCTGTTTGATCAATCTGCCTTCGCTAATTTCATATTGCCCTGTTTGGTCTTACATCCTCCGGCATGGTGACTCATTTATTAGGAACAGTTGCATAAACCCAAAATTTTCCAACACCGAAACACTTCGAATTGTTCCATAGGTATTATCAAATTGTAATTTTCAGCCATCGGAAAGCCAATCATATTACTTAAGTGTGATGTCAAACCTCGTTATCACCACCGATAGATACCAATCTAAATCGACTTGACAACACCGATGTAAAACAAGATGTGTCATTTTATACTGCAGGCGTCAACACTATCAATGATATTGATAAGGATATAAAAATAATCCTGCGCATAGATTTTTATTATTACTGTGGGTATTTTGGAATTCATGTAAGCACCTGAATTTAGCTGCTGTACTTTTATGGTTATTACGTAAGCTTTGATTTTTAGATGGCCGAGCTTCTGTGACTTCAAGTTGCTGATTAATTAATTAATTACGGTGTTCAATTTTTAAGTCAGCAGGAAGTGTGTAGGCCGTTATAGAATTGAACTGTTTAAGCATAGCATACATTGTTGTAGATCAACTGTTCGGCATTTTCTGTTTAAATTGAATTATGAATGCATGCAAAATAAATAGTCCTGGCTGGTATGCCAGTCATTGCTGTAAGCAATGTAAAGAATATATAAGAACAAAACATTTTTGTTGAAATGACTCGTGAAGTCGAGCGGCCTACTTTTGTCTATTAAACCTTTTCTTTTATTTTTCATCATCATGGTAAGTGGTCACCAACGCCCATAGACCTCTGTAATACCGAAGGCCTCGCAGAAGCGTTGCCCTTTGAAAGACAAAGCTGAAATATCTCATAGGCCTGCACTTACACAGGCCCACGTAGCCAACAAACTAACCAGCAAAAACTGTAAATATCTAAAAACCTTGCGCACTGCGGAAAAGTGTGTAAGCTGCTATGATTGGTCGTAGATAAATCATACAACCAATCACAACACTTTACGCGCACTTGTCAAGTAGCCATAAACATTTTTCACTGAAAAATAAGAAGGTTATTAAATTCACTCACCTGAAACTATCCACCCGGCGAAGAATGGAAAAGTTGAGGTAGGCCAGAGTCAAAATACCGAAGATTCTGATCCATTTTCTAGGAACCGTGATTATAGCCATGATATTATTATCTTTGTAGAACTTTCCCGAATGATAAAATAGTCGGTCAGTTTGGCTTGGTACCACACTGATTATCGGCGACAGTTTTTCATTAGCTATCAGTGGATTATGATAATATATCAACGTGTTTTTCGTAACGTGGCCGATTGAGTTGACTTATTTTTTAAGTTTACATAGGTGTGTTCAACTTTACGAATTTCTGTTTTATTTTTAATAGATTATCGGATAATAGAATGGTTTTACCTAGACTACTTCTCTTTTTCTAAAATCAGGTACTCGCTAGTGTGGTCTAGAAGAATCCCTTGTATTTCCTTATCCGAATAAGGTAGAGTCGAATTGCCGAATTATTCCCAATAGTCCCCTCTAGTCTTGTCCCGGGGTGACAGCTGGGAATCGTCTTCCCAGTTGTCACCGGGGTGACAATTTGTGCCGACTGTTCCCTTTAAAAACTGAATAGAGGGGACCAATGAGAAGTTCGTTTCACTGTTTAACAAAAGTACTAGGCGCGCAGTAACGTGAAGTAGTCATGTGCGAAAATTTAATTTCACAGTAATTTTTAATTTTCAGGATCACGTTTTCCATTTACCACTTCACGTTACTGCGCGCCTAGTACTTTTGATCGAATTAAATGGTCAAGTGCGAAAATTAAAAAATACTGTGAATTTTAAATTTTTGCACATGACTACTTCACGTTACTGCGCGCCTAGTACTTTTGTTAAACAGTTAGTTAGTTAGTTTTTTAAACAGTGTTACACAAAATGATGCGACTCAACGGGAACAAACCAAGGAATCGTAGTAAATGTCACCCCCCGGTGACAACTGAGAAACGGACTTCCCATTTGTCCCCTCTATTCAGTTTTCAAAGGGAACAGTCGGCACAAATTGTCACCCCGGTGACAACTGGGAAGACAATTCCCAGCTGTCACCCCGGAGGACAGGGCTAGAGGGGACTATTGGGAATAATTCGAATTGCTTTAACTTTCAGATTAACTGTCCGAATTCTTGACTACCTATTCATAGGCTTTAAATGACCTCATTGAAAATAATGATTCATTAAACTTATTAAAGTACCTTCCACGCAATATACTGAGCTAAAAGTCACGCGATTTCTTGAAAGTGCCCTTCACCGCCGCTCAACGTTTGATCTCAAGTACTCGGCTACTTAGGGCTCATACGATGATCTCAAAACCATCGACAGGTGTTTTTCAGAAATACCTAATCTTATCAATAAACTAATCTTTTGTTAGAATGCCGCGTGGCGCATGTTTCGCGGTCGACAAGTGATGTATTTCACGCGAATATTGTGAAATCTGCACCTTGATATTACTAACTTACTGAGCCAGAATCATGCTTCTGATAACGTCTTGTAACATATCGATAACGTACATATTACACGTAGTACGGTAGTAAATACCTAACACAATGACGACAATAGAGTCGAAGGATAAACATAAAGTAATCATTCGGAAAAATAAACCGGTACTGAAAACAGATGACGAGCTAGATATGGAAGTTCTGATAGGTATCAGTAGTGGCAAATAGCGGAAAAGCTGTACAAACCTTTGTGATTCTCATCGAGTCCCGAAAAAACCTTTCAACTGCCTCGGATCCTACATCAGAAAAGAACTCCTAGATCTCATCAGCCTATCTAGCTAGATATTATCTTTGTTGGGGCCGGCTTCTAGTCTATCTTTGTATAGCTGAATACCAAAGTTTTACATGGAGCGATACTTTAGTTATACTGATAGTCAGACTTTCTGTCTTCAGAATACCCTTAACTATTGTCAAAGATCTAAGTATGATAACCTGGACCAGCGGTTTCCCCTCCTGGACATTAACTCATCTAATTGCACGTTAGCGATCCGGTGCTTTCATTCAACCGTTAACACTTCCATTCACTGAATATAATTGCACCCCATAACCGCAAAAGTGACAGGAGTATTGCTAAAAACCAAGCTTATTAACGATTATTTACCTTGGCTTTAGAAAGAAACGAGTGTTGGCAGGCCTAGCAGTATCTCGTCTGTGCCGAACTTACAGGCTTTGTAAGTCCCGAAGAGAAAGTACGTCATTCGATTGTCCGTGGTTTTTGCGTAGACCGCAGTGGACGAGAATTGATGGCAATGACTCGCTCCAGTTGAAAACGTGATGCTAATGTTGGTTATTATATTGAATAGCGAAAACATTTTTACATTCTATCTTGACCGACATGCTAGATGTTTTTGTTGCTTTTCATGTTTATGAGAGTTCTTCATGAATCTTACGTTTGAACTGCAATTTTATACTAACATAATGTATTCAGAGATGATCTTGAACTCGTTTGATTATAATCAAAGCTTGAAAGAAGTGAAGCGTAGAGGATCCGGACATGGAAGCAACCTACTTCCCATGGCTGAGTCGTGTGTAATCTAACTGCAATGCATCGTATAGTAGTATCTACATAATGCAGACAGCAGTGCACTTAAATTATCAGATAATGATCGTCCTTAGAGATCTTTGTAGGTAGGAAAAACATCTGGATGTTTACAACATTGTTCGGCCAATATTTATAGCTCTGAACAGCTCTGCCATCATAATTTAAGCGAGTTTTAAAGGAAAACTGTTCGAAAATACACCACTGCAACACATATTGTTCTTGGCTTCACAAGAACAGCAATTTTCCCTTCCATCCTGCATTCATTGTGCTATTGTAACGCGCTGTAATTCTTGCTGTAACTACGTACATTGTGTGTAGCTAACTGGACGGCAGGGCGAGTTGCTATTGAGATGAATACGAGCAATATCCGGCCTCGCCCCGTCAGCAGCAAATCCACGGCTCTAGAAATGCTTCATAGCTGTGTTGGCGGATACGCCAATTTCCTGATTTGGCATATTAATGTTCTGCGCATGCAAGTGCTATCGGTAAAGTTCTAAATTGAATTGAATTTGAATCTGGTTTGACTTAATTTAAATTTAATCAATTCGAAGAATGTCCGTAGACATGTATAGAACAGTTTCTGTTTTTAAATTTTGTCAGAAAAAGTTGTGAAAGAAATAGAGGTTAGCTAAAATTAAGTACTTAGTAAGATCAGATTAACTCAAATAAGATATTAAAATGTTGGTGCTGACTCTCTTGTTCACAAACTTAACTAAATTTAAGTTAAATGCATCATTTTCTTTTAGTTTCTTAAAGAAAAGGACAGAAGGTACATTTTAGTTTAATCCTGTCAAATTAGACAGCGCCTGAAGTAAATCGACGTATTTTTAGTCACCATGTTTTTAATCGCGTCTAAATTATCTATGGAGTGTCTAAATTTGACAGGACTTAACAAATTTTTAACCTTCTGTCTAATTCTTTAAGAAATGGAAAGAGAAAGATAAAAACTGAAATTTTGTTAAGTTTGTGAACAAGAGAATAGGCACCAATGTCTTGAACTTCCTATAATGCCACATAGTTACTGGAGACCTAAAACCTATACCTACGGTAAATAATGTTCTGAAGTCCTGAAGGTTGGTGCTGCTAATTGTCTAGTATGCTGGCTAGACTTGGTACCATCTTTGATTGTACAGTGTTGACCATTGATATAAGCGCCGTAGAGTAAAGACTATCCTAAATCCTAAAAGATACTGGCTGGTTTAGCCGTATTCAACCTTTACTACGTTGAAATATTATGGGAAGAACACTATTTAAAAATAGAACTCCTCCCGGGTTCTATTTTCAAACAGCGTTTATCTCACACTACTGACTGTCAAGCCCATCGGCTTGAATGACAGTCAGCCACGATAACAGACAGGCGGTTTGTTTTTATAATAAGTTCGAAAATAATTTCGTACCAATCCTAAATATATCAATACAATACACGAATTAGTCTGTCTATAGTAAAGCGTCTATTTTCAATAAGCCTTACCCTTCGGTGGATTAAGTTACCAGAGTTAGATATTTTTCTAAGCTTTATACATTACTAGCTTTTGCCCGCGGCTTCGCTCGCGTTAGAAAGAGACAAAAAGTAGCCTATGTTACTCTCCATCCCGTCAACTATCTCCACTCAAAAAATCACGTCAATTCATCGCTCCGTTTTGCCGTGAAAGAAAGACAAACAGACAGACAGACAGACAGACAGACACACTTTCCCATTTATAATATTAGTATGGATGTTGCCAAATTTTATCTCTGGCTCTCTATCCACCGACCCCTTACATTGCTCACACATGCTTGCTCAATGTTATTGCGCGGTAATGGAAAACTTTGCAAAAATTACAGGTAGAACGCGTGAGCTATGAGTCATTATTATAAAATTGATTCATATCATTGATGCCAGTCACATGTTACGAGGAACTGTAGTAATTTTAATACTCCGTGGTGTAATACTACGGGTTTTTGGAGACGGAGGATACAAAATTGACGTTGTTTCGTAGGAAATAAGGAAGTTGTATAAGGAAGTTTTGGGATTTAAATCCATACTAATATTATAAATGGGAAAGTGTGTCTGTCTGTCTGTTTGTCTTTCTTTCACGGCAAAACGGAGCGACGGATTGACGTGATTTTTTAAGTGGAGATAGTTGAAGGGATGGAGAGTAACAAAGGCTACTTTTTGTCTCTTTCTAACGCGAGCGAAGCCGCGGGCAGAAGCTAGTTATTTATATTAATGTAAGCGGACCCACCAGATTTAAATGGTCACTGACACCTATAAAGGAAGGTGCATTACAGTTGTTGCCACATGTAAGAGAAGTGCAATACCATAATATACTCGCAGATGCATTGCCATCCAAGAGAAAAAGATGATATTTCTCATGTGACATATAGCTAACGCTTGTCGCAAATGAGACCTATGGGCCATCGTTGCTTGGTGGCTAAAATAGGCAAGAAAAATAAAACATTGGTTGGAAAAGTATATACTTACTTTATTTACATTTTTTTTTATATCAAGGTACAAAAATAATGTATTTGTGGCCCACGATTGTTGCTCTTTTTTCCCGTTGACAGCGAAGTAAACAGGAAGGTTTTGTTTTGGACCAGTATAATATTAATAATAATATATCTATCTGTTCCCTCATACCTTCTAAACTTATCATAATTTGACAAATGAAGTTGGGAGCTTCTTGAACGTTCACTAGTTTTAAGCTTTGTGACATCAAAAACCGGCCAAAAGCGTGTCGGGCCACGCTCAATGTAGGGTTCCGTAGTTTCCCGTCCGTCACAATAAGTGTTCCCACTTATAAGTTAAAAATGTTGGCTATTTGTTACGCTGACATGACATACTAAGTACGCAGAAATTATTTTGTACAACCTTTTTGTCTTTTTTGTGCAAAAACTGTTCTTTCTATCAAGTTCAATATAATTTTCCTAGAAAGTACTTATAAAGTTCTACTTTCGGGATTTTTTTCATATTTTTTAAACCTACGGGTCAAAAGTTAGAGGGGGGGGGGACGCTTTAATTTTTCCTTTTGAAGCAATTATTTCCGATATTATTGACATTATCAAAAACTGATTTTAGTAAACCCCTCTTCATTTTTAAATGCCTGTCCAACAATATATCACACGTCAGGGTTGAAATTGAAAAAAAAAACACTTCCCTCTTTACATATAGGGGGTAGCCCCCCTATATGTAAAGAGGGAAGTGTTTTTTTTCCCTAATAAAAAATTTTTTTCTAATTTTTATTTTACCACTTTGTCAGCGTGTTTGATATACATATTGGTACCAAATTTCAGCTTTCTAGTGCTAACGGTCACAGAGATTAAGCGAGGACGGACAGACAGACAGACAGACAGACATGGCGAAACTATAAGGGTTCCTAGTTGACTACGGAACCCTAAAAATGGCGGCCTTAAAAGGTAAAAATATTGTTTGTGAAAATGTTTTTTTTTTCAGATACCTCGCTATTCGTATTAAACTAGAGTTCTACAAAAAAAAATATCTAAGAAGTATGAATTAAGAATATATTATTTCATTCCGTTTTTCATTTTTGTAGGTGTTACAACAGACAACCATTTTTTAACTGTCCAATTTTTTTTCTAAATATTTTTTTTTGTTTCCCATGTTTTATAACACTATCTATAGTTATATTGAAGGATATAAAAATTGAATTAAATAATAATAATAGAGGCCTTTGGCGATAGATCAAAGGCGAGCGAGGCGAGCTTGTTCATCCCGCTTGCTCAAGGCGGATTGGGGATTTCAGACTTATATTAACTGAAGTCCATGTTTCATCATCTCTTCCTAAGTTAGTGATGACCTAGTTAAACTAAGAAATATTCGCACTTGCCCGGTTACATGCCCACAATCACATGTATGAGACCTCGCCTCTCATGCAAGATTTTGTGGTTTTAACCATTAGGCCATGAAAACATGCATCAATACATTTTTTGGCGGTTGTTTGTTTGTTACATTCATTTGGAGAAGTTCCCGGGCAGAATTTTTGCTGGTGAGTCTTTGGTGTCGGCAATTCTGAAATAAAAGAGAATGTAAAATAAGGATATAAATACAGTTTCAATTAATTATCTCATCATTCACAGGAATCTTTATACTCAAGCAACTTTTTTTAAACCCCATACAAAAGTTCACATACACAAACAACCAGATTCAGGAACAGACAAAAACCTGTGTAATACAAGTATTTGCCTCGTGCGGAAATCAAACCCGCGTCAAGCATCAAAGCATTATTAATTATTACTCATTGAGGTCAGTCACATGTTACGAGAATATATATAATTTTTTGACTCCATGGTGTAACGCTACGGGCTTTTGGAGAAGGAGGTATACTAATGATTCACGAAAAAGCCTTTCCTTAATCATTTACGAAAAACATATTATATCGTAAATCAGGAATTATGTTCAATCTTAATTTTGTCCGAGTGAAGGCTTAAAAGGAGTTAGAGTTTAAAGCTCCAACAAACTCGGCTGAAGCTTCATTTTTAATTAATACCTAGATTCAATTTCGCAATGAATTTGAACGGGGGGAGATATGAATGGTGTGGGCGGATGAGAGAGGTACTCTTGCGTAGACACGATATGATATCCCAATTAGGAATATTGATTCATGAAAGCTAAATGGTACTAATTGAAGGAGAAATATTTGTAAGGGGAGACCTGAATCTAATGACATGTGAAAAACTGTTTGAGGACAGAAATGAACAGGAGAATAAAAAAGGTGTAATATCTGAATTTTTCACAACGTTTGTATGCAACCTTAATTTCAGGCTTAAAAAATATCTTCTATTTAAGTAAGATTTTGCCTACAGACGAATGATAGGTCCTATAAACAAATTAATGGAAATATCAAGCAACTCATCACATACATAAAGATCCTCATCACAAACCCAGAAACAAAAGAACAGATTATCAAGTATCTCCCATTTTTCAAATGGAGCAATTTGAATAATTTCCCATTTGATTGTTTGTCTGACAATCACTTCCCACTAGCATAGCCATGCATGATGAATGTGATGGTTGAGTGATGCGGCCACGTGGCCGGTCTCCACCGCAATAGGCGCGAGTGACTCAGCCGACAGGCGCGCGGTCATCGACCCCGTTGCACTCTCGCGCACCCATCAAGTGTCCAATGCACGTCCGAAAATATTGAGACAGTTTCCGACTTGTACTTGAGAACTTGTTGAAAGTGACTTCCAAAAACATTTCTCTTTGAAAATGATTACTCACTCGTTTATCCCAGGGCATCAATGGCGAAAATATAAAATATGTTACCTCAGCGGCTGCGGTGTGAGCTGACTGAATGACTTTATGAGTCAGACGAGCAGAGGTTGTATGGAGTTTTGGGGTAAGCGGCAGCTGTCAGGAGCATTTCATATCTCATCTTCTACATGTTCCAGCCTCTGCCCCAACATACTTGGAGTCCGCAACACTTTTTCGGCCACCATATCTTTCATCATCATCACTTCAAAGACTGCCCTGAACCTCCACCCCTTTTCATGCATGCTCATATCTTAGCTTTACCTTTCTTTTCATCATTCGTATCGTATCAGAAGTAATTAAACACTGTTACTATGAATCTAGTACAAGAACTTTGTAAGCTTGGAAAATTTGCAATAAATAGCAGACTTTGTTCAAAATGTTTTACAAAGTTATCAGATATTGAATGTTTGTATGGTAAAAGGTTGCAGGTTGTTGGCCTTTTCACCTAAAGGATATATTATAAACGCATGCATTAATTCTGCAGAATCTGATTGCTGTACAAATTAAACAAATCCAATCCAGTCCATCCAAACAACTATGTCTACTTGGAGTCTGCTGAGCTGACCGAGAGCGTCAGTGCTGTAAAAAGTAGAATAAACATATTTGTTGCAAAATATTCCATGCTAGTCAGATGACTGTGCATTGTGGTTTAATGTAATGAATGTATGACTGATTCGGCATACATAAACATTATAGGTACTGCACAGTATTCTCAGAAACATGTCAATCGATGGAATGCTACACGACTCCGAGTTTTAGTCATCGTGAAGTAGGTAATGTATAGTGACTTTCAAGCCCGAGCACTTGCGATTCTAATCCTAAGTTAGGCTAAGTAATATAGGATTTTTCTAGTTTTAATTTCTCAGAAGGCACGGTCGAGTTTGGCCATTGATGATATAAAACCCTCCGTGCCCTTTAAACCACATGAACCCTGTGGTTCTGCACATGATTTGAGCCAGTTTGGGTTGCCGTACAATCTGGCTATTAGATTGAGACGATAGCTATCCTGTTTGCGCACACAGGTCTCCTTCACACTTAGGTGGTCTCCATTGAGATGGCCTGCCCTTTGGGAGAGTATTATTATAGTTGAAGACAAGTATCTAAGTACAAAGAAAGTACAATCAATAAATTATGAGATGAGAAACAGAATGATGATCTCAGACCAACTTTGATGATTATTACACATGATAAAATAATACTGCCACTTCTAAAGGACAAGTCAATGATTAGAAAACTTCCAAGAACGATAAATGAAATGACAATTGTTTGTGACAGGTTGTCCACTTATCTGGTATCGGTAAAACAAGGTGTATCCAAGTATCTAAAGGGGCTTGGTTGATAGATAAAGATATGCTGGTCGATAACCGTGAACAGTGACACTCTGTGATAAGGGGACTCCAGGACAACTAATTTAGTTTTTTCTAATTTATTAAATCTACGTTTTGTTTCGAATGTCCCAGCACTGTAGCAAATGGAATAAAGGTAACCTGAAAAAAAAGTGTTTAAAGTAGAATAGACAAGTCTTTATTATTTAGTTTAATCGGTAATGAGTTGACGAGTTCTGGGAGCCGTGTGGCGTTAGTACGGTACTCGTAAGACTGATAGACGACTCAAACTGAAAATTTGCTACTGTTCTGGGATAGTGTGGGATGGTTGAAATAGGCGACAAGTTGTCCTATCATGAGGCTAAGTACGGAACAGCCCAGCGAAACTATAACTAAAGACTGCTAGATGACATAGTGAAGAAATAACCGCCCAAGTACAGTACGATACCCGCGTCGTCGTACTACACACAGACACAACTGGCGCGACAGTAATTTAATACGAGCATTTATTTCAATTAGACCATTTGTAGGCCCTTACATATGAATTGTCAAGTCGGTCAGTCAGAAATTTGAAGCGTGCTCGTTCCAAAACGAACTGTGACAAGAACGACCCAGACATTTCTCGTAGTTACATTCTTTTGAAACAATTTTTATTGTTACAATTTCATGATTCTTAATATAAACTTAGAGGAAATCCTCTCCAGGTTCTTCCTATTCCAAATTTAAAGATCCTTTAAGACATTCTCCTAACGTAAGTATTAAAGGTCCCACGTTTTCTGGAGGCGTACCACAAGCCCTTATAGCAGTATTACTTTGATATTACTTTCAGTGGGAAAGAGACGGCGCTAGACAAAGTGTCTAACGCTTTCACTTGCACACTCCTGCAACAGGACTAAAACAATCTTACTTTATACGTCATGGTAAGGGGGCTGTATCCAAGAGCAACGGACCTGCGCACACGCCCGCCCAAACCGCATTCTGTTCGCCGCCATTGCTGTCAGTGAAAGTGGAAGCCTTTCACGAGTTCGCAACATTTTTCAAGCGATTTCTATTAACACGAGTCACGGAAAATCTGCTGTGCTCCATCAACGATAACGAGATCATCTAGATAAAAGATGGTGGAAAAAATTTGGATCACCCGGCGTTAATCGGAAGTTTTATAATTCCTTCTTAAACGGTTTTAATTTTATTTGTGCCACGATATTTGTTACGTTATTGGGAGTTTTTCGAGTTTGTGGAGGCTGACTCAATCATTCGGTTAAGTAAAATCTTAAACTGAAGATGTTTCTGCTAATTACTCTTCTTCATTATCTGGGTCAGTTCGAAGAAATCAGCAATACTTTGATTTAAGCTGAAGTGGACCTAGTTCACATATTATTAAATAAACTGTTATTATTGTTAATACTATAATATTAAATCAAAAGTTTCCGTAAAAGCGAAAGTAACGCTGTTTGTCTTTTTGTCTTTCAAGCTGTCTGTTAAGCTTTTACAACTAAACTACTGTAGAAGTTAGCGCTCGTCGTGGTAGCACTATCTCCTGGGTTGGTTGATATTTAGTAAATTAAACGAAGTTATCTGTTTTAGAGTTATATTATAACAGTTACAACGATTAATTATGGTTTAATGATCTACTATTCTATATGGTTTTATGGTTTAATGGTTTAGACTAAATTATTTCTAAAAGGATGATTTGATTGGTTATTGGTTGGTAATGGTTATTGGTTTAGAGTAACGCGACTGGTTGGCGAACACGTACTGTCTCGCGGCACATTTGACCGATGCGTTTATACTTGCGCATACACAAAAGTGCTGAGCTGTTCGGTTGCAAATATTGTTCCGAACATATTCCCGAGCACGAGATGCGAATAGAATAAAGTTAAGATAATGATCAAATCAGCCTTCGGAAATAGGTACAAATGATATTTACTACTTTTATAGTAAACACGTACAATGGTTAACAAAATGACACAAGTAAAATCTAACAATTGTATGACATTATTTCCTTTAATTAAAAACATTCAAAGATAAAAGTAAATATGGTAAAGTCTATAAATTATATAAAATCATTGGTCTTAGTAAAACATAAAATTAAATTGATAAGTAGTGTTAAATCTAAAAATTGTATAAAATAATATTATTACTTGTAATTATAATATAAAACAATAAAACTGTCCTTAATTTTCTTAGACTAACGAGTCTTCCACTGTCAGGGCACGTTCCTTGCGCACCACCGGCAATGTGGCCCTTTCGTTGCTCCGCGCATTACGCATAACACTAGGCCACCGTCTGGCCAAAAATGAACTTAAACCACTCTGTTCACTTTCACTTTGCTGACGGTCAGCACTGCTCTGCTTTCGCGGTTGCACTTCACTATACACTCTGTTGGTGGTCGACTCTGCTGTGGGTGCCACAGACTCCTGTCTGTGGTGATGCTCTGCACGGCTGGTTGGTTTTGAACAGCATCTCAGTCTTCTGCAGGTCCAGACTGCTGACGCACATATGACAACTCCCAGCAGTATGTATAAGATAGAGTACTGGTGGATGTCGTGGACGGAAATATCGTCAACTTCTGCTTTGGTTGATTTTAATGTTCTAATTTGTTCTCCAAGAACAGAAAGTGTTCTGTTGAACTCCATGTTCTCTGGTGGTTCTTCTCCTACTGCTTCTGATGGAATTCCAATGTTGACGATACGGTTAATTTGGTCTAGTTCTGGCACGAGCATATTTGGAGACAGCTCCACTTGGTTAGACTGTTGTTGTAAAGAAAACAGTGAGAGATCTTTACTTTTGATGAAGCATTTCTGAGTCATGCTTATGACCCCTGCCCGAGTCAGCTGGTGAACTGTAACTTGATCGTCACAAATGATTTTAATTGGGTAGGTGTTACAGCAAAAATAAATGAATTGCGATGTTGACTGTAATTCTATCCATTTATTTGTGCAAGCCGTACTTTTTGTTTTACACCTTTGGTTTAGTGGGTTTATATCACAAAAATTTTCATCTTTTTCCAAGTTCAGAATTGGTTTGAAGAGCTCGCACATAAATGATTCTGCGTGATATAAGCATGTATCAAGCTCATGTATAGATGGTACAAAGTAGGCGTCCCTTTTCAGGTTCACTGCGACATATTCTGATATTGGTATTATGCTGATCATGTTGTAATCGATTTGATGCGGTACTGGTATAATCTTATATAATTGAAAACTTTCCCTTGCTATAAGTGGAAATGTAATTTCAAAAATAATGTATTCTTCTGTAACTCGCGCCTTTGTTTTCAGTAGCTGGTAGATATGCTGAAAATCTGTTTCGATGTTATCGATAGGTAATCCCAAATCTTTAGGCATTTGGCCATAGATAATTTGTAATTCGTGCTTAAGTTGTGCTGGTGTTAACAAATGCAAACTGATTTGACCATGGTAAATTTCCGAGATCGTATCGATCAAAGTGTCTTGAATCCGTTTCAAGTTTTGCATCATATTTATGGTAGCTATCGACACTAATGTGAAGTCTTGTTGTAGGGACATCACGTCGATTTCTTTTTGCAGCTTATTGGTGACATTATCCAAAGCATTTAAGTGTTTATTTATTAGTTTATGTTGTCTTTCGATTACCTGTTCAGTTCTTTGTAATATATTATGCTCTGCTTCGACAATAGATGTCAAGTTCCTCCATAACTGACCTTGGTGTTTAATATTACGATGCACAAGTTCAATGTCCTGCTTGTATTTTTCTGCGAAACTTTCATCTAATACTCCGAACAATGAACTTGCAATTGAGCCGACAGCGTTGATAAGGCCGCGTCGGGTTCGTAAGCGGTCGCCGTAATGCTGCGTAAGCAACAGCTGGTTGTAGTATTGCAGTTCATTGTAATCGTGACGTATTTGTAGGAGTATCATATGACAGTGACTTGGTTCCCTGATTGCGTCACATGTTTTTTCGAGATAACTTGTGTAGTCTTTTGACCGCTTGATTCTTGTTTACGCCGAGATGCTTCTAAGGCTGTAAACTTATTTTCCAAGAAATCGAGGAATTCTTGAAGTATTGGTATTTCCCTAGGGTTCTTCACTGACTCGATATACTCTGCGAATGATTCACTATCTAGCTTCTGAGTTAACAGGATAACTAACAGCGGATCCCAAGTAGTGATGTCTACGCCTAGGTTTTGAATTGCATGGAGACATTCTTTGGTTATGTCGTGCAATTTTTTAATCATCCCGATTGATTGGTGCTGCATACTGGGAATATTTAGTAACATGTTGACGTGTGACGTAAATATAAGTCTGTTGTTGCCATATCTATGGTTGAGTATTTCCCAGCATACTTCATAATTTTCTGAGCTAATCTGAAGATGGTGAATCAGACGCTCAGCTTCTCCTGTTATTTTGGTTTTTAAAAATTGCATCTTTTGTGCATTTGATAGAGACGGGTTCCTGTGAATGGTCTCTGTAAACAAATCTTTAAAGGACGTCCATTGGTGATAGTTGCCCTGGAATGTTGGAATGTCCATCTGTGGAGTTGATTTGTCGCGATGAGATACAGACCACATTTTTGAATTTATGGTTTTCTTCAAGTCGTTGTACAGCTTCTCATACCTGGTGAATTCTTCTTGGTACCAGACATCCTTATCTCCATCTTCACCTTCTATCTCCCAATGCAAGTTGTCTATAATAGCCCAACGACTTTGAAGAGATTTTAGGGCGTCGTCAAACTCCCACTTGTTCTGTAGTTGGTCGATCTCAATGGTTGCAACTGTTCTCGTAAAAGCCCTAAAGTGGATAGTTTGCTTTTTAATTAGTCTTTCTAGCTGGCTCTCTTCATACGGAATTTCTGATGCTTTTGAAAGCGACGAATCTTCTCCTTTGCTTGAAGTCTGCGCCTCTGCTAGCGGCTGATTTGTTCCTTTTTGTTTTAATAACAACTGTTCCATGATATTGCTAAGTAGTTGTTTGACGGATTGGTAGACTTCTTCCGCCGTATCAAAACAATTTTTAACAAAATAAATATGGTCGAATTCAGCAAACTCGCAGCATTTCCTATGGTTCCGTTGATACTCCCTCCAATACTGTTCTAAAATTTCCAACTTACGTTTGCAGTAGTCCACAGTTTTTCTTTCTGCCCCGTCTTTCTTGATATTGGTTAGAAGTTTCACTAGACTGTCGTAAATTTCCGTTTGGCTGTTAGCTAATTGCTCCATTTTTCTCACAAAAATTTAATACGTTAAAGGTTAAAAAAATGGTTTGGTCTGACCTTATTTTCTCCTTACTCCACAGCTGCTCAACTCGTTCGGTATTGATCCTACTATCTACCTAACTTCCCTACTCACAGACACAATACAAAACACTGTAAATATAAAAATAACACTGGCAAAATAAAAACACTGGTTGCAAGGTCCCGGCACACAAACACTTCACTGTACTTCGCGAACCGAGGCCCTTAAGCTCGAAGGACCATGTAGAAGTTAGCGCTCGTCGTGGTAGCACTATCTCCTGGGTTGGTTGATATTTAGTAAATTAAACGAAGTTATCTGTTTTAGAGTTATATTATAACAGTTACAACGATTAATTATGGTTTAATGATCTACTATTCTATATGGTTTTATGGTTTAATGGTTTAGACTAAATTATTTCTAAAAGGATGATTTGATTGGTTATTGGTTGGTAATGGTTATTGGTTTAGAGTAACGCGACTGGTTGGCGAACACGTACTGTCTCGCGGCACATTTGACCGATGCGTTTATACTTGCGCATACACAAAAGTGCTGAGCTGTTCGGTTGCAAATATTGTTCCGAACAACTACTGAAGTTAAGAACTACTTAAAGCTACTACGAAAAACTACTAAATTGCAGGTATAAGCTAGTCAATATGTCCTACGTGATAAATGCCACGAATCATCATCATCAAAGAGTTGTTAAGTGTAAGTGTCATGAATGACGCTTTATAACTACATTCGGTGTATAAACCTGTTATAATTTTATAGATTTAAGATTGTACTAGTAGTGCACAACCAATTTACAACATAGATCATCGGTTATGATGACGTTTGACGTCTGGAGCCGAGCCCCTATTGGCCGTGGGCTGGAGCACTTGCGTCACCAATCGCTGGCCGGCGGCGTCGAGATGCGCACACGCCACTCAAACAAAATGTTGTTTACTGTCGAATTAGCTCCGCTTGGCCTGTGGCTTGGCACTGTTATACTGTTTTTCTAGAGCCGTGTAATAATAGATTTTCTTAACAATAGAGTTTTTTCTACAGTACAATAGTCTGTTCGTATACAGTTATCATTAAAAACGACTAAATATAGAGATATTATAAGTAAAAGGCGTAGATGGGGTATACGTGCAATTTGGGCCGTACACTGACACTGACATCCTCACATGTGCAATTTGGAACTCGAAAATGTGCCATATTGAAAAACTAATATATACATAGCTAGCTATGCTCTGGGTTGTGGTGATCTGAATAGGCAGTAGCTTCACGTAAAACACTGGTAAGGTAACCAGCTAAATCCTGTTAGGCTCGAAACTGACCACAATGTAATTGGAAATAGGCTAGGGAGACGATGATGACGTAGCTATTCCCAATGTGTTAGAGTAAAACGATTTGTAATATAATAAGTATCACACTTACTCACACACACATAGAACGACCCTATTTGCAGCTACACTATACCAAACAATATGTACCTGAGTAAACGGAATACCTCATCAATAATTTATTCATAATTCCGGACAGACATTAGTGACAAATTAATTACCGGAATCAAAAAGACCTAGTCGCTTGTACAGGACAAACCATAGTTTATTATAGGTAGGTAATTAAAATATTTGTCTTCCATTTTACCCTATAAAATACAGTCTGAGACGTTGATAAGGTCACGTACGCCTTACAGCTAAATAAATTTGAGTAAGTATGTAATAAGAAACTATAGTCCTTACTAATATTATAACTGACTAGCTTTTACCCGGGACTTCGTCCGCGTGAAATTATAGTTTCCGTTCCCGGGGGATTTCCGGAATGAAAATTACCCTATGTCCTTTCTCGGGTCCCAGACTATATCTGTACCAAATTTTATTCAAATCGGTTCTGTAGTTTAGGCGTGAAGAAGAGACAGACAGACAGACAGAGTTACTTTCGCATTTATAATATTAGTACGTAAAAGTACGTATGTCTGTTAAACTGTGTGTAATAGATTGGTAGAGATTAGAGTGGACCTTGGAGGCATAGGCTACTTTTTTATCTTCCACTTTGGCTAATTCGTGCGCTAAATATACTATTTAGCGGACGCCAAAACAAAAAAAAAAGTAGCCTAAACAAACCATAAACGACACTGTATGACCTGTTAAGTAACCAACTAATCATTCAAAAAAAAATTGGCATAACAGCTAATACAACTTCAATGAAAAATACCGTATAAACAGGGTGGAAAGTTTCAATGGGCCCTGGAGGACGACTACCTTAAATCTTTAAGATAATAATTAATTTTACTAAAAGGAAACATTCCGTTATATTTTTTCTTCCAAAACCCATAAAAAATCTGTCCAATATTTGTAGTGTTGCTATCTTTTTTTGCTTCCGTATGTTATAGACGAGAGTAACAGAAGGACAGACAGAGAGATAGACAAACTCATGATTTGAAATAGAAAACCCGGTGGGCACCCGAACTTGGCAAGCTACAATATAAAAATAAATAAAAAAAGACAGATACCAATTTCATCTGGTTTCAATCAGCGGCTCGTGTGGCAACGGCCTCACAACCACTTTCGGTTTCTTCACAGTTCCTGGCGGCCCTTCCTCCTCAGGGGCTTCTGGCAGTGGTAGCCAGCCACTACCACAGAAACAAAAAATAAACGTGTTTATGGGGGAAAAACCAGTTAATAGGGGAAAACAAACAAGTTAATAGAGAAAAACAAGTTTGTTTTCCCTTTATACGTTTATCTTGTGCCACCATCTTGAATTTTTAAGGACTTGTCAAAATTATGACACTACTTTTACCAAGAACTTGTCAATTGGAGTGTCAGTATTTTTTTTTTTTCTTCTTTTTGGCTGGAGTGTCAGTAACGTGCCTAGCGTATTTTTGCGTTATGGTTTTTTTTTTTTGGTGAGTGGGAAATCATCCTATGACTGCTCCCATCGAGGCCCGTTGCCGACATTAAAAACTGTTAATTGGCAAATGTTTAAATGAGAAGTAAACATACATGGTTGGCCCACAATACCTGCTAGACAAGTTGATTGACCTAATCAGGTCTTAATTTTATCTTTGTTATTACCTAAATAGTACTAGTACTCATTATGTTTAATTTTACTGTAATGTTACCTCTTTCATGTTAATCATTATTATTGCCCAAATATGTTAAAGTTGATGATTAATAATTTTATTGGAGAATAAATGTGCTCAAAAGTTTAATATAGCTACAAAAATATCTTGGATCGTTTGTTCAAATGTATGCAGCTGCAGAATATTCATAGGAATTCGATAAGTCAAAGTCAAATCAAATCATTTATTTCCATTAGACAAAAAAAAGGCACTTTGAAACGTCATACTTATAAAACAAAAGTGAATCTACCGCTATAAGGAGATACGTTTGCAAGAAAAATTGACAAAAATAATGATACACTTCTCCAAAGATTTTTTAAACATGTTTATTTTGTTTCTGTAGTACGGGCTGGCTGGTCCTTCAGAAGTTAGTTACGAAAATAAAAAATTACAACTGGCAACTGATTCAAATTTCAGTTGCTGATGGCAGACCAATGAATAGAAAAAATCTATGTAGTAACATGCAAAATAGGTAGGTACAGTTAAAGGATATTACAATAGTCCCATTTTAATTACGACAATAGATTTCGTAACTGCTGAACTGCTGAAATTAAAGAAGGTCCTAGGAGCAGAATATTTAATATAAAATCGATATTTACAATTGCAGCAATAGAGTTCAATTTCAGCTGTCGTGCTCATAGGAAAATGTTTATATTTACGATGCCAAAGCAATGCAATACCACAATAACTTTAGTATGTTTGCTATCAACTGCTATTGCTGTGAAATTGAACAACGTAAAGTAGGTCAGAAATAAAACGATGTATTCAGCAGCAACGATTGTAATAACGTTAAACTTTTAATTCACAATAACACTGTAAGATACTTATTAAAAACCGTGGGCTTCTCTAAAAATATACATTCTGTAGTAACTCCGCAGTAAAGAGTAGTTCATAAAAATACTAACTACAAAATTATGGGTACCGTTTGGTTTAGTTATTTCGTTCTTCGGCATTTAAGCAGGACTGTTCTGTTGACCTCGTCAGGTCTTTGTCAGTATTTTAGCAGTTTTACGACCAGGATTTTTATGTAAGAAAAACATGAGTGAGTTTTTTTATTTATGGTCTTCTTGGTGGGGCCTGGGGAGGGGGCGGTGGAGGCTGGTACGGCGGTGGCTGTCCAAGGGCTGGTGGTGGTGGTGGTGGCGGTGGTAACGACGTCGCTGGTGGCCTTGAGGATGCTGCGCCAGGTATTTCTCTGGCCGGTAAATAGCCCCTAGCACAAAAACAAAAAAAAAAATAATAACAAAATAAACTCGTTAACAATAAGGGAAGGTCCTTTTTGTAAGAAAGATGTGTTCTTAGTGCATAAACAGATTATTTTTGTAAATGTGCCTCTTTTTATTGATGCTGAATATTCTGCAACTGCATACATTTAGACAAACGCAAATGATCCAAGTTTCTCTCGTAGTTAAATCATTTTTATTTAAAAAGTACGCTATCGTCATCCTTTAAGCATAACTAAGTCACTAATAAATCATCACCTAATCGTAAAATATTACAATAAATAATAACAACAACAACAACAAATCTTTACAAAATAAATATTACTATCTCTCTGATAACTGTGTATATTGTAGTGGGCTACCACTATTTTTTTATTTTTTTATTACATATGGGCTTGCTCTTGGTCCCAGACTAGCCCGAGGGCATAGACGGGGCCTACGATGCCTATATTTTATAAACAATTTCTAGCTGTTCAATAGTCCCCAATAAAAAATACAATTACAAAAAATAACAAGAGAATAATGAAGCTT
Organism: Athetis lepigone; assembly: GCA_033675125.1. NCBI lineage: Eukaryota > Metazoa > Arthropoda > Insecta > Lepidoptera > Noctuidae > Athetis > Athetis lepigone. Next base: position 20,390,486 of record CM066232.1, read on the forward strand.
TTGCCTTTCAAAATTTCAGCTTCACAAAATTAAAAAAAACTTTAGCGCTTATTTTTAAAATGAGGTAGGTATAACACTGAACTTGAGGAAAGAGTAATTTACGAAATCTTTTATCATTCGTTTGGAATAATGGCATCATCTTGGCTTGTATGGTATTACAGATGTCTCTGGACAGCGGTGACTACACAACGGTGGGCTATCAGTTTCTTTGCCATCCAGTGATGGAAAAAAAGATACCAAAGACAACATGAAGGACCTGTGCATGTTTTTACGTTGTCTAAATTAGATTATCTAAATTAGATTATCCTAATGCCCTAACAACCCAATTCTAACACACTTGCTTTAACACTCATTAATAAAACAAAAATAAAGACAAGTTATTACAAGCAAACATACGCGTACACTTGAAAACCCAACCGTTTCAGCAAAAAAAAAAAGATAAAAATTCCAATAATGTAAAGACATAGGTATAAAAATACATAATATGCAAAATGCATCATTATTATCATGTCAGGTAATTTAGATTGCACTCAGTTATTGAATTTCGTAATACGATATTCGACATTGAACTTGACATCAACCTTCAGCCGTGCAGACAGTGTTTGTCTTTTTTATTATTTGACTCATCCATCAGGCCAATGTGTGAAGTGGCGTGCTCTCCAGTATGTATGTTAGTGCATCAATACACACGTCACTTGTATTATTCCATCTTTTCAAAATAAGTGTCTTTTGTGCTTCATAGGCCCTGTCCAGGAAGGGCGAATTCGCCGCGATTCTCTCGCGCGTATCACGCGCGAATGTTGCGTCCAGAGCATACGCGTAAAGATCGTAATACGCGCGAGGCGTATTACCCTCTCTTTCTCTTTTATACGCGAACTCGCTCTAAAATTCGCGCGTTAACTGGGCGCAACAAGGCGGCCCTAGTATCTCGACTCGCGCGCGTTACGCGTGAGTCGAGAGTCCGGCGAATTGCACGAGTATTACGCGCGAGTTTAATATTCGCGCGATGCTATGCCGACCCTGGATCGTAAACTGACCAGACGCCTTCTGCGACTGGACAGACCTAGTCTGCGCTTGTTGACGGGGACCATAACAGGACACTGCTAACTCAACAAACATTTCCACAACCTAGGTATCACAGATAGCCCTCTTTGCAGAGCGTGTATGGATGCCGAGGAGACGGTCGCACATGTACTTCTTGAATGTACAGGCGTGACCGAAATCCGGAAAGAGATTCTTGGTTCCCCAAGTTCACTCCCGGATGCCCTGAGAAGTCTACGGAAGGTGATCTGCTTCTGGAGGGAGGTGGGCTGGCTGGAGTAGCGGCCACCGTGGCTCACGTACAATGGTCCTACCTAAGAGGACTAAGTGCGGAAACCAAACCACCCAGAGGGAGGTCCATGATGAAGATGAAGATTCGCGCGATGCTTGTGGACGCGATGTATTGGTGCCTAGTAACTCGCCAGCGCGAGTGAATTCGCGCGAGTCGAATCGCGGCGAATTCGCCCTTTCTGGACAGGGTCTAAAGAGCGTACCTACGCGCGAGTCGTATTTCCCTCTCTTTCTCTTTTATACGCGCACTCGCTCTGAAATTCGCGCGTTAACTGGACGCAACAAGGCGGCCCTAGTATCTCGACTCGCGCGCATTACGCGCGAATCACGCGCGAGTCAAGAGTCCGGCGAATTGCACGCATATTACGCGCGAGTTTATTATTCGCGCGATGCTTGTGGACGCGATGTATTGGTGCCTAGTATCTCGCCAACGCGCGAGTGAATTCGCGCGAATCGAATCGCGGCGAATTCGCCCTTTCTGGACAGGGTCTTAGACTCGTAGTGCTGAGCAAAATATTTGCTCGAACTACATTGCGCCGAATCTTAAGGTTGGTGTTATGATTCAATACGTGTTGTCGAGGTATTAATTTATTCATCAGCTTGCCCTTATTTCAGGAACGTAATTTGAAACATGGTAAAGAAGACAAAGGTTGCATGTTAGTCTAATAAAAATGTTGTGGGGACTGAGTACCCAAATCATTTAAATTTGGGAAATATTTTCGGGGTTGGACACTTCTCGTTACCCAAGAGCTAGCCTGAGCTCGGCCAGACGCTAAGTGCTGCCTTCCCACGTGGTAAGGAAGCTAGTTTAAAAATAAAAAAAATAAAAAATTATTAATTACCATTATTATTTATTTATTTATTTTCGGTAGATGAGTTTAGTTTTTGTAGTGAGTAATTACAGAAAAAAACAGCGGGCGATATAAGTCCACTTGAGTATAAACTGAAAAACCAAACAAACAAATACATATGTCATAACCAAAATGGCGTCAGTAATTTCACTGACAACAAGCGGTCGGTCAGTAACTGAATTAACACCTCAGGCGGCCGGTGCTAACAAACAGACAGACAAACATGCGCTAAATGCAAAATGTATTAGTAGCTATGCTGTAACTTTCAAAATAGAAACAGTTATGTAAAATTTTTATTTAATCATTAAGAAATTAAGTACCTTTTACGTTATCGATGTACAAGAAAGTTCTTTGAGTAATGATAACAGAGCATTTTGATGTATCGTTGTATACAGTTGCAGAAATACAATAATTCTATACTAGAGTTCAGAAGAAAATGTTTATACTTACAAAACCAAAGCAATACAACATTTTTACTGTTTGCTATCAGAAAAACTATTATGACTGTGATGATTAAACAACGTAATGAAGGTCAGAAATAAAACGATACATTTCGTAGCAACGATAGTAATTAAGTAAAAACTTTAATACTCATAACAACCCTACTTAACAACTGCAAATAAGAACTGTAAAATACTAAATAAAAAAACCGGTCAAGTGCGAGTTGGACTCGCGCAACGAGGGTTCCGTTAATGGAAAGTACCCTATAGGTTTTGATTCCCTTGAAAATGTCTAAATATGCAATATAAACCGCCGTATCTTTTTATTGCGTTGATTTAGAAACTTGATTTTTTTATTGCTTTGAGAAATAGCAGACTTGAGTATGTGATATTAATTTCAGCTTGATATCCGGACGCGTTTCTGAGAAAAAGGTTCTTGACAGACAGACGGACAGACGGACGCCTGATGTGAACTAACTACAAATTTACGGTTTTCGGAGTTTTCCCTTTACTTGTGCTACATGACCTTGCTTCTTGCCAAATTTCATGATTCTAGGTCAATGGGAAGTACCCTGTAGGTTTTGAGTTTTGGTTCCCTTGAAAATGTCTAAATATGCAATATAAACCGCCGTATTTTTTTATTGCGTTGATTTAGAAACTTGATTTTTTCATTGCTTTGAGAGATAGCAGACTTAAGTATGTGATATTAATTTCAGCTTGATATCTCGACGCGTTTCTGAGAAAAAGGTTCTTGACAGACAGACGGACAGACGGACGCCTGATGTGAACTATCTACAAATTTACGGTTTTTAGAGTTTTCCCTATACTTGTACTACATGACCTTGCTTCTTGCCAAATTTCATGATTCTAGGTCAATGGGAAGTACCCTATAGGTTTTGAGTTTTGATTCCCTTGAAAATGTCTAAATATGCAATATAAACCGCCGCATCTTTTTATTGCGTTGATTTAGAAACTTGATTTTTTCATTGCTTTGAGAGATAGCAGACTTGAGTATGTGATATTAATTTCAGCTTGATATCTCGACGCGTTTCTGAGAAAAAGGTTCTTGACAGACAGACGGACAGACGGACGCCTGATGTGAACTATCTACAAATTTACGGTTTTCGGAGTTTTTCCTTTACTTGTGCTACATGACCTTGCTTCTTGCCAAATTTCATGATTCTTGGTCAATGGGAAGAACCCTATAGGTTTTGATTCCCTTGAAAATGTCTAATTATGCAATATAAACCGCCGTATCTTTTTTTTGCGTTGAATTAGAAACTTGATTTTTTCACGGCTTTGAGTGATAGCAGACCTGAGTATGTGATATTAATTTCAGCTTGATATCTCGACGCGTTTCTGAGAAAAAGGGTCTTGACAGACGGACGGACGGACAGACGGACAACAAAGTGATCCTATAAGGGTTCCGTTTTTACCTTTTGAGGTACGGAACCCTAAAAAAGATGTAGGTTCCTCTAAAAATATACATTCAATTTATTGTTATGACCAGCATGATATGAGCTGAGAGAAGAATATTTTGTTGTAGATACACTGTTGAGTGTAGAAGTCTAAAGGGTGAACCATAACGTAGTAGCTTTATTGAATAGCTGGTTTTTGTTTCACGAAAAATTTCCTCTCTGCAGAATCATGACATTACAAAGTGAAATTCCACTGACTATAAAGAATACTAAATATGGTACATATTTTGATGACATCGACTGGTTTGACATTAAAATGTGCTGCTCAAGAGTCCAGAACGTCTTCGAATGGTAAACTCTTCTCTTCTAATACTTCATTAGGTTCATCTATAACTTCTTCAGGTTGGTTTACAACTTCATCAAGTTCCTTTATAATTTCATCAGGACTTCTTATAATTTCATCAAATTGATTTATTACTGGTATTTCAAGTAGTTCTTGCTTTTTTACAGGACGTTCTTTCTCAACCTCTTTTGGTTTAGGTTTAGGTTCATCGTCGGGAAGCTTTTTAGATGTATCAGGCAGTGAGTCGCAAGAATTAGATGAGGCCAAACACGGTGTTCTTCTGCATTTGCATTGACATGTATGACTTCGGTCAAAAATCGGTGCGCTGTGAAGGAAAAGTTCCATGAATGGTTGGGATCTATTGATACTTCATTTGTTGTTCATTTGTTAAGGAAAATTTAAACAAAAATAAATAAATATGATTAAAAAAAACAATAAAAAACGTACCTTTAAAAAAATGGCTACTCGCACCGAGGTTTCCATTAGTGATGGATTTCGTAATTTTTCCGCTTACTTGTGTTATAAAACTTTGTATCTATATAAATTATGATTCTAGGACCACGGAAAGTATCCTAGAGGTTTTGATTTTTACATTATTTCAATTTACTTGACGAAGGGCCAATTTTTCAATCGCCAGATAACTTTTGTCTGAAGACTAAGTTAGACGTTTTGACAGCTTTTGTATAGAAAATATGTCAAACCGACATATTTATTCCTCAGATAGAACTTAACTGATGATTGAAAGGAAATAATAAAGTAAAGAGATATCACTGTTTATTGAGAAATAGCATTGAGAAAGTAAGTACTTGTTTACTCCGTGCAGTGATACGGGTTTTAAATGCCAAACGGGATTATTATTGGCATTGTACAGGCAATAATGTTACCGCGGTTAGCAACAATCAGCTGATTCCAATGTTCTAATAATAACTTTGGATTGCACCCAAATTTTTTATGAAGTTATTTCCACGGTGCTAGTGACATTAAAAACAAGTTGAATTATGATATTTAGGAACTTTTCCGCTTCCTAGAAGAAACATTGTCAACAACAGCTGAAAATTATCACAAATAAAAATATAGTTCTAAATTGGTCGAAAAACAAACATTTCAAGTAGGAAACATTGCACGTAATCGAATTAACATTTTCGCACTGTTCGTCGAATCACGATATTTATGGACTTATTTTTACCGTGAGTAAGTAAGGGCAGATTCAGCTCCCTGACGGCCAGGGTCAAGGTTGTGTACCGCCGCATTTGACTTTTCTTTGACTATTTAACCCCCCCTAACTAAACGGCTTAAACTTCTGCCGTGAAACCGCTCTTGACTTGAAAGCTGGATGGACCCCCCCGAGGTTGTGAGGCATTTTGAAAGAACACCCATTCATGGCCGCACATGAGACGCGAATCATATATGCCTAGCGTTAGGTTTTACCCGACATAAGGTATCCATGAGGAATCCTGGCCAAACGGTGCTTTTATGGGTTTTAAATGCAGTACTTTGCATCATACGTAATGCATCTCCTTTGGAAATGCACCCTAAGGTCCTTGGCCACAGTGGCGATATAGCCCGCATGCATTCCACCACAGATGCGATCTAGATTTGTGGCCCTTACATTGTTGAGAATTTACAGTTGTTTACAACGTAAAGACAATACCGATATATCTGAACTGGTTTCAGAGTAGCTACCGTTCTCGTTGAGTTGTATATTAAGATTTTTCTAGTAGATAAGAAGCTGAAGCACTATTATTACTGACTATTTTATGGTGTGGCAACATTTGAGTTTTTGTGCTACCATCGTTTTGTTATAAAATCAAACTTTTTTGGTTTTTTAAATACAAAATGGTGTATGGCTTTTAACTGACTGAACCTACAATATGTAAAAACAAAATATTGAAATCGGGCAATATACTGAAAAAAAAAACTTTAATGGAAGTCCTTGTGGCGACATTCATTCATTCATTCAAGATTTATTCTTTAATTTTTACTTTTACAAGCTTTTTTATTAATTGTAGCGGTAATTAAAATACATACTTTGTCAAATAATTAAATTTGATATAAACAGCCCGCTATCAGACGAATAGTCGCACATCAGCTCATTAGAAGAAGGTCCCATTCGCACCCTTTGACAGAACCATAAACACGAAGAACAATTCGCCACATTCGCAATTCAAAACGCTCAGCAGATTAAATACTTGACGGCAGCGTGCGCAGGAGTGGTGGGTCAGGCCCATTTGTATGGCACCGGATGTGCGCCGGCGATCCATTACGTTACATGACGTACAGACGTACTCAGCCATTTGTTATAATATTGTAAGTACAAAGGCAGACAGTAAATTCGCATTCTTCTGACAATATTTTAATATTTCTTATGTAGTTTCCTATGTAGTAAGGAATATTGAAATAACACGGGCTGTTTATTCACTCTTTCTGAGTTTAGAATTTTTCTATGGTATAAACATACAAAGTTGTGGCATGGATCTTCTGCTATATGTCAAGATTTGGATTTGCTTGTGAAATTATATGATCTAAATAAATTGCGACTTCTAATTTTCAGTATACCGAATACTGAAAAAATATTTAACAAAGAATGAAAGATTTTGGAGTTTTTTAGTACTTCTATCTAGAAAGGGTCATTAATTCAAGGTCATTTATTCTGAACGGGGAAGTAAATTTAACGAAATATTCTTTTGTGTGGGTACAACGCGAACCGTTATCCAGTTGCCAAAAAGTTTCTGTTTTGTGTAAAATAAATTATTATTGCTTATTTATTAAAATAATCTTTAATTTAATCTATAGTTTTCCTTCAAATTCAAGTTTGTAAAAAAAAGTTATTTTAATTCATATTTTACCTTGGTTTTAAAATAATTTATTAAACTCTAAAATCAAAATCACTGGATTTTTTTAAGGGACAGTGGAAACTTCTACATCCATACATACTTCTTTTTTTAACACTCTAAAGTGCTATCGGCCAGAAAACCGCGTAATAAAAATTGGAAGTGGCAAAGACAATAAGCACAGTATTCCTCTGCTCGCCTTGGCTATAGGCCAGCATTGACCGCTGTTACATCTTTGATGTCAGTTCTATATTCAAGTCGTATCTTTAAAAACGAGTGTTATATTTTCAACCAGTTTATTAGCTTTCGTTACAGTTACCTAGAGAAATAGTTCTATTTATTTGAATGGGCATCCATCTTGCGCCAGCTGATTGGGTTTGAATTTCGAATGGCATAGAGAAGTGTTATTTGAAGGAGTTCTTTTTTTGATGTGCTGTTTTAATAGGTGTTGTGGCCAGTGTTCAAGGTACTATACCATACCAAGGTCAGGCCAGTAACAGAGTGAACGTTTTTTTATGAATGTGGATGACTCCTGGACAAGAGGATGATTAAACAAGTGATGAGTGGGGGTTAAAATCCAGAAATAAATCTCTATAGTCAATGACAATGAGAAAATATATATCTGTTACTCTTTCACAGCTAAACCAGTGAACCGATTTTTATGAAATTAGTTATATAGTAAATTTAAAATCCAAGGAAAAAAGGATAGACATACAATTTTTTGGCGCACAAAGAAGTATTATATACCTCAAATAAATTGGAATAAGGTCAGGGCACAGATCATGAGATATATGGGAAGGATTTAGAAGCTTAAGACAGTAAGGAACAAAGGAAAGATAAATTGCAAAGGAGACCTAGTAATGTTAGATGGCTGAAACCTAATAATCGAATATTAGGTTTCTGTTCGGATATTTTTGTTGTTATATATTTATGTCGATTGTATTTCACGTTAAGGCAACAGTGCGAATAGAAATAGAGATGGTGGGCATACATGTAATCTTTAAGTCTTATTTATTGTAAAGTTCCGTAAAATATTTCGTGGGAAATACTGCTTAGGTTTACATATTTAAAATGATTACCAACTTACTAGCGATCTTTCTAGCGTTTGACTCCGGTTGTCGTTATAGAATTTTGACAATCAATCGCGAGATTTGGAATCAGGACATTTATTTATTTAATTTATTCAAAAGTTCGTTGCATTGCAATCTTCTCAAAGTGAACTTTTGCGTCAAGCATCTTACGATACGCGACAATGAATCCTGCAACCAAACTCCACTAATGGAGATATGCCTATATATATTAAGATCCAGGAAGAGATAAAATCGAGAGATTTATCTTGCAGCACAACTAAACTGGGCTCAGACGTGTCATGGCGTCACGTGCATGTATTTGGCTTGTCTATTTGCGTGTGCGACGCCTGGCCCATCGGCGCAAGTGCAACAACCCCGGCTGAAGTAGCCAGCTAGTAGTTGTCAGCAGGATTAAGATTATTAGGTGTTTCTGGTTAGAATGTAAGGGTATTTAAGATATCATAAAATAATTAATTATTTTGTTCATGTGTCTGTCACCTAACTTCCTCGAGATGGTTGAACCCCTACCCCTCTGGATAGTTTGATAGCACAATTGAACCCGGTTCGTAATTTTGCTGTCGGTATTTCACCAAATTTGCTCCGGGAAAACCTATGTCTGTCGTGGTTTTTAGAAATATTATTATTCAAGATTCGAATAACCTCTGAATCAATTTTGTTCAAATTTGGTATGGATTAAGTTCAAATCTTATTTGACTTCGACTTTTTGTGCATGCAATAAATATTGACAAACACGTGTACACGCGTGCAACTTTCTGTGTGCTTAATATATGGGGCGAGAATTTTTACAGCTACATAAAAGTCGCATTACTTATTGCTTCTGACTGTCTTCTTCTTAAAACCAGCAAGAGGAATATAATATTAGTAAATGTTATTACTATTACGGAGTTGCTGAATACTGCCGCCATTAGGAAAAAAGACGCATCTAACATTTTTGTCGAAATTGAGTTATATACATATTCGGAATCAGTAAAAAAAATGGCATTCACCAGTATTTTTATAATTTGCATAAATTAACCGGAACCCTATAAATCGAACTGTTAAATAAGACGCATTTGCAATATGAATCAAATATTACTAAACAGAAAAGACACTTCTGTCGTACACTAAGTTGAAAAAACGCATCTTAGTAGAAGCGTTTAATTTATCTAAGAAATATATAATTTATCATAAAATGAAAAGACAGTTCTGCATGGTCATACGAAGAAAAGACTGTTCTGCGTAGATGTGCCTTTTCAGCTTAGTGTGACGAAAAATGAGCAGGCGCAAGTGGCAGTAGTGCCTTTCCTATGTAGTATTGCTTGTTGTGCGGGGTGAAGCGGGGCCCGCGATTGGAGTCCTACACTTCAGTTGCGTCCAGGTAGTCAAAGCGACAAACAGTACGCGCTCGCAGCTCTTCGAGCTCCGACTACGGAAAAATCGCAAGTCAAACTTACTAGAGTCATTATTTGTAAATATTTAAGCATACCCAATGATATAATAATTTAAGATTAAATAAAATTTTAACGTATCACGTGACTTAGGGTGATGCAGAGACAAAAAATAGTTGGTGCAAAATACAGAAAAGTTACAGGAAGCTAAAGTAAAATAATATAATACATAAATAAATATATAAATACATATACAGTATATATATAAATAAATACATATATGTATACACATAATACATATACAAAGTGGAAAAAGATACAAATAAATACATGGAAAAATACAACAAATTAACTGTGAGTCTGCCAACTCCATAAGTAAATGTTCTCGAACTTTTACTTTAAATGTGAACTGATTGGTAGCCATCCTGATATTATGAGGAAGCGCATCCCACAGGATAACCGCTTGGATAGGGAAAGAAGATTTAAGGAAACCATAACGGTGAGACGTTATGGTTTCCTTAAATCTTCTTGAAGTTACTGTCGGCACCGCTATATTATTCAATCGCCGCAAGCTGTGAGTGCTACCAATAACGATAGCCTGGCATTTGGCTGGATTAACTGCTTTCCGAAACCGATCAGACCAATCTTTAACCACTGCTAAGTTCCGATTAATCTCCTCTATCGCATCGCATATGTTATGGACACTTGCCTGACTGTAGAGCTGCAAATCATCATCGCAAAGATGATACGCACACTGAAGCTCGGTAGTTATGAGGTCTATATAATAGAGAACAAAAGTGGAGATAAAATACCGCCTTGAGGGATGCCAGCAACAAGATCACATCAGCTGGAAGATGAGTCTCCTATCAGGACAGACTGCTGACGCCCCCAAAGATAGGAAGAAAACCAATAAAGAACCTCGGGAGAGACCATAAGATAGGAGAGGATAGATAAAAGGGCTTTGTGGTTGACGGCATTGAAAGCGTTGGAAAAATCTATCAACACTAAAATAGAAACTTTCGTCTCTTCCATTCCCCGCCTTATGTCATCAGTCACTTTAAGGAGAGCAGAAACGGTACTGTGGCCTGGCCTGAATCCAGACTGAAAAGGACTAATGAGGGAATTCTGGTAAATGAAGTGGGAGAATTGCTGGTGAACACAGGCCTCAAGTACTTTATACAGAAAGGGAAGGATGGAAATTGGTCGGAAGTGATTGGGAAGGGTGGGATTATTATTAATTTTAGGAAGTGGTCGGACACAGGCTTTCCGGCCGGTTGACCGGGAGTCAATACGATCATGTTTGACTGATGTCATCACAACCCACGGCCTTGGATTTAATGGAGAGGATAATCTTTTTTATCTCACTAGGATCGACTGGTTTGAAAGTAAAAGGGGTAATATTAGATCGCGTCAGTCCAGCAAGGTAATCCATAGTTTGACATTTGGTTAGACTATCAAGCGTAAGAACAGACTGAGATGAAATGGCGATTTAGATCGTCTAAACCAATTGTTTTAGGAAGGTCTGAATGTCGCGATCTGCCGATACCCATAGTTCCAAGGAACTTCCAAATATCGGCAGGAGAAGAAGAAGTGATATTATCAAGAATGTGGCGGCGTTTAGCGTTACGTATCATCTGATTACAACGATTGCGAGCAGCTTTAAAGAGGCTCCAATTATCCTCTGTCCGATCGTTCTTGAACCTACGGAACGCACGATCCCTTCGCCGCATTGCCATCCGTACACCTCGGTTAATCCAAGGCGCAGGAGGACGCTTCAGCTTGATTTTTCTGATAGGAGCGTGCTTGTCGTACAACCTCACTACAGCTGTGTTGAACAGATCAACTTTGTCGTCAATTGTTGTTGCTTCTTGTAGAGGTATCCAGTCAATGACAGAAGCATCTTCCAAAAGTTTAACAGTATCCATCTTCGCAAAGGCACGACTGTACTTGAATAAGGGTTTGGGTTTTGGTGGTTTCAGGATATAAGACAGGAAAATAAGGTCGTGATGGGAAAAGCCGGGAGCCACATGCTGACCATGTGAGGAGACTAAGGAAGGATTAGAGACAAGGATAAGGTCGAGCCAGGAAGCATCACCGATAATGTTGTGATGCGTTGGTTGGAGTAGCAACACGTGCAAGCTAGCTAATTCAACCAGATGCAGGAGCTTCCAAGATCTTGAGGAAGTATGGGCTAGGAGGTTGGTGTTGAAGTCACCCATGATTATGTGATGTGCGTACTCCGAACCCAAAGATTCTAGAACCGATTCGATTTCGATGAAGTAGTCAAGGGAAGGAGGACAGGAGATTTGTAATTGCTATTTTTGTAATTCTTTATTAAAAATATAGGTCTGATTTGTGTTGTACTTTGTGTTTTATTTAATACAACATAATTATCATGTTAAAATTTACGTCAGTTACATTAAACGATATTTTTAAGGTCATTAAATATGTACATACTCATATTTATGCTAAGTTGAAAAGCAGCAAATAGCTACTTACGTCTTTTTTATTAAGTTTATTAGAATCTGGTAACCCATTATCCCTAAGTAGGAAAGACATTTAAAAAAAATACTAAGTTGAAAGGACGTATCTAGCCAGATACGTCTTTTCATTGCAGTATCCTGTATTTTATCGATATTTTTTTAATAAAAAGAAAAGGAAAATCTAATTTATAAAATATTTAAAAAAATATTTCATTAAAATTTAATATTAATTCATACAGATCCATATCTAATACAGCTTTTTGCCCCACAAAATAATGATTTCGTTTATTTCCTTTCACACAGCGATTTTTTTAAGTTTTTAAATATTTAATAATTTTTTTCTCTGTTTCATACTTTATGTAGAAACGTCCTTTTTCCTTATGGCGGCAGAATAGTTCTAATAGTAACCGTGGCCCCAGAACATAAAAGGCAACCGAAGGAACATGGGTGGGTTTTAGTCAGTAAAGGGCTGACACGCCTTCCCACCCGCCTAGGGCAGAAGAAGTCATTTGTGATTACCCACAAAAAAATACTACTATGATTTGATTACGACTTATTATGATCGACATAAATTATACACCAGGCAAGCATTTACTATGCACTCTTGACATTTGTTGTAATTTTTTTTTTCGTCTCAGTCGCTTTGCTAAATGGCGTCCCGCACGTATTCATAGAAATATAACTTGATAAATTAATAAATATGACTCTCATTTGGATAAAACGCATATTGTAAAACTTTCAATCTATGTGAAACACAAAATAATACTTCGACCGATTCTAATCTACTCACCTACAGCGGCGATATTGTAGCTTTTTACTAGATTACAATCTATTTTAGTTGTTCGAAGATAAGTAGGCATTTATTATTATAACGCAAGCGGTAACAGCGCTCAAAACACGGATATTTTTAAAGAATTAGTGCGTCATCGAAATCGTAAGGTATGCCTCAAAACAAACAATTATATAGATTAAACAAACCACTCATATAGAGAGGTGGAGGAATTTTCAAGACACCTGATCAAAATTGATGGGAACGATGAAGAAACAACTGTGGGTGCAATGCAGTGCAGTCAAGTACTAAACTAACAAGAAGGCACGCTAAATAAATAATTGTACGCAAAACCAGTGTCAACTCTAATGACTGCATGCATTCTTATCTGAAAACATTGCATTGCAGGGACGATAAATTCCTGTATTTTATTTCAAAGAACATTTTTATTTTAATGCCCTTACCTTATTTGACCTACACTTTTGAAAGATTGTTTTTGAGATTGAATTTAATTAACTGACTAGTTTATGATTAGATTCAGATTTTTTTAAATTATAATGATTGAACCTAAACCGTTATTAATTCAAAAGAAAGAGGTGCTCTAAATTTATTTAATCATATAAGATAAAGTTAAGTATTTTTGGAAAACGTCAAGCTTAGTTGAGGAGTTGCTTGGATAAGGAACTTATTGAAATTAAAGCAAGTGCATTATCTCTTGATAGAAGTCTTACAAAGTTCGAAACTTTTGGCCGTCCTCCCAGCATCCGATATGCAACACATTTACTACAAGTGCACCGACACTAACCTTTCCTACTACACATATGTCGTGCGTCTGGGCTGGATCATAATAGTCTGGCAATTTGAAATCATCATGTCTAAGTTTTATACGATTTCTTTATATGGAACCAGGCACGGCAGAAATGTCTATAAACTAGGCAAAATTCTGGCTATGAACTGTTGCATAAATATTATTTTGTAAAATCTTCGTTACTTAATAAAGTGAGCTTGGTTTTCCACTTGATATTAGAATTTAGCATTGATATCACAGAAAATTCATTCCCAGCAACGCTCATTCAACAAACGAGGCTCCCTGAGTATTTGTTCATGTCTATCTAGTTACAATATTGATAGTGTGTCATCAGAGCAATCTAGAGGACACTAGTCATTATCTGTGTTAGTCATGACTGCAACGAGTCCAAATGGATTTTAATTACGAATGAATTAAAATATAGGACAGCGCGTGGTTCTTGGTAAACAAGTATTCAAAATCTTCCATGGTTCATTATAAATTTGTTGTCAACACTAAGCAAATGGTAGAATCAATAAATAATATGAAAGATCGTTTAAGCATACACGTTTTGACAGATGATTACGAGGAGTATAAATTTTATGGAGCGTTTGTACTAAAAGAAAATGTAGACGATTCTGAAGAACACTCTTGAGTGAGTGAAGAAGAAAATATAAAAAGAATTTGCCGTATATTAGGTGCATACCTTACGTAAATACAGTATGCTAATAAAGTAAAAGCATCAATAGAAAAATAGCCACATGCTGAGATGCCGACAACCCCACACAAATCTCAATTTCAAAACTAAGTAGCAAAACATCCTGAATCTTCTTAAGTGACAAATCTGATAGAAAGCCGAGGCTCAAGCACAAAGTGCAATTATCGTAAAGCGAAAGAAGGTTTATCGTAGAACATACATCAGTGATTAGGATCAAAGCTGTGCCTACTGGAATTCGCTGTGCGCTCAGGAATAATAGGCAGCCAACAAAATAGCCGGTATTGGCGCGCCCACGTTATTGCGTTTTGTAAATCAGTATGGAAAAGAAAACCTTCAGAAGATCAATGTAAATAAAGCCTTCAAAATCTATAAGTAAATTGAAATGGTAGTTGAATTGAGGACTCAGATAAGAAGTGAACTGAAATAGTAGTTAAACCGAAAGATTAACTCAAATAACATTACTTACAGGAATGCTGAAGGCTATACACTAAATATGGGGATAAAGAAAACCACTGCTTTCTAATTGAATAGCAACGAGGAATAGTTTAGAGCGTTAGTTAAGTCTCAATAAGACTTTTAGCCACCGCGTCTTTACCTAACACCGTTAATTATAACAATCAAAATTTTATTAGCTCACCGGCTAAATGCAAAACCTCGAATACATTTTTTTAAGTTTTTTATCAATTTATCCACTGCGCATAGTGGATCTTCTCTCAACTCTGTAGTGGGATTGAGTTTTGTAGTAAATCAGTAACGGACGGGCTCTAACGAGTACATTATGCGCATTTGTAACGATATCCGCCCACTGACAACGGGATGGATGCATTCTGCAACCATTGTGGGATTTCGTTAAAAGCTTCCTATTTATTGACTCTGGTTTGAAAGAGAACGCCTGTTGTTAATGGTCGTTTAACTAGTAGGAATTTACCAAATGAAAATTATATCCTCAAAATGTAACAAAGACACACCTGCACCTGTGACCTGAAGGTCCATTTTATTCAAGACAGATAAAAGTGTTACTGAGATATCATAAATCACAACCCGAAATAGCAACAGGTTTATGGCCAGCAGAAGACAGACGTAGGCTGATGATAATAATGATGAGAATCCGACGAAGAATTATGTTTTGCAATTGCAGAATACTTAGTCTTGGAGATTCAACATCTCGTTCTGGTAGAAAACACCCTAACTTAAGATGAGTTCGTTCAACATTTAACTACATTCTGAGCATAATCTTTGAAGGCACCAAGAAATGCCAAGAATAGCCCAGGGTTATTGTATTTGCAAGAAATAATGAAGGAGGCGGGAAGCAGCGATTTGTCGCGGCGGGATAGCCGAGTCTACCAAATGATATACATGCGCTGTACCCACTCGCACGCCCTCGCTCCAACACAGTAATTGGATCCTGAGTCAGCACGGCTTAGTGGGAGTCCTGACTAGCCATCTAATTATTATCCGACAGGAGATTTACCTTAGTCTGGAAGATAGAAGGAAGTGAAAAAGGTAGACGAAGCCTTGGTACATACAGCTTATGGTATGGTAGAAGTAATATTTCTTATCTTAATACTGGTATCACTTTATGAGACAACAGAATCCATTTATGATCCTGTTGAGCAATATACTAACTTTAAAGAAGATAAAATCAATAGAAAAAGATAGTTTAAAGACATATTCTTTTAATAATATAATTCATATTCCACTCCCAATGTTCAAACATTAAAATATGGGCAAAAACTATCGTAAAACGTACGTAAGCGTACTTATATGAGACCCAATAAATTATCACTTCACAACTGAATTCATAACACTAACATTTCAGACTGTTGTAGCTTTAGCTGATCCCGACCAATCAGGAAATTGTATAACGCAGGGCTTCAGTCATTAACGTTTAAATTAGCGTTGTTCAACGTGATTGAAACATTCACTATACCTCAGGAAATCAAATTTTACTTATGCTGAAGACAGGCAGTTAATCTTGCTAGCACGTAGGTCTAATGAGGTCTTTAATCGATTCTTGGAAGTTTATTTACTTGCAAGGAATTGATGCATGATTAATTTGATTATTTGAAAATGCTGCAAGAGTTGGGATGCAGAAAAATGGGTTATTCTTTATTACACACAACATAGTATTATACATACTTAACTTACCTACAAATTCCAAAGACAATTATAAGCAAGGGCGAACTCCTAAAATTCAGTTTTCTTAAAGTGATCCTAATTTCTATAGCGAGATTTGCAGCAACGATGTAATAACAATGTAATACAAAAACAATACGTATGTAAGCATCGACCTTACTGATATCGATGGAGGTATTACAATGTATCTCTACGATCTATACCTGAAAGGAAAATGAATGGAAACTTCAGTTACCAACGATAAACCTTTCCTTTATCTAGTAAACATTAATACTAGTGACAGTACAATGAAAGAATCGATTCATGGTGCTACTATACAAATAGAATAATCGATATAATCGGTTCTACGACGTGGTACGGACCACCACCACTTCACAAGCAATGCTGCTTGCATGCTCACACATTATTATTCAAATCAGAATTCTTTTTGACTTATTTTGTTCACGCTTACGGAAATTTTCATTGGACTACTATTAAAATAACGAATCAGTGCCCCGGGTCCAAAGGTCTACAAACAATCTAATTAGACTAGTTGACGTAAGAAAATATTTTTCGTATTTAGAACAGCGTAAAGTTAAAAAGAATTAGTAGAAATATGAAACATTTGGCGCTTGCTGAAAAGTGAGACAGACAGCTTGACGAATGGATGTTCAGTGGCCAGTTATTGCCGTATTATGACGTCATTTGTCACGAGATCACTCTGCATGTCATTACGAGGCGTCACGAAACGAATATTAGCTGATAATATTTGTGTTCCACTTGGTTAAACAATATTTGCTGTGAAACGTGCGATTTGGTTTGTCTCTGTAATTTTATGTTCTACGAACATTTTATCTTCATTTTGTATTTACTTAGTAAATAATGTTTTAAAGGTATGAGCGCAAGATGACATTGGATACGACATTTTAGTTCTGATGTGGCCTATGAGCATAATTAATCAATTTATCGCTCAATTGGTTACGGTAAACATCGTGTGGAGTAATATTATCCTTGGAGATTCCTTTAAAGCGAAAATTAAGACATTAATTAATGACAGAATTAACAGTCAGGTATCCATTGATGAACTGGCATTATGAAATCAAGAAATCATCGTCTTAAGTATTTACTTCGACCAAACAAACTAACTAACAAATACTCCTTAAAGTTATCAAATGGGCAAAAAAGGCGCATTTAGAAATATTTAATAATAATAATAAGCGAGACGAAAATCAACAAAATAGTGAAGTGCCAAACAAAATAGTGAAATAGAGAATTGCCAACGATACGCGTTACCGGGTGTGCTAGGAACTGTTAAAATTACCAGTTCCTGCATGGAGACAAAGAGATCTCAGTCTATATTGGGTGTGACCATGTATGGACTCGGCGGGGAAGCGCACTGTCCCGGAATAGTTGGTGCATCCTTACAGGGCTTGCATCGGGAGAAATTGAGATGTCGTACTTACGATATTAAAAACTTTTGAGGAATAAACCCAAAAATCAGATGTTTGGCATTACTTGAATTGAACGAGACCATGACATAAATAAGAAATACTGGCATAACGAAGACGAAATCACAAAAAAATAAGTGTCTACTGAGATCCAAGCTCGATAAATTAGGAACTGTATTTTATCCCAAGTGCAACACAACGGACGTGCACACAGCACATTCTATTTCTATTAGAAAAGATAGACAGGAAAAGAAAAATTGATGATAAGGAAACCGAAACAAAGGTATTGCTTTATTCTCAGATCTAAGAATTTCAGAGGATGATGATCATTATCTCGCTCTAGTCATAAAAGTCAGTAGAGTACGTGGACTTCCTAGGCAATGAATGAACGCTTACAATGGTGATCATAAAAGTAATGACAGGTACTTTTGTTCGATATGATCAGAAAACTCCGGGAACATAATTTCCGTAAGCTGTAAAACTCAATGGAGACGGACGGTGACGAAGGTTCAGTCAGTTCTTCTGAGGTTAAAATAATTATAATGCTAGACAAAATATCTGAATGGGCTCATATCTTATAGCCGAAGACTTGTGGAGGTGGAGCTAGATTGGTTATAAGACCTTACAGAAGTGCCGTAACTATGGCGGTGCCGGCAGTACCCAGGCACAGGGCGCAGACCCTCGGGGGGCGCAGAAATGACCAGACTAGTATCTTTTCAAGGGCGCAGTTTTAAAAGCTCGCACCAGTACAGTAGCAAATTAAATCATATACCTCTATAAGTCTGATAATGAGACTTACGAACTGTCAAACGGATAGCCAATATCTGGTGAAACTTAAAGGACAGTGGGATCTAACTTGAAATATGAACGAAGGCAACTGTTACTGTAAATATGTCCCTCCAAGGTCTAAATGAATAAAGCCAGCTGATTTCTGCCAGTGTGATGATCAAACCAGAATATCTATAAATAGAGTACGTATTTAGTCTAACAAGAGTTTGACGTAAGTAGAACGTTTATTGATTCTATTACGCGTATGATTGGTTGCACTAAATTGTCGTTATGGCAAAGCAAATGACCTTCCGAGGTAATAAACCATTGAATCAATTAGTAATTGAATGTCTAACTTCGAAATCATACTAGGGAGGGAGGGAGTCCGTATCTACACTGTAAGACAGTGGTTTGGGGCAGGGCTGTTCTATACCGCCCCTACATAAATACGTGTTAAGCTAAAGTGTGTAAAACTAAACTATGTGTATTAGAAGCAAACCCAATGAGGGTATAATCATGGTATTCAAGCCAATAATAATGTATTGTGTATTCGATGAGGTCGTGTTGACCAGATCTAGAAATATTACTATAATTATGTTTTATAATAACTAGCGACCCTCCCCAGCTTTGCACAGATGTAACAAATCTTAGAAAATCCTAGCTTTTCTCTACTATTAGTTTACTTCTCAATCTATTAAAAAAAATGCTTCAAAATTCGTTGCGCAGTTTTAAAGAACTAAGCGTACATACGGACAGACAGACAGCGGAAAGTGACTTTCATCCTTAAATATGTTGTATTTAGTGTCGAGAAGTTAATGTAATTTCAGGCATTGTATTAATGAAACCTAAGTACAATTTCAGACAAAAACCGAAATCTTTGCCAAAAAATCATAAAAATCAAGCATTAAGTACCAAATTACAATAAATTGTTAATTTTCTCCTCGAAGCAGCCCTGATGCGCTACGTCCAATGCAAATAAAGTTAAAGATGGCGATTGGCGGACGAAGCGCGCGCGCATTTAGAACGTACCGCATCGACTCAAAATTAACTACAAAACATTTGCTGTTGCCATGCGCGTGTCAACGCTTATATATGCCCATTATGTTGAAGAAAATAGCTATTGCTATGGCTTCGTCTTGAAGGAATAGAATAAGAAATGTTAAGAAAATGAAAGTTAATGTAAATTGTTGAGCGATGAGTATACATTTTGATGGAGAAAGAGAGATACTAGGAAAAACAAAAGGAAGTACAAAAAGGTTCAAATGACTACAATGCTGCCGAATGTCTACAAGCATTTGGTGATGATGGCCGGAAATTCTTGCATCAGTGCAATCTTTTTGGTAGTTGCCAAAATGTTGGTGTCGTCCAATTGAATGCACTTTGAACAAATTGACTATCCTCATTCTCCTGACCTGACACTAAATTAATAGTCGATGTTGAAAGGATTATCTGATAGCATTTAACAATTTTGATACTATTAGAGCTTCCGTGGAAATTGTTATACTTCAACCATGACGTATTTTACAATTTCTTTTCCCAAGGATTATCGATCTTTCTATAAATAAACGTACCTAGGGTTTTTGCACATATGGTGAGATCCCACAATCCTGGCACGAGGAGGACACCGATTAGTGTCTTTTACTGTTCAATGACGCACTTAACGTTTATTTCTTTCAAGGTTAACTAATCATCAGGAATCTAATACATTCTTGGAACTAATTGAATGAGGTTTAATATCAATTTTTCTATTATTTGCCAGCTATTTTCTAAGTATCAATTCCCAACAAACGTAGAAGAAACTTATGTGTTAGACTAGGGTCTTTCTTAATTTTGTATCAGCTTTTGACCACCTTTTAAATGTGGATAACACTTCATGGACTATCGGATATGGTGTATCGGACTTTTAACGGTTAAGACCACGGAATCAAAAAGGGAAAGTGCGCTACGGGTTAAAAGGCAAACTGGTAATTTTTGCAAGAGGTTGTTGGTAGTAGATCAATATATTCATCCCAAAGTACTTTAAAATCAGGTATCAGCTTAGAAATTTGGTTCTTACAAACGACACAGCAAATTAAACTCATCTTTTTAAAGCTACTTAATACCAAACCAAGGTACGGTCCAGAAAATGAATCCTCATCAGGAGCCAACCACGCGCGACGTGACAATGCGATCAATTTCCTCGGGCTTCGACTAACAAGCGTGATTGACGTGACAGAGTATACAAAGGTCCCTCCGTCACGCCACATGACCTTTTCCCACGTTATCAAGGACGCCACTGAACTGAGGGATGTGCTATTATAGGAATCTGATATTAAATATTTATTTTCTAGTGCTTTTATGGTTTCAGGCTACGAGTGGAATGTGGAGAGGAGTAGATTAATACAAGTCCGTGGGTTAAGTCAATTTATTAAATTTATAAACCACCACACCCCAACTCCGAGATCAATTAAATCTGTGGCATTTTGTACCACCATTGGGTGTTAAGCACTATCCAATGGATAGCACATGGTAGTCTGACCAAGGCAGAGATGGCGGGATTATTTAAACTTCTTGAATAACTGCTGGTCAAAAATAATGAGCGATGATTCTGAAAACATTAGCTTTTGTAGTAGTGAGATAAATTGAAATGCAATAGTTTATTACTTACGCAAGTAGGATATTAAATCACTTCAACTTGTAATTTTTTAGGGTTCCGTACCTCAAAAGGTAAAAACGGAACCCTTATAGGATCACTTTGTTGTCCGTCTGTCCGTCCGTCCGTCTGTCAAGACCCTTTTTCTCAGAAACGCATCGAAATATCAAGCTAAAATTAATATCACATACTAAGGTCTGCTATCTCTCAAAGCAGTGAAAAAATCAAGTTTCTAAATCAACGCAATAAAAAGATAGGGTAGTTTACATTGCATATTTAGACATTTGCAAGGGAATCAAAACCTATAGGGTACTTCCCATTGACCAAGAATCATGAAATTTGGCAAGAAGCAAGGTCATGTAGCACAAGTAAAGGGAAAACTCCGAAAACCGTAAATTTGTAGTTATTTCACATCAGGCGTCCGTCTGTCCGTCTGTCTGTCAAGAACCTTTTTCTCAGGAACGCGTCGAGATATTAAGCTGAAATTAATATCACACACTCAAGTCTGCTATGTCCCAAAGCAGTGTATACAACAAGTTTCTAAACCACCACAATTAAAAGATACGGCGGTTTATATTGCATATTTAAATAATTATTTCCAAGGGAATCAAAACTCAAAACCTATAGGGTACTTCCCATTGACCTAGAATCGTGAAATTTGGCAAGAAGCAAGGTCATGTAGCACAAGTAAAGGGAAAACTCCGAAAACCGTAAATTTGTAGTTAGTTCACATCAGGCGTCCATCTGTCCGTCTGTCTGTCAAGAACCTTTTTCTCAGGAACGCGTCGAGATATTAAGCTAAAATCAATATCACATACTCAAGTCTGCTATCTCCCAAAGCAGTGAAAAAATCAAGTTTCTAAATCAACGCAATCAAAAGATATGGCGGTTTATATTGCATATTTAGACATTTTCAAGGGAATCAAAACTCAATACCTATAGGGTACTTCCCATTGACCAAGAATCATGAAATTTGGCAAGAAGCAAGGTCATGTAGCACAAGTAAAGGAAAAACTCTGAAAACCGTAAATTTGTAGTTAGTTCACATCCGTCCGTCCTCCTATTCGTCCGTCTGTCAAGACCCTTTTTCTCAGAAACGCGTCAAGATATCAAGCTCAAATTAATATCACATACTCAGGTCTGCTATCTCTTAAAGCAGTGAAAAAATCAAGTTTCTAAATTAACACAATAAAAAGATACGGCGGTTTATATTGCATATTTAGACATTTTCAAGGGAATCAAAACTCAAAACCTATAGGGTACTTTCCATTGACCTAGAATCGTGAAATTTGGCAAGAAGCAAGGTCATGTAGCACAAGTAAAGGAAAAACCTGAAACCGTAAATTTGTAGTTATTTTACCAAAAAACAAATTAACGGAAGCCTCGTTGCGCGAGTCCAACTCGCACTTGACCGGTTTTTTTTTACGACTGTTATAGTCGACATTTGCTAACTATCTCTAAGAAAAAATGCAAAAAGAAACTCTGGGATCATCTCTTTTAAATGACATAAATCAACATTTTTATGTACCTAGCTGATACTATAATAATAATTAAAAAAGAAATATCATAAAGTTCAATGGATACGTTAAAATGACCTCCAGCGAAGACTGCAGTACGCTATATTAGTAATGGACTGGAAAACGTTTAATGACGAAGATGCAATTTATCAATGTTAACATCAATTGAAATTGACATCTATAATTAAATAGCGATTGTAAGCGACGCTGTGTCTGACTTTTTAGCAAGAGGAATGGGATATACTGTGTGAATGTTAGAGCCAATAAAGTCATGGGAATCGTGAACTAAAATCAAAATAAGTTAAAATAATCCTCAAAAATAAAAAAAAAACACGGAAAACTGCACTTTGTTCACCTAGGTGAAACGATTAGCTATTGTATTCCACTTTCTTCACTTAGTTGACATCATATAGTTAGGTGAAAATTTTCCCTGGTAGCAGTAGCGATATTCTTAAGATCACGACTTTTGCTAACAAAAAAGTTGATAGCTTCGAAAAAGCAGAACCGATTTTGATAAAACACGTCTAAAATTATAGCTAGATAACCTACTTTAAAAATAAAACGCATCCAAATCGGATCACCCGTTGGTGAGCTACAGTACAGACTAACAAACAGACTCAAAGCGGTCGAACACCCTTCTTTTAGCGTCGGGGGTTAAAAAAACGGTTTAATACATGATAAGGATTGAAATATTGATGAAACACATTACACATTTAGACACTAAACGTTTGTTAGTTATTTACCTTCAATGAGACATTTCCAATAACTCACCGCCCAACAGCCCTAGCAACGATACAAGCCAAACATTATGATACATAGAACTCGGTTGCTATTGAACTTGCTACCAAATAGAGGACAATGAGCGATAAACTTGTATATAGGTATAACATAGTATTTACTAGTCGAGGGAACAATGACGCGAATATTGTCAAACAGTTGTGAGAAGGACATATTTATTTATATTTACATGAAATAGGTTTTGTCCCGTGTATAAATGATGGATGGATGGGGGTAAGAGTGAGAGATGTGAGTTTAAAGTTCGATCTACTCACTGAAGTAGTGTCTAACATTGCTGATTTGTGAGCTCTGAAACATCTTCATTGCCTTTTACATTATTTTGTATACTAGTACCAATGATTCAAAACTTTTTCATAGTATAAAATTTCTCAACAGGAAACATAATTTAATTCTATGGAAAGATGATAACAGATGTATGCCACAAAGTTATTGGACACTACCTTGATTGTAGTGTAGTAAGGGCTAGATTTTTTATGGTTGTTTAAAAACGTTACGCATTACAGAAAGACTGTGCCAGTCTCTGTGATATTCAATTCATAGCTTTTTTAAATTTACTATTAAGTGTAATCGTTGTTGTTTCCACAATCAACTCAATCATCCATTTACAGAAGAACAATCCACCGGCATCCATTTAATTGACCGGGCGGTTAATCTCCGTCTATCATCACTCTATCGTATCGTTAATCATTTAATTCAATTGTGGTATTAGTTTGCACGTATTCATTTAATTACAAAATGGTGTTCGGTCTAGGTCAAGCGCCGAGTGCCAATTTGGCCAGTATTCACTGGATTTAATGAAGTCTTACGAGGTTTTGGCAGAATATCGTAGTTTCTGTTCAATGTGGTGCGAATTCTGTTATAGACTATAATTTTGTTTCTCGGTGCGCCTGTGTGCTTTATAAAATTGTGTACCTATGGATCTATGTGTGCATGTGACTATGTATGCATGGATGTTTGTTACTCGATCACGTTAAAATTGCTTGACGGATGAAACTTTGCAGTAATATTATAGCTTATACTCAAAATAACATATAGGCTCCATAACATCACGCTATGACCTAAAGGAGCAATAATCAAAAACATAACGCGAATGAAACCAGACGGCTGGGAGACGGATAGTACAAAATTAACTAAGAAACAGTTTGCAACTGTACATCACGCATCAACAGAAAAAAAAACGTATAGGTACTTAGACTGACAAAACAAATAAACCAGTCTTTGTAAGGAAAACGATTTCAAAGTTCAAACATATTTTTGGTATTTACTAAATCTTTGGTAGTCTGGTCATAAAATTAGTACCTATAACGTTTCCGAAGTTAATGTAAAATAGCAAACTATAAAAATGTACCCACAATTAGATACAGCAGCCATATGCTGATGCATCGGCAAAAACTGTTGAGTACAATGGTTAACATGACTCAGTAAATCATAGCTCGATTCAAGGCTACTTTTGGGAAAACACTCGGTCAGTGGCAGACTTGAAATATCTCAATATTGTTTTGCAATATAAATGAGAAATTGCGTATAGCAATATATAACTCGATTTTCACCAACTTTCTTGACTTTACCTATAGGACCACTCAGCTTGACCATAAAATTCTTAGCAAGCGGACTGATTAAAATAAACAGTATTTGGAATTTGAATACAATTTGAAAAAAAATTGATAACCATAAGAGAAAAATATGCAGCAGGTAAAAAAGTGGTGAATTAAAAATCAAACAGTTTCAAGGTCAAATCGTTTCAGTTGGCACTTTAACAGGACACCATGATATCTTATAGAAAAGCAATTCCCACAGTTAAACCTTACACAATACATTTACATGGCTTCAGGGATTACTTAGTGTCTATTTAAAGATCCCTCGTGAGGTTAAAAAGGTTAACTTCACATAAACCTACTGACTGGAATTTAAGTACCCACAAGGACATAATTAAAAGGGCTGACCCATTCTTAAAATGCGTTTTTCGTGTTAGGTTTAAAGCGTAATCTGTCCCAATTGGACAGTTTGTAGATGTTCAAGGACCTTATTCAGATATACTGGTTACGGACTCTGTAAGACAAACTCAAAATGGGACATGTCTAGATGAATTCTCTTTCTTATATGATTCGTCCAAGAAAATCAGTGCAGTAATAACTGTCCTCTGACTTTGCCGTAGGCGGGTTAAAAACAGTCTAAACTCAGAACTTTACATTATCAAATCCTAGAAAATAAGAATGATTCTGTGTAAGCACTACTAACGCTTTAACAAAAATAGGATAAAATCGACCACGATGGTCGACTACTAAACGAGTAACAGAATACGGAGACAAACAGAATAGAAACTGAAAGCTGAGCTCTAATTCCAATTTTCCAATTTACCGAGATTGGAATTTGTCATCCAACAATATTGTAGACTAGGTACAGAGTAATATAATAAATAATACAGCTCAGTTCGTCCGTCTGTCTCGATTGTTTCACCACGCGTCCGGTGGCCTGACTCATGTCCTGTCTTATTTCCTGTGATCCTGTCTTAGGGGTCACCACTAACGGGAGACAGACAGCGCAAATCTGATTAAGATTTCTCGCATGAGGGGCAGTCATTTTCAATAAAAAAGCAATTAATGCTCGGTACACACGACAACGATTTATCGTTACGATCTGACTGCGCAGTTGGCTTGTGCAGTTTGTCTATCGCTGATAGAGCGTCCACACGACTACGATATCTGCGTCGATCTTCGTCTACACGTTCGATAAAACTGCACAAACGAACTGCGCAGTCTAATCGTAGCGATAAATCGTTGTCGTGTGTACCGAGTATCAGACTGGAAATAGACTCTTTTCAACACAGCTATATTCAAAGGTGGAAATTTTACCTTTATATTTTTTCATAGCATTTCAACGCTAATCCTATTGAATTTTACCGATGAGCAAGAATAGAAACAATTTTCTTTAAGATTACGTAGCCAACCAACTGTTTCACATTGAAAGTCTATTTGGTGGAAAATATTAGAAGCTAGTGGAGTGTTAAGACGCTGTTACAGTTTAGAAGGTAAAGGGCAAATCAGATTATGAGTCATGAAGATCAGAACATAATATATTGCATGTAAACCTTACTTCGTGATGTAAACATACTAGTATAACTATTAACGGAGTTGAATTAATTGGAGCTAAAGTGAAAACAAACTAAATAAAAGAGCGTTTAGTAGTCAGCATTAATGGGACATAAACAAGGCATGTAGTTTAAAAGAGACTAAAACAGATATGAACTCAAAAATATGGAAATGACGAATTGTAAGCTTCAAAGATATTTGAAGTGCCACCTGCATATCAGATATTTTGGTTAGTTAGCTACTGAAAACAAATAAATTACAGGTTCCCAAGACAAATATCTAAAGAACACAAGTCTGCTACCTGCATTTTCGGTTGGTTTTGGATCTGTGCCCAAACCAAACACTTCGATTTTAAACAAACCAAATATAATGCATTAGCTTTAGCTTGCGATTACGGCTGAGTAGTTCTGACTTGATAACTTATAGACAGACAGAGCTACTTTCAAAATTTAATTATAAGTGTGGATTGTCTAATAATCTTGATTACGTTTTTGTTCTTTTTTAAATGACGTTCCAAAGTGCCTTTTTTGTTTCAAATTATATCTAACGTCAATAAATGATTTGAGTTTGAGTTTATAAAAGATGTTGGTTGAGATTTAATAGATTATACAACAACAAGGGATACAAAGGACAAAACTGTTATGAAATAATAATATAGGGTGACGTAATCGGAGATCACACGTGAAAATAAACGATTTTCCCAAAGAATGTCTTTTTTACCTTGACGTATCTACCAAACATGCGTGGGATCCTCTGTGAAATCAGTAAACATATTTTTCTTAGAAAAGTAGTTAATTACTCGTACCATGGATATAATTGTGTTTAAGTATTGGTCGTTAATTACCATTAACCTTATATAGTACCTTCTGCTGTGTATCTCTCTAAACACTATGTGGAGAAAAAAATTGCGGCAAAAATTTCGTGCAGCCAATTTGGTTGACTGGAATGTGCATCTCCTAATTGGTGTTTCCGCTTAACTCACATTGTTCTTCATTGAGTCACTCTGTGGAGTACCTACAGTTATCTGCATGTCTGTCTAGATATTATCTGAGTTTGAGGAGCTTATCAACCGGATTCTAGAATACGCATTTAAGGGTATGATCAGAATTATAAATACACGGGTATTTATTTTATTTATACGGGTAGCTACATCACCTGAAGATTAGATAATGCCTTTGAATTCAGTATTACAGCAGTTGGACTGCTTTTCAGGGTTTTGTACCTGAAGGGCGGCAAAGGAACTTTTTTTATAAGCGGCCGCTGTACGTCTGACAGTGGGTTGTATCTCATGACCGTATCGAAAGAGAGTTGACATTTTCACAGAGTGTGTATTGCCTATAGCTGCTATGACTAGAAATAAGTGCAGACCCCTTCGTGTGTTTTAAATAATGAAAACATTAACGTTGTGACATTTTTAAGTAGATATCGTTTCTAACGTCACCAAAAATGTAGTGAAGTTTTATATAATCTTTGTGATAAACTATTTTGGCCACATGTTAACAACGATGATACCTTTTAAAAATATTATTATCATTATCCTTTCTTATCCATAACTGAAAAAATATTTAAGTATGTTTATCAGTTGTCTGGTTACCATAACACAAGCTCTGCTTAGCTTGGGATCAGATGGCCGTGTGTGAGTTGTCCCAAGATATTTATTTATTTATTTATTTATTTATTTATTTATTTATTTATTTATTTATTTGACGGCGCTATGGTATTTCAAGAGTCAAGAAACGTCAAGAATGGCAGCTGACAAGCATGGGTTGACGTTTGCTTTACTCTGACGCAACTCTGGGCACTTTTGCATGCGACCGTTGATGGAAGACAATCCGTGGACATCGCGTAAAAGCAAAACGTGTTTGGTGGAGCGTCTCTGTATTCTAATTTGAAGGTGCTGATTGTGATTCCGTCAATACTTTGTTAAAACAAGTTACATCTCCAATACGTGGTTTGCTTTACTTCTCCTCGCCCGCCTACCCACGATATCTCGGCAGCAGTGATGAACCCTGAATCGAATGACTATGGCATAGTGCCTTTATCAGAAGTGGGATGTGAAGGGCTTACTTCAGAGGAGAACAGCTGTACGCGATCTTCAGCGCGATCATCAGAACCAAGCCTGTCTCGACATTTCAACAAATGAAACTGTTTATGTCCCGATTTTTGGCTATACCGCAGTTGCAACCTTCGAGCAACACGTCTACGCACGAGTTGATTGAGTTTGATCCCGATGGCAATGACGCGGACATCAAGGGTTGATGCAACGTGACAGAAAGCATGATCAACGACCGTAAGTCATAAGGTGCTGAATTACTTTTGTTACACATGTGCATGTGCATTCAACGGCCGAGCTGTTAACTGTTAAACTCGACTGCAAGCATCCCAACTGACATGAATTCAGAAAAGAGAAAAGACGTATTGTTTGTGAAATTTGCTAACTGTCACTAGATTAGTTCGAAGAAATTTTACGATCTCAAGAAACAGTGTTAAAGAAACTGCGAGTGAGACAGCTATGCGCCTTTGACACGACATCGAACGCATACAACGGATGAAGTTGTCTGAAGAAGTTACGACGAGATTTGTATCTCTGGTTTTATGCCAAAAGGAAGCCGTGATTCGCCGCAATGTCACCTCCCACAACCTGACCACTAGATCTCAACTTCTTCGCGTCAACGGCATTTCACTGAAACGAAGGCATGAAGATAGTGAAAACCATGATGCAGATGTGAAAGCGACCCGATTCAACGATTCACACTTCACTGAAACATGTCACCACTGCGGAACGTCCGGTCACAAAGCGATAGACTGTCGCAAACGAAAAGAAGAGCCTACTACCTGCTTTAGAGAAGATGCGCGACCAAATATCCAGACCCGCCGATAAACCAATACCAATTACCTGCTTTGCGTGTGGACGACCAGGACATTTGGCATCGGCATGTCCAGATCGAGCGGGTGGCGGAGCAGCGCGGCTGACAAAGAAGTCCATGTGTGTGAACGCAAGGCATCGAGGCGCACTCTGACTACATAATCCGGTGGGCCAGTTTCCTTTTGTTTTAACTAACGGCTATGCCGAGAAGTTCCCTGGTACTGCGCTGCAGGATTTAGTGTATCTGTCGGGCATTGATACGGGGGATGTAGAATGTATTTCCTAGTTATTAGCACCATCAATGTGCCAAGCCTCCCACTCTCGGTGCTGTGTCACATAGTACCTGATGGCACTATTGCTGAACCAGTTAGGGATATTCTAAAGAATAATATAAACGGCATTCGTGACGCCGGATGGTTGGCTTGCGGAATGCTGCTTTCGTTTATCAGCGGTGTCTAAATACAGCCCTAGGTTCTCTAAACGACAAGTTAGCGCTGGCCTATATCAATGACGACAAGTGCTATTCGATTGACGTCACTGCGAGACTAGAACGTCCAGACCAAACTTTGAAAGCTCTTACTGACGCGGGTTTTTCGTTAATCTTTAAAACGTGAAAATTCATGAGAAAGTAAATAGATTACCTCAGTTACGTCAAAAGAAGCAGAAGTAATTATGTGAAACCCTAGGAAGATACAGGCTTTAGTTGACGCTCCGACTCCAAAAACAGTTACACGCGTTAGGCATTTTTAGGCCTACCTTTATAACTTAGACGGTTCATAATTTTAACCCGTATAGTAGGACCTCTTTACCCGTTGACTTATTATTGAAACGGCCTATCAATGGACAGACACTCATAATGATATTCATAAGAAAATTGTTAATATTCTTACATCAGACCTGGTTTTGACGCGACGAGTACGGGGCTATACTAATTCAGAGGATAGAACATTTCTCACGTAGTATCTTAATTCAGCCGACAAACGTCTGACGCGGAATCGCGATATCATTTGTACGAGCTAGAAACCTTAGCGGTCATTTGTGCGGTTGCGAACTTTCGTCAATACGTTTACTGTCAGCACTTAACTGTCATCTTCACTGACCGTAATTCTTTGAGAGCGTAACCAAACCAAATTACAGCGAAAGTTTAAAGGTCTCTTCACGATTGTCAAAGTACTAGATCACGCGAGATACGAGCTAAGAGACATTGATGGATCTAATCGAACCTTTAAGTGCGCCCATGAAAACTTGCGTGCAGTACCCAGGGGCTACAAAAAATTGATTTAAGTAGCTATTTCGTTTAACACTGAGGCAGAGAAGGCCGAGACGGCGGTAGTCCATAGTCATGAAAATGAAACGATAACACTTGTTGATGATACCGACAGTAAGCTCTAACACCGTCTCCGCCTCCGTACACGATGAGTAGTAAATTGTGAGTTT
Source organism: Athetis lepigone (assembly GCA_033675125.1). NCBI lineage: Eukaryota > Metazoa > Arthropoda > Insecta > Lepidoptera > Noctuidae > Athetis > Athetis lepigone. Next base: position 20,421,586 of record CM066232.1, read on the forward strand.
ATAACAATCAGGTAATGCTGTGCTTTTATCGAGAATAGATTCAGAGCGTAGGGCGCTGAATAGGCAGTTGGAAGCCGCGTGGTTGATCTAGGGGGCTGGCCTAAACCGGGTCGATGCCTCTGATCAAACCACGTTATGTGTGGGGTAGTTGATCGCCTGGGCTGGCCTAAACCGGGTCGATGCCCACGGTCAGACTACGATTTCTTTGGTGTGAGCTGGGTGGCAGGAGATTGGTCTGGGACTGGCTTATGCGGGTCGATGTTCTGGACCAGTTGATTGCAGCAGCTGTGTGTGGTTTTTGTGACTGGTGGAAGGGACGCTGACGGGTTGTCCGGTCCACGGCACCATGCGAGTTGGTGGGTGGTCGAAGGGACGCCGGCGGTCAGTTGTCCGCCCAGTGTGTTTTCTTTTGATATGACGGGTGAACACCGGGATCATTTTAACAGATGTCATAAATGGGTCAGGGAGTCAGGGATGGGCGAGCATGCCCAGATGAACTACCGATTTGTATTTGATCTTTGCAGATAAGTTGTGGATTGAGGAGTCGCACGAGGACGTGCGAATGTCAGTCCGGCCGTGACGGCGCTATGGTATTTCAAGAGTCAAGAAACGTCAAGAATGGCAGCTGACAAGCATGGGTTGACGTTTGCTTTACTCTGACGCAACTCTGGGCACTTTTGCATGCGACCGTTGATGGAAGACAATCCGTGGACATCGCGTAAAAGCAAAACGTGTTTGGTGGAGCGTCTCTGTATTCTAATTTGAAGGTGCTGATTGTGATTCCGTCAATACTTTGTTAAAACAAGTTACATCTCCAATACGTGGTTTGCTTTACTTCTCCTCGCCCGCCTACCCACGATATCTCGGCAGCAGTGATGAACCCTGAATCGAATGACTATGGCATAGTGCCTTTATATTTATAACATCACGTTAAATATTTATCTCGTCAAACGCCAGGATAAAAGTGTTTACATCAATTTAATAAATTTGTGTAAACGTCCGTAAATATTTTGTTGTGTTTAACACAGAAGCAACGCTATCATATTCTGTGCCTCAAATAAATGTTTGTACACATAAATAAAGATTGATGTTAATGATGATTAAAACAAGAAGATTTAGATTTTGATACATTTTTTCTGTGCATACAGCTCTCCTGACTTCAGTATTTGGTTGCTACGAGACTATTTGATTAGACAACAAAGACAAGACTTTTAAATATTTTCAAAATTGTGTGTTCACACAATAAAACCGCCCGTGTACAGTTCGATACCCGGACTGCAGCAGAGCGGCACCAGCCGGGCAGCGTATTTCCAAACTGTATGCTGACCCAGACACCCATAGTCTGTACTGAACTACGTCGTGCTCATTGAAATCACAAACAAATTGGAGCAATGTACATACGAGCTCAGAGCATTCTGAGAAACTAATAAGGATCGTCAATCCGAGAGCGATCGATCAAAATTTTAGGGCGCCCCGACTCGGACAGGTTAGGTTAGAAGGAGGTGGCGGGGTGGTAGTGAGCGAGCGAAGCGAGCGAACAGACCCCGCCACCTCCTTTGTGGTTTTTTTTTAAACCACCCAGAAGTAGGAGTCCCGCGAAGCGGAGCTCCGTCGAGTTATCTTTTTTAGACATTAGAGTGAAAAATAATTAATTTTACACGAAAAAATCCTAACTTAACCTTCAAATTGACGTAACATAACCTCAAACTTTGATCATCGATATCTCCGTAACCATGGGGCTCCTAAGGTTGGGAGTGGTATGGGGGGTATAGTATTTTAAAGCAAAATGTAATTTGATTCAGACACTCTCTGAATAGGTATACAGTTTGCTCTTCAACTAAAAAGGCAAACTGCGATCGAACTCAGAGCAACCCCGGTCTGGGTCAGCATACAGTTTGGCAATACGCAGCCGGGCAGTCGTCTAAATTGAAAGCGCCCAAAAACCAACTAACGCCATCAAAATTTTGTTGCAAACACGCATTGTTCCGTATCGACTACGTACTCGTAAGAGTCCCTTGGACTAACAGACCGCAAATTTATCGATACTAATATTATAAATGCGAAAGTAACTCTGTGTGTCTGTCTCGCTTTCACGCCAAAACTACTGAACTGATTTAAATGAGATGTGGTACAGAGATAGTCTATAGCTTGAGAAAGAACATTAGATAGTTTTTATCCCGAAAATTTCACGGGAACGGGAACTACGCGGGTATAACCGCGGGGGACAGCTAGTTTCCTATATATAATTTAAGCTGAGCTATTTAACATTATAACAAAGCGCATACTGTGTTTGTGTGTGTATGCTTGTAACGCGTTTTATTATAAAGACGGGGCTGGGTATAAATCTGTGTTGACTAGATGGCATACCGTCCAAACTTCTATCGTAGTAAACAGCGAAGTACGGTGTCCATTACCCTGTCGGTCACGAATTTCAGTCGTTATAAACCTGTCTACATCGTATAGAAAATAAATAAATAGGCAACCTAAAGAAACAATTATAAACAAAGAAATAAGAAGTTTTGGCAATATAGCTTTTTGCATATGAGAGGATGTAAACGTGCCAGCACCATCATCATGAAAACAGCCGCAGACAAACAACCGCAAAACTAGGAGGGTCGCGGTTTCGTTGCCAGACTTATAAGAATGTGTGAATTAATTTCTTAAAGGACCCTAAGGGACTACGCACATTTATTCAGCTCCATTCAGCTTATGCCCATATAAAACAACGATTTTGTACGGAAGCTGAACGGACGCGAAAAGCTGAACGGACGCGTACGCGTCTTCATACAAAATCGTTGTTTTCTACGAACATAAGCTGAATAGAGCTGAATAAGTGTGCGTAGTCCCTAAGTCGTAGCGCCTTTCAAAGCTGACCGCTTCCATGTTGCTTCGACAAGATGGTCGTGTGCGATGAGAAAGTCCAGCGATATCGATAGTGCGCGGTGGAAGACCACCAAATCTGAAATGGTGATATTGTACCGAGCTAAACACTTTTAACAGCTCTAGTAGTTGACTAGTGATCTATCTGTAGATCGGTGAATCGATAGTTTTTTTTTTTTGGTGAGTGGGAAATCATCCAATGACTGCTCCCGTCCTGGGTGCGGCGGGAGGGCGTGTCAGACTCTTACTGACTAAAACCCACTTATGTTCCTTCGATTGCCCTTTATGTTCCAGGGTCACGGTAACTATTATAAACATTCCGCAACCCCGGCAGGCGTTGGCCCTGTTGGGCCCCTTCCTGTGCTGACTCCTTCTCTTTGAGGCGCGCGTGGAACAAAACGCGCCGTCTACGCGGTCCTGGTCCTAGCCGGGCGGCGAGCTACCCATCGCTCGCCATCCGCAGAACCGCGCCTACGGTGGCCGGTAGTCGTCTTGCGACTCTCGACGTCTTCGCCTGGGTCTTAGTCCGGGGCGAGAGGCTCGTCGTTGCCTCTCGCGCGCCGCCGCTTCCTTCACTAGCATAACTGCTTCGCAGAAGGAGGCGACGGCATCCCATTCCGTCTCGCCCCGAAGCATGGCCTGCACCAGCGCCGGGCGCGAGAGGTCACCACCGCCGATCGCCTCTACGAGGACACGTCGTTGCTCCGCCCATGCGCGGCACACCTCCACTGTGTGCTCGACCGTGTCCTCCAGGCGACCGTTACTGCAGTGGTGAATCGATAGATCATATCTGTTATTGGTCTTGTTCTATACCAAAAAAAAAACTAAAATAAAAAAAAAGGTGAGCCGTCACGGGAGGCCTGGCAGATGTGAAACATCGACATTACATCATTGCCACACAGTACACAAGACTGTGACTGTATATATATATGTTATAGGCAATGTGTATAATCCGGGATTGTATAGAATGCCTAGGCATTATATACATTGCCTAAAACTTTCAGGCAATGTACATAATACGATTCATTTCATACATTGCCTAGGTATTGTATAAAATGCCTAAAGCGCATCAGGCAATGTGTATAATGAACGACCACGAGAAGAAGACACGTGCTTCTATTATTTCATTATGTCATTTCTATTATTACTTTTGATAATTAAATGGTAAATAATATTTCTCACACTTGACTTCACATTTTTAATACCTACATAATATGAAACCTTTTTAGAAGATTTTTAATTTATATTATTTAGAGTAATGTTTGTGTGTTAAATTAAAGTTTAATAATGTTGATTACCCTGCCTTGGGGGTGCATAGGGGCGGCACTCCGGTATCACCGGATGCCTGCCTACCTCTGTCGTGTGGTCGCGGCCTATCTGACGGACAGGGCCGTCATCTACCCCGGTCACGAGGGAGTGTGGAGTCGACGAGGGATGTCTTGCGGTGTTCTCAGGGATCGGTCTTGGGGCCGCTTCTGTGGGACATCGGGTACGACTGGGTGCTGCGTGCCGACCTTCCCGAAGGTGTCAGCGTAGTGTGTTACGCTGACGACACGCTAGTCCTAGCGCAGGGAGGGTCGTTCCAGGCGACGGCCGACTTAATGTCGAGTGGTGTTGCGACAGTTGTGGACAGGATCCGGCAGCTGGGACTCGAGGTGGCCCTGCACAAGTCCGAGGCCATGTGTTTTCATGGCCCTCGGCACCGGCCACCTCCGGGGTCTCAGATAACGGTGGGAGGGGTTCACATCGGTGTCGAGTCGACGAAAAAGTACCTGGGACTTATCCTCGACAACCGATGGAACTTCACGGAGCACTTCCGACGTTTGGGCCCCAAACTGGCGAAGGCCGGAGCTGCCCTCAAGCGGCTCCTGCCCAATCTCGGTGGCCCAAACGCCTCCAGCCGGAGGCTCTACACGGGGATCGTGCGGTCCATGGCCCTCTACGGGGCTCCGGTGTGGGCGCCCAATCTAGCCGCGGCTCCGGCCCGACTTTTGAGGGCGTCCCAGAGGGTCATGGCCATTCGCATGGTGCGGGGATACCGCACGGTCTCCTGTGAGGCGGCATGCCTCCTTGCCGGTGTCCCGCCGTGGGATCTGGAGGCAACAGTCCTTGCACACACGTACGAGTGGCGCGCGTGGAAGTGCAACGCCGGGGTGAAGTCCCGATGTCGCGGGTTATCGCGGCACGGCTCACGGAGCTCCGGCTCCGGCGAGATCTCATGGCGGAATGGAGACAACGACTGTCGCAACCTAGTGCTGGGCACGCCGTTATAGCGGCGGTAAGACTCCTCTTTGAGGAGTGGCTGGAGAGGTGTCATGGCACTCTCACGTTTCGCTTGACACAGGTCCTCACCGGACATGGTCTGTTCGGGAGGTTCCTGTGTCGGATTCGGGCGGAAGCGACGCCTGGGTGTAACCACTGCAGTAACGGTCGCCTGGAGGACACGGTCGAGCACACAGTGGAGGTGTGCCGCGCATGGGCGGAGCAACGACGTGTCCTTGTAGAGGCGATCGGCGGTGGTGACCTCTCGCGCCCGGCGCTGGTTCAGGCCATGCTTCGGGGCGAGACGGAATGGGATGCCGTCGCCTCCTTCTGCGAAGCAGTTATGCTAGTGAAGGAAGCGGCGGCGCGCGAGAGGCAACGACGAGCCTCTCGCCCCAGACTAAGACCCAGGCGAAGACGTCGAGAGTCGCAAGACGACTACCGGCCACCGTAGGCGCGGTTCTGCGGATGGCGAGAGATGGGTAGCTCGCCGCCCGGCTAGTGTTCCACGCGCGCCTCAAAGAGAAGGAGTCAGCACAGGAAGGGGCCCAACAGGGTCAACGCCTGCCGGGGTTGCGGAATGTTTATAATAGTTACCGTGATCCTGGAACATAAAGGGCAATCGAAGGAACATGAGTGGGTTTTAGTCAGTAAGAGTCTGACACGCCCTCCCGCCGCACCCAGGACGGGAGCAGTCATTGGATGATTTCCCACACACCAAAAAATAAAAAAGTTTAATAATGTTGGTTTTTGAATGGTTTAAATCAAACTTTACCTAAGTATTTTTTGATTAATATGTTTAATTTGATAACGTAGCGCATAGATTTTGTGTCGATTACTGAACTGAACATGATTGTGAACATATTTAAGAAAATAATTGTTTTCAAATTAAATTTCTATAATCAAGTGGTAAGAAATAAACAGGGCGACTTTCTGCAGCAATTTTTTGGTGCGTTGTAAATGTAAATGTTTATCCGAAGGCAACTGGAGAAACGCTCTCTACGCAAAAACTCGTATGTACTTAGGCATACAAACCAATAGAACACATGTCTTATCGCTGTCTGATAACGGAAGTCGAAATTAGGATTAGCTCTCAAAAGATCAGCACCTATCTCTAAATCGCAGAGAAGAAAAATCGATTACATACATTGCCTGTGCTTCAACTGGCATTCTATACAATGCCTAGGTATTTTATACATTTCCTAGGTAAAGTGTAAAATAGTTTAAACATTGAACATCATTTCATACATTGCCTGAACGACCCCGGCATTCTATACATTTCCTAGGTATTGTATAGAATGCCTGCATTTTACACATTGCCTATAACATATACACCATCATATAGCGTGTGGACGCGTCGCCACGGCATGCGTCGCCACGCCAGAAATTTGTTTTACGTGCGGTTATAGATGTTTTACATCAAAAAACTAATTGACCTTCCAGAACAAAAATGGCATGAAAAAAAAAATAATGACGTTGTTCAAATAAAAAAATGACGTAAAACAATGGACACGCGCTCATCAATAAAACAAATATCCGTTCGTTTTGGCAGCAGCTGATGTCGTCTTTATAATTCGTTGTAATAAAGGCCACTGGGTTTGTGGGGAGACTCAGTTTGAGTGCGATTCACATCATGAAATTCTTCTAATACATATACTATTATAATAAACGCAAATAGATTTTTACGTGCTTATCACCAGTCGAAGACGTATAGTTCTTTTTGCATAATATATTATGATAGACAGCTTCTTGAGAAAATGATATAACCAACAGGATCGGAACAGTAGTCAAAGGAAACAGGTGAAATCAACAGGAAAATCTTGTAGGTATAATAAAACTTGTACATAAAACTTCTTAAATTTAATAAAAAAATCTAATATTTATTTTAATAAATATATGAAGTTTTTTACGCAATGATCACTGTATCTAGTCGATGTCGATTAATTCTTTCTGTATATGCTACTAAGGCAAACTTTGATGCGTACCCTAGTCACCATTTTTAATTAATATTCCCCCGATCTTCCTACATAAAGAATTTGACAAACCATGAAAAGAACCTTCACAGTTCACGGCAACTAATCAATTAGTGAAAACAACAGTTTGAAACAAACAAAAACCTGAACAAAACCTAGCTCATTATTTAATAATTAACGAAGCATTGCAGCTTGACGCACAAGGACGGGGGCTTTGTGCAAATCGATCGTGTTATGAGTTGTCAGAGGCATTAGTACCTATAGCATTTCGTGGAAATCAATTGTATGTGGGATTAGAACCATGTATTCGGATTAAGCGTACAAGGAATATATGGTTAATTTTGTAGCTCATTGCTTAACTTCAAAGGCTTTAAATTTAAAAATCATCTTTCTTATCTACAATGTTAGGTTTGGTTTCCTGCAGCGGTATACCTGACTTTCTGACTTCTACTTACACTGAAAAATTATAAGATATTTCAAACTGAAGGGCAGGTATTGGTAGTAGACATTAGTTAAGAACGGCTCACTACTAGTCTTAAATAGTATGAAAGCTGACTAAACACAAAACTCAAAAAAATACTATTCCCAAAACTAAAATTGTCAATTTGGTAGTTAACAATAAATTTCACAACTCACAATTCAGTTAAATCGTGGCGCTTTTTAACGGAAGATAAAGTCGTGGGCTAAACGTAATGAAGTATAAACATCTACACTGGCACGTTATCCTAATGTGAACTTTAACAGAATAGACTTGAAGCCAGATAGATCGAGTTCCTTGGCATTCAATCGCCATTCTTGTTACAATGTAGCTTCTATAGAAAGTCTACTACATAAACAGTTGTACGTCACTGTTTTAGTGCCTTTTTTATTCGACTATTTTCTTTTACCAACCCCACTAGAGTTAACCCCAAGTCGCATTTGTCGAATCGTGGTCTTGACTAAATGGGTAAATAGTATTTGGTCCTTCATTTCGTTTTACCTTTGTTACTTTATGGCGTCTTCTATTTAGCTTTGTCATAGATCAAATTAAACCTCCCATTACTTAAGAATATGTCCTTCATTGTATTTCTGTGTTGTGTATCATATCACTCACTGGTAAAATATTCATGAAGACATCCGACTTTGTCTTCTGAATAACATTCATTTACGAACATTGACATGTTTAAAGTACTCTCGATTTCTTTAGACTTCTTGAGACTGATGACAAATATCTCATTTCAAATTCATTTTCATACGCCTCTTCTTGAAATGCGACTTTCACATTGCTTCTTAATTTTTTGATAAACTATCGATAAGTCACAGTCAAGGTTAACCCATTGGAAGATGACTTCGAGGCGAAGGTGCTGTAAGATTTGATACAAAGGTGTCCAAAGACTGCACCAATATTGAGAAGGTTAGAAGCAGAGAGTGGGACAATATAGCTCCACCCATAGATTTTAGCAAAATTAAGATTTTTTTCTCGAGTTTTGGCAAGTCTCGGAAACGTCTTCGTAGAAATGGGCGGCTATCTATCAGTGGACTAGTGATGATTATCAAATGTATTTCACACATTTTATTGACCGTGGTTCTGCACTGGTTATAAACCTTCGCATATTGCCAATTACGCTTTAAACTCAGTTGAAAATTAGACAGCAAGCCAAACAATATAGTCTTTAGTATCGCACTAATAGTCACGATTTTCGATATCAGAGAAACTATATAGAACAACAATGTAAGATGAGTGTTTTCTTTAAATGACCTTCATGTTATCTAAGGTCAAGAGAATCTTACGCGGTGAATGTAAAAAAACAGCATAGTTTATGTCTAATTAAAACGAGTCTTCCTAAATTTATAGTGCCACAATTACAGGCGTCACTCGATGTAGCCATTTAAATATTTAGGGTGATTCCCTAAAGGAAGCTCATAGGAAAAGGCGAGTTAATACTTTTTAAGCAGTTAAGTCTTGAGAATAATATTAATGTATTTTTTTTATAGTTTCATTCGATTGTTGTGCACTGGTAATTTAAAATGTTAGGAAATTAACCCCCGGAGGCACAAAAAATGCCAGGCCCTTTGGCACTCTTGGATTGACGTCATAATAAACGCAAAGACCAAACCGTCAAGGTCCTGTGTTCGCACGCGTGGATGTTGAATTATAATTCACTATTTATACTCCTTTAGGGGTTGAATTTCCAAAAATCCTTTTTTGCTGGCTGCCTACACTATACAAAGAATTAACACTGCAAGTTCCATATCTTTAGGACCACCGGTTTGGACTGTGCGTTGATATATCAACAGTAAGTCAGTCAGTTTACCATCACCGAAAAAGTAAGTATATACCAATTTTTTAAATATTCTATACTGTATCAATTTGGCTCACCCGTATTTTTTTAAGTTTTTGATTTTTGGAGAATAATAGAATTGGAGCTGAAATGGATTGTGGATTAATAACGGGAAAATCTCACAGTTCTGAAGACAAAGGGTAAAAGGAAGGGGTAGGGGTGTTACAAGTTCGCGCGATTTGTTCGAAAGAGTTACCGCGGTCCTGGAACGTAAAGGGCATTAGAAGGAACACGGATGGGTTTTAGTCAGTAAAAGTCTGACACGCCCGTCCGCTCCGCCAAGAGCGGAAGGAGTTCATTTGATGATTTCCCATCCACAATAAGAATGTTACAAGTACCAAAAAAATTACCCTGATCAACAATTCACGTTTGTGAAATACATAGATGACAGAAACAACGGCTATATAAAATTTTCGCTTTTTCTGCTACAATAAGAGGAGACATTTTTAGGGTTCCGTTGTCCACTAGGAACCCTTATAGTTTCGCCATGTCTGTCTGTCTGTCCGTGCTCGCTTAATCTCTGTGACCGTTAGCACTAGAAAGCTGAAATTTGGTACCAATATGTAAATCAATCACACCGACAAAGTGGTAAAATAAAAATTGGAAAAAAATGTTTTATTAGGGTAGCCCCCCTATAAGTAAAGAGGGAAGTGATTTTTTTTTTTAATTTCAACCCTGACGTGTGATATATTGTTGGATAGGTATTTAAAAATGAATAAGGGTTTACTAAAAATAAAATGGAAAAATCAAAGCGTCCCCCCCCCCCCTCTAACTTTTGACCCGTAGGTTTAAAAATATGAATAAAATCTGGAAAGTAGAAAATTATTTTGAACATGATAGAAAGAACAGTTTTTGTACAAAAAAGACAAAAAGGTTGTACAAAATAATTTCTGCGTACTTAGTATGTCAACGTAACAAATAGCCTTTTTTTAAACTTATAAGTGGGAACACTTATTGTGACGGACAGGAAACTACGGAACCCTACATTGAGCGTGGCCCAACACGCTCTTGGCCGGTTTTTCACGACTTTTTTCATTCACGTAGAGCGATTTTTAAATAATAGGTACTCAAATATAACCGCTCCCTCCCACAACTCGTACCACAGCCGACGTACAATAATTCGTGCGCGGGCGCATTCTAGAGCTAACTGTTAGCTGTTATCGTAAACACCGGCCGGCACGCCCGGCTCTGCCTCTGGACCAACGCCAGCCATCTTATCGTACTGCCGAGACTAGCGAATAGTAGTCGTTTTGTTGTCTGTATCTAGCATAACTCTGATCAATGCAGTTCTTTGTATTAAAGACGTTTTGAATGAGATTTTGGTACCTACTTACATAAAAAATAGGCGAAATTTTGCACGTAATATTTCCGTTCGTGACGTTCATTCCGATATTTTAAAAGTTTACATTATTACCAAACGTTTAGAATAAAAAAATGAGGCTAGCGTCCTCGCAGGGCTTGTTGTGTTGTGGTTAGACGCGTTATTAATATTTCATTGCCAACTTATTCGATTCCTAACATTACGACAGATTTTGGGAAACCTCTGTTGTCACAAACAAACAAAAAGTAATTATGAAAAGTTCAGTTTCTTCTACAAAAATGTTAATTATACATATCTAACGTAAAATAAATAAAACACTCCGACATATTAAATAATAAACGGATGCCTACGTCACAATCCGTCGTATTTATCAGGCACATTTCCAAGATCGACTCACGATCACAGTTAACAAAATGGGATTCAAGGTCATGATATAAACTAAGACTTTTTTCCAGTTGCAAAACGAGACGCTCCTCATTATGATTCCATCATCCTTTGCTACACGTAATCAAAAGAAAAGGCATAAAAAGCGCAAAACCTCAACAAAACTTAGGACCGCTAGCTTCATTATCCGAACCTAGTACTTGTATAATTTGCCCCAGATTTGCGCGAGAGCGCGCAGGCGCGTGTTGCATAACTGGTAACGACCCAGGAAATAGAGGTTCAGTTCACATCTAGGTTCGTACAGACTGGAGGAAGGTCGCTATCGATCCAGCTTGCGTAACTAGCGGTTGCGATGCCGATAACGTTCCTATGAACTAAGTATAGAAGTATGTGGGTGTATTTGTATTAGGACTTGCAGAACACAAAGGATCTACTACAAAGGTATAGTATAATGAGAAGGCTACTCATTCATACACTGACTGACTTATTTTGACCTTCACACAAGTAACAGTAACAGTAACCTTAGAGTAGCAAAAAGGTCGCAATGCCCTAGACATGGCGATCCCTAGCTGAAGAGTTGAAGGCAGGCACAGGGGTCCGGAAGCCATGTAAGCCAGTGTCCTAGCTGGATACGCACTGGGTGGTGCACCGAGTTCCCTGGACAGTGACTAATCCTAATGATATTTAAGACATATTATATACAACTCTTTTTCTATGCAGACGAAGTTGCATAGAAAAGCTAACTATAACACATTGTGAGTTCAAAATAAAAATGTGCCGAAATGGCTGGGACGATAGCTTTTTAGGGTAGAAAATACTCGGTTAGCTAAAATCTTCTGATATCTTTTCAGCCTACATTAGCTTTTCACTATAGCAAAAGCTTTTGCAATTATTTTATCGATTTCACACTACAATAAAAAATATGTATAAAGTGGGGCAATAATATGTCCCACTGCAGGATAGAGGACTTTTCTTATAGATAGAAGGCACGAGCATTAATCACCACGCACGCCCACGGTGGATTGGCGAGATATCCAGGATTATTTATGACGTTTTTATTTTAGCGAAGTCTGTGACGTCAAATATAAAATTCAGAAAAGTACAAATGAATTGAAAAAGGTCACTTTTTCCGGAACAATTCTCAATACTACCGTAGCATTTGCGAATGGCAAGAACAACTCCCCAAGCAAAAAAGATATAACGACCTTAAAATGTCAGGGTTCATAGCATTACGTAAAAGTGGGTGGTTGGGTAGTGCTACGTAGCAAAACGATGTAGTAGATATGCAAAATGTATTGATGATACGAACTGTTATACCACAGATTAATAAATAGTTACTACGTAACAGATACTTCACTCCAATACAAAAACCAAAATACCTACGCTATATTAGCCTACAAAATCATAATAATAATACCAGTTGTTTGCAGCAAGGAGAAATGTACCATAAGTACGCACAAAGAGAGTTGAGATTATTTTGCCCGCCGCGCGACTAACGTGTGTGCGTGTCGTCCAGCAAATCTGTTAGGGTTATACGTATGATGACAATGGTAATAAAACGAATGTTTTAGAAAAACAATTAATATTTTATTTGTTGATCAAATATTTTTTAGTTTGATAAATTGACTGATGCATATTTTTCGTTCCTTGAATTCCCGACTAATATATTTTAGTGTCGAAAATATCCAAAACCGCGTGAATAATTTTGATAAATAATCAAAAGGGAAACAAGAGAATTGGGAAACAGGGGAATTGCACAATAACCACGCAATAATTACGTGGTTTCGGCATTTAGATAGTCAGCGCTGTACTCGTGACGCGCGAGCACTCAGCCGGGCGCGCGACAGCCCGGTGTTCGTTGTATCGTCGACGATACGCGAAGCGGTAGGCATAAAACGCGTGGCCTTGAGCGAGTGACGGACGCCTGGTTATACTGTGTAGGCCTGGCTCGCATTCGTGTCATAAAAGTAATGTGAGATTTATTGAAAATGTCATTTAGTTTGTTCCACAGTCTTCTCGCTTGTGTCGTATACAATAGTGCAACACCATATCATACTATGACCGTGATATAAACGTATCAGGCACAGAAATAAACATGACAAGGACTTCCATCCCCATTAAAACGGAACAACGAGTGTAACACACCCGTGCTTTAAGCTTATTTGACCGTAAGATCCTTGTGTTACGAGTATATCCTTACGGTTACTGTTCTCCAGATTAATGCTAGTTAGCATAGTACTCCTTGTTTCGAAAATGCCCACTGCCTAGGTCATGGCATCATCGGTGTAAGGTCCATATTTTATAAGGTAACCTGGCTACGCAACTTTGTCGCACTGTCAACAAAATATGTAGAGGGTATACACCAAGTAAAATATCCTCTATACGAGTGATCTGCATATATTATGCTGGTGATACGACTTGGGTTTGCGTAACCTGGCGTCGCAATAAAATATGGTTCTAAAAGGCTAATTGCTTACCATAAAATTCTAAATTCAACTAAAATCTAAAACTTTTACAATACCGAGATCGTGCAGGGCCTTCAAAACAACCAAACATTCATAAGAATTGGACACGAAAATAGCAAACTATAAACAGTCGTAGTCGTAGTATTTCATAACGGCTTCTACACATACAGTATTCTGAATTATCAATGGAATTCAAAGAACTTTTGAAACGCTTTGAATCCGAAGGGTAATAAATTTTCCAGGAGTTTATTGGCTTGCTATAAATTATAGTCATTCAGGATTAAAGCCCGGTTTCCACCGCGAGCGGAACGGCCCCATTAATGACTTCGCTCGCAAGCGCAAACTGCATACTTGTATTTCCACCAACAAAATTATAATTCTTAATACATACTTAATTATAAATGCATTTATTATTAATTATTATTCGACTATTTGTTGTTTATTTGTTTGACTATTTGTTGTTTGCAGTTTGCGCTTGCGAACAAAGTCATTAATGGGTCCGTTCCGCTCGCAGTGGAAACCGGGCTTAAGGAATGGTTTACGTGAACGACTTGGTGCGACGTAAATTTTATTGAAGAACGAGCGGAAGGCTGTACCTTGTACCTTCTACATGATGTGTTCTAGAGATGTTATGGATACTGATATTGAATTTCGGATCCGGATATTGGATACGGATATTTGAATACAAAAATGTATGTAACCTTTTCAGATATGGCTTAAAATGTGATGTTAGTTGTGTAAATTGGTTAAAATATAATAATTTTACACGTTAATAATACCTACACACATCAAAAGTGTCTAGGGATATTTTAATTAAACCTAAATAACTAAAATTCTATTAACTTTTTGTTAAGACACCTACACTTTAAAATAAACCTTGTTTAATTGCCTATCTAATCTGATAATAAACTTTTAGATAAAGTTAAAGGACATTGCTCTGCGTCCATACATTGCTGGCCCTGAAGCCAAAAGCGTCAGATAATTTATGTATTGTATTCTCTATCATTAGTAGATTCCTAGAAGATCTTGTTTTTTTAGCGGACTAGCTGCAGAAAAGATATATTCACCAAGAAAAGAACACAGGAAAAGCACAAGACTGCCAAAGTGACAATAACGGACGATGTGACGTTCACAGCAAAATTAGGGATGTAGGTAGTACGACACCACACCAATAATAATTTTTTTCGATTAAGATTTACTGTGGTCTTAAATTATTACAAACTGTCTGTTACATCAAATTACAAGTATGTGTGACAATGGTTTATTTTACGCCGAAAAAGAAATGTTATTTTTGCATTAGCTGTCGTAAAAATTAATTTGATGTTTGAATGGTTGTATAGAAATAAAAAAGTTTTGATTACTGTGTAACATTATCCTTACTACATATTTAAATTGGAGTATGACTGCATTCATAAAGTATTTAAAAATACACTTTAGAATAGAAAACACAATCGATCTATTAATAATTCAATCGATCGATTATAATTGAATGGACACCCCTATTTCACTTTTGACACGACATGACATTAGGCGAAGATGGCGATCTAATGTTATTAGTCGCGTTAAATTCTATTAAAAGTACATTTTGGAATACAGCTAGTCCGTGATACAGAAGTATTTGCAACTTTTATAATAAAATAGGCGATTAATTATCGTATATTCTGATACTCTTTAATGCACAGGGCCATTTTGGACATTGTCTTTTAAAAAAAAACTTAGAACAAGAGGAAAAACTCAACAAAATTTCAATTTAACTTTATATTTGAAATTTCAAAACCTAAACAACAAAACAATTTTTTTTTATAAAAATTGTTGAAAACTTAAAATTAATAATTCGTGGATCCACCTAAGACTCTCCTGACACAGCTGGAGCGGTTTTGAGTATCAAAACAAGGGTGTCAATATCCTGTTGTGGAGTACTGTCCCAAATCCTGCTAAGATGCAAGAAAAGCTGGTTTTGATGCACAATATCAACAGGGAAATTCCTACGAGCTCTTCTCTGAAGCATATTCCAGGCATGCTCAATAGGATTTAAATCAGGGGATTGTGCAGGCCGGTCTAAAGCTTGGATAACATGCTGTTGTAACCAACTTGTAACGATACGCGCCGTATGTGGTGGACGTACATTGTCGTGCATTAGCTGGAAATTTTGTCCCATTTGCTGTTTGTGGGGCAAGATTACAGGCTCTAGCACCTCATCTCGGTATTTTCGAGCAGTCATATTGCCTTGTATCCAAACGAGGTCCGTTCTACCGCCGAGACGAATTCCTGCCCAAACCATAATCGTGCCACCTTAATATGCATGAACTTGTTGTGGGTGCTGCAGTCGATTCCAACGTCCAGGTTTTCTCCAAACGCGTACTCTTCGCGAATCAGGATGAAATCCAAACCTAGATTCATTAGTGAAAAGCACAAGTGACCATTGAGAATGGTTCCAGTTTTCGTGTGCAATAGCCCATTGTAATCTTCTTCCTCGATTACCTCTCCTTAGTGCTGATACCCAAAATGGCCTACGAGCACGTAGATTGACTTCATGCAGTCGCCTTCTCAAAGTTTGACCGCTTACCAGCAAACCATACTCTCTCTGTAGCCCTTGAACCAATTGCATCGCCGCTGCATTTAGTTGACTTCGTGCAGCATTTACTATGAATCGGTCCTGTACATGTGTTGTAATGCGTTGAGGTCCTCGGTGCCGTTCCACCACTTCCTCCGTGACACGATAACATGACCAAAGCCTGGATAAAACGCTCTGACTGGTCTTCATGGCTTCAGAAACGGCAATTATGGGACAGTATTCCACAACAGGATATTGACACCCTTGTTTTGAGTATGCAGAACCGCTGCAGATGTGTCAGGAGAGTCTTAGGTGGATCCGCGGAATATTAATTTTAAGTTTTCAAGAATTTTTATAAAAAAAATTGTTGTTTTGCTTAAGTTTTGATGTTTCAAAAATAAAGTTAAGATTGAAATTTTGTTTGAGTTTTTCCTCTTCTTCTAAGTTTTTTTTTTAAATTTAACTTTATCTAAAAGTTTATTATCAGATTAAATAGTCTATTAAACAAGGTTTATTTTAATGTGTACATGTTTTAACAAAAAGTTAATAGAATTTTAGTAATTTAGGTTTAATTGAAATATCCCTAGACACTTTTGATGTGTGTATTATATGCTCTTTTAATGAATTACGGGACAAGTGTTTTAGAAACATTTGAATCAAACACCAACCATACAAATACACATTTACAATGTAAATCCGTATGAGTTATATCCAATAGTTTTAGTTGGGGACATTAGATCATCTCTCAAGAATGGTAGACTAACAAATAAAGCAATATAAATTATTAAACCTATTAAAACAGTGCAAGGGACGTGCGCGGCTAGTCGACTCGTCTAGGAGTAAGGAGTAACCTATAATTCCGTGTCAATTACTTAGCCCATATCCGAAAGTATTTGAAATTTTTGTGCCAGATTCGGATTGGATTTTCCTTTTCAGACATCCGATAGTTTCAGAGCTACATAACATCCCTGGTGTCATCAATAATTTCCTAAATCAAATGAGAAACAAACGATAAACAATATGGTATTGCAGTTATGTTAATCTTATTGAATAACGATTGCATACCGAGTAGGGCTGGAGTATAGAATTTATCACTCAATGTGTGGGTGATAAATCGTAGGTCATCTGGTTTATAGTGTTGTGATGTAGAGAGGATAACGTATCCGTCTCTCGTGTTGAGGACTAAGGTATCGAGCTAGAAAAATCAATGTTTTTTTCATCAATTAATTCCTGTACTTTCTAGGTTAATTTTTGACATCACTGACATCAGTTAAGGAACAAATACGGTTAAACAAGCATGGTGATTAATGCTCGTACCTCATCGAATCGAATAAAAACGGTGCATTGTGATCAGTCATGTATTTAAGTTATTATATAAATGATAATATAGCACGAACCACACAATGACATTGCCAGTGCATACGCGCAAATTCACACAAACAATAAAAGAGCAAAAACACCGGAGCGTCAATTCAGAAATATTAAAAAAACCACCAAAGTTAAACGCTACCCAAATTATTTACCGACCGCAATATACTGAGCTGATGGCATGATGGGCTTCATTCATTTAAAGTTACACGTAATATAGGTTGAAATTTTCATTCGTTGAGGGCTTAAACCCGCAACGTTGAAAGGTCGGGTCCCCAGGTCCCCACCCCCCAACGGGGCGGGGAGGGACTTACATAACATGACCTACATGGACGGGCCAGCTGGGAATCAAGATACTTATAAAGCAAGCAAGTTATGTTTGTCTGTTTATGGGTCTAGGTTCTTGAACAACACAACAACATTACAGCTGTATTCCTCGTGGGGTTAGGCAGAGTTGTAAGTTAAGTGAGTGGAGTAAAACACTCGATATAGTTTCTAACTACGCATGATGTTAAAATGCTGTAGGTTTAGAATTGTCATGAAACGACTTTTAACTCAACTTGAGGGGGAAAGATACAGTACAGGTTATAAAAATTTTAAAGTTTTGTTACAAATATCAGCTATTTTACTCAGGAAATACCGTTTAATACTTTCGTTTTATTAATGTTATTAGATGATAAGTAAGCTGCTATACCAAAGGCCTTGCATATGATGTGCATTGAAATTTTATGGATCTAAAATTGTGCGGGCACTCATTGCCTACATATTTTTTTATTCTGGGACAACTCTCACACGGCCCTCTTATCCCAAGCATGTGGCTAACATGCTGTGCTAGATAACCATATACCAGACAACTAATATACGTACTTATATAATTTATAAATAAAAAGATGATACAGATAAATTACACCAGACACAGAACAGACCATCGTGCCCATCACACAAAGTTTTTCCAGGGTGGGCATCGAAACTCCGGCTTGGCAGTCAGGTTCACTAATGACTAGACCAACAGGCCCGTCGATATTGGCTAGTATTGCTGAAATTGGGTTTCAGATAACTTAAAGCAAAAGGTGGGTTTTAGGAGATCGAGCTTATTTTACTTATTAAGAGCTTGCATCAATTTTAACGTGCTTATTAAAAACAATTCTGAGGAGCCTGACAGACTTTTCAGTATTATTTTTACTTCGTTAGTTTAGGTGCGTGAATTCGTTAGTAGGATACATAGTTTCGCTGTTCTAATCTTGTTTCACTAGAAAATACGTATTGAACCCGATTATTAATAAACAAAAATTATTTTTCAGATAAAACTAATACTATGCCAGTTTAGGTAAAACATTTTCATAACGCCAAGCCCACGAAAGATCATTGTTAAATTATAATAAACAGGTCGACGACAGACTCCTTCCAGACAGTAAGTACCAGTCCACACGGCGCGTTGAGCTGGGACTGCTGCGTCGACGCAGCTCTGTGTCATGGTCATGTTCTGCTGAGGCTATCGTAGATGTGATTCGGCAGGGAATGGAATATTTTATTCCGTTCTCCGACATCTCGCTTGATCACAGAACCCAAGCATGGTTCAATGCGGACTGTGCTCGGGCTGAGGCCCTTAAACAGTCTGCATACCTGGCTTGGGTGCAAGCCCGCGACACCAAAGCAAGGGCCCCGAGGGTTCGTAGGAAGAAGAAAGCCTATAATGCTGCCGCCAAGTCCTGCAAAAAGGTGATTCGGAAGGCTCGATTTGACCATATCAGTCGAGTAGGGGCCAGACTTGCGTCCTACCCTCCTGGTAGCAAGCAATTTTGGTCCCTATCCAAAGCGGTTGAATCTAACTTCTGCCGTCCCACACTTCCACCGTTGCAGAAACCCGACGGTACGCTGGCCCACTCCGCGATAGAGAAAGCGAACCTGTTTGCTTCTCTATTGAAATTGAAATTGAAATTGAAATTGTTTATTATGCAAGTAGGATATTACATCACTTTTACATGTCATTTTTTTTTTTTAAACTAGATGGAGTCGGCATTTCCTAGCTGACTACCTCTGAGAAGAAATGCCGAAACAAACTCAAAGGATTATCGTCTCTTTTAAAGTCCAGACATAGATTCATTTTTTGTGCAACGAACCATGCAGAATACGTTTCGGTCAGGCCTCTTGAGGAAAGTTCCAATTACAATATTTAGGTACACCTGCCTCAACAAGCATCGTGAGCTCAACTTTATCTTAAGGAGCTCCACGAACCGACATTACATGTAGGAACATAAAAAAAAGTGGGCTTACAAGTCGCGTGCAAAATAGTTATATAGTGCATTCTACATGATTTGTACACTTACAATAATAGGTAATATGGTTCTTTTTTATACAACAAAAAAAAATATAGTATGAATTAACAGTGATTAGCAGAACGAGCGGTTCAATCCCAAGCTTTTTTGTCTTCTAAA
The DNA here is from genome assembly GCA_033675125.1 of Athetis lepigone. Classification (NCBI taxonomy): domain Eukaryota; kingdom Metazoa; phylum Arthropoda; class Insecta; order Lepidoptera; family Noctuidae; genus Athetis; species Athetis lepigone. The sequence goes on from CM066232.1 coordinate 20,441,549, forward strand.
TATTCTGAAATTTTATAGTACCCTTTTTTACAAAGTTTGGTTTTAATACAGCTTTTAAATCTTCTAATGGGTAACTCTCGGATATCTGTGGGAAGTTTATTATAAAAACGTATACATTGACCCATGAACGAGTTGCCTACTCTGTGGAGGCGAGTGTGATGTACAGCAAGGTTGTCTTTGTTCCTGGTATTAAAACTATGAACATCAGATATTTTCTTAAAATCCGATATGTTTTTATGAACATACATTAAATTTTCAAATATGTATTGTGAAGCTACAGTCAGAATGTTCACTTCTTTGAATTTTTCTCTAAGAGAATCCCTCGGACCAAGGTTATAAATAGCTCGAACAGCCCTTTTTTGTAAAACAAAGATGGTATTGATGTCCGCGCAGGTTCCCCAGAGAAAAATCCCATATGACATTAAACTATGAAAATAACTGAAATAAACAATTCTGGCTGTATCCACATCAGTTATATAGCGAATTTTTTTAACAGCATAGGCGGCGGAACTTAGTCTTCCTGATAATTTCTCAATATGTGGCCCCCATTGCAATTTGGAGTCAATAGTTAATCCAAGAAAAACCGTTGACTCAACAGGGTTCAACTCTATTCCATTCAGTTGAACATTGGTACTCAGCTGTCTAACGTTTGGCGTAGAAAATTTTAAGACTTTTGTCTTTTTTTCGTTAAGAAGAAGATTATTTACATTAAACCAATGGACAACTTTAGAGAGAGCATTGTTAACATCGTCAAAATTAACTAGTTGGCGCTTGATTTTAAAAATAAGTGAGGTGTCATCTGCGAACAATACTATTTTATGATTATCCCTTATGTAAAAAGGTAGGTCATTAATATAAATTAAAAATAAAAAAGGACCTAGAATTGAACCCTGCGGTACGCCCATAGTAACCGCAGATCCCTCAGATCTCTTTCCATTAACATCGACCCTCTGTATTCTATTGTTCAGGTAAGAAGTCAGAAGGTCGAGAGCTCTGTCCCTCATACCATAGTGATACAGTTTCCTGATGAGTGTATCATGATGTACGCAATCGAAAGCTTTGGACAAGTCGCAAAAAATACCAAGAGCATCTTGCGATTCCTCCCATGCCTCGAATATGCTCTTCAGTAATTCCACGCCCGCGTCTGTAGTTGAACGGCCCTTTGTGAAACCAAATTGTTTTAGGTGAAATAATCTATGTATATTAAAATGTCTCAACATTTGCTTTAAAATCAATTTTTCAAAAATTTTACTCAATGTAGGTAATATTGAAATCGGCCGAAAATTCGTAGGATCCGTTGTGCTACCAGATTTAAACAATGGAATTACTTTGCTTAGTTTCATCAAATCAGGAAATACACCAGAAGTAACACAAGAGTTAAAAACAATTCCCAAAAAAGGAGAAATAACATCAATTATTGACGACAAGGTATATACTGACAATCCCCAGAGATCAGCAGTTTTCTTTACATCAAGATCCTTAAAAGAGTCTATAACATCTTTTGCAGTTACAGTTGTAAATTCAAAGTGTTTGTCACATTCTGGTACACATTCTTTGAGTATAGAGTAAGCAGAAGTGGAGGAAGACGACAATGCTTTTGTTGTTATTAATGGAATATTAGTAAAAAAAATCTCAAATTCTGTAGCTACCTCCACGTCTGCTACAATGTCCTGATCATCAATTATTAAATGGAAGTCACGGTTTTGTACTGTGTTTCTTCCAATTTCGGAATTAATAATATTCCAAGTTGTTTTAATTTTATTTCCAGCAGATTTTATTTTATTTTTAATATATATGGCTTTTGCTGAGGAACAGGCTCTTTTAAATAATTTCGAATAATTTTTGACATATTCCTTAAAAGCTATATTATGATTATATGTTTTTTCATGATACAGGTCAAACAATTTTTGGCGACTTTTATAAATACCTGGGGTTGCCCAGTCACTAAATATAAGGCGGTCACTAATTTCCGAGCAACTAATTTGCTGTTCTAATTTGCGAGCAACTCGCGTCTTGATGCAGGCCTCCATCAACCTCATTGCGATTCCTCAATGAAGGATATTGCTATTCACCAAAAAGAGGTACGGAGGGTTCTGCTGAATTTAGACGTGAATAAAGCCAGCGGACCAGATGGAATACCTGCGCGAGTACTTAAGCAGTGTGCGCCTGAGTTGTCGCCTGTATTGACACGTCTATACCGCCTCTCTCTCCAAACTAGAACGGTGCCAAAATCCTGGAAGCTTGCTAATGTGCAGCCAGTGCCCAAAAAGGGCAGCCGTGCCGACCCCTGTAACTATCGACCAATCGCCATCACCTCCATGCTCTGTAAAGTCATGGAAAGGGTTCTAAATAGCAAATTGTTGGCATACCTAGAAGACAACAATCTACTCAGTGACCAGCAATATGGCTTTCGCCCTGGTCGGTCTACTGGAGATCTTCTAGTGTATGTTACTCATTGCTGTGGCGAAGCCATTGAGAAAAACGGCGAAGCCCTTGCCGTTTCGCTCGACATCTCAAAGGCTTTTGACAGGGTTTGGCACGCTAGTCTCCTTAGCAAGCTTCCTGCTTATGGCATCCCTGCTGACTTTTGCTGCTGGGTATCAGACTTCTTAACGGGACGGTCGATTAGAGTGGTCGTCGACAGCTGCTCTTCTGACCTTATGGCCATTGATGCCGGTGTTCCTCAAGGGTCTGTTCTCTCTGCAACACTATTCCTGCTCCATATAAACGATATGCTAAATCCTAGCATAGTCGGTTACGCAGATGACAGTACCGTTGTAGAGAGATATCTGGCCAGCGCAAAAGACAGTAGGGACGATATACGTTCACAGAGAGAGGCCATGGTAGAGCGAGTGAACTTTGCCTTGAGTCGTGTGTCCCAATGGGGCGATCACAATCTAGTGCAGTTCAATGCCGCCAAAACGCAAGCGTGTCTGTTCTCCGCTAAACGGAGCCCATTCGACCTGGCTCCTACTTTCCGAGGTGCACCTGTAAATCTAACCGGCTCCCTAGAACTCCTTGGCATGGAGTTGAGTTCTGACCTCAACTTCGCCGCTTTCATCGAGTCCAAAGCACTGACTGCGGCGAAAAAGCTGGGCATCCTTAACAAGGTTAAGCGATATTTCACGCCGGGACAGCTTCTAACACTTTATAAAGCTCAAGTCCGATCGTGTATGGAGTATTGCTGTCACCTTTGGGATGGCTCAGCCAAATACCAACTGGCCGCATTGGATTCGGTAGAACGCAGAGCCAGGAGGTTGATTGGCGACAAGAAGCTGGTGGCCCAACTGCAACCTCTAGCGCATCGGCGTAAAGTTGCCTGTCTGGCGGTGTTTTACAGATTGCACTTCGGTGAGTGTGCTCATGAGCTACACGAGCTCATTCCCCCGTCTCCGTTTTACCACCGGACATCCAGACGTACGGCAGGATACCACCCTTTCTTGGTCGATATTCCTCGAATCCGCACGCAGCGTTTTTCGAAATCCTTTATTATGCGCACCGCAAAGGAATGGAATTCTCTGCCGGCGTCTGTGTTTCCAAAAGCATATAACCCGGATGTATTCAAGAGAAGAGTGCATAGGCATCTTTTGGGTGAGCTCGCTCCATCGTAGGCCCCGTCTATGCCCTCGGACTAGTCTGGGACCAAGAGCAAGCCCATAAGTTATAAAAAAAAAAAAAAAATGGTCATGGGTGGTCATGGGACTTGCTTCAAAGTCTTTGTGACCTGCCTTACTATGCGTTGCGTAGGACAGGACATTTCAACGGATCGATGGACGAGAGACAAAGTGAGAAGGTGATAAAACTCCGGCATAATTTTGAGATGTAATCAATCTAGAGAGATCCCGAAACGTTTATTTTTTTAGCGATGTAGTAAAAAGCTACGACAGAAAACCTAATTTACTCTTTTACTTGCTGCCCTACAAAGAAGTGCGTCTCCCTTGTGGGTTGTGTGTCTTGTGACGTCGTATGTCTTCGCAAAGTAGGTGTGTCAGGTGTTGATCTCTTGCTGGATGCAATGCACGACTAATGCCGTTCTTTTAGATCGCTGTGACGACGCAAAATCTGTATCTGCTCGCGCAATGCGTCAATTTCTTTTTGCGTTGCGTCGTAACGCGTCGTGTGTTCCAGCTCTAAGAGTTATAAATAATAAGGCACACACATGTTGTCGCCATGATGGTAATGGGCCCGTCATGTCGTGTGGAGCAGATTAGCGAACAAGTCATTATAATAATTATTATGTTTGTTTATACTAAGCGCTGTCTCTAGCCACTCTAGGGGTCGACTGAGCACTCGCTCTGTGCGCCAGATGGCAACACGCGCCAAATGCGAAAAACAATGGATTTTAATGTTTCAATTACTATTGTTTGTATTATTGCAACAGCCCTGTAATATTAGAGCTATTTGATTTATGTAATTTCGTGATAAATTTTGCAATAAATCCATTATAAATTTAATAGTTATTGCTAATTTAAAATATAATTGTCTGCCAAAGGGAGTCGCAAGATGAAATTCGCTTTGCCCTGTTCAGCCAGTGCTGTCTAGTGTCTAGGTACACTGAATTCAGACGGTTACAGCGGAGTCGAGAAATATCTAGTCATTTTGTAAAAGGGACGATTAATTATGAATTGACTACAAACAGTATAAGCCCATTTCCAACATTTTGTACTGATACTAGATATTCATAATTCTGTGCTTGTGGACGCGTTGAGGTCAATCGACTGATATTACATTCAATACATCGTTAATGTTTAGGAAAGGGGTAGGTATGCCGCCGTTATATAATTCCCTTTGCCTGACTTCCCAGACTTGCTCTGTTATCGCCGCCATCATAGTTTTTTTTTACAATTCTTACTATATAGTTCGTTGGGGGACTATTGACCTAATACCGAAACGCTAATAAAAGTATAAGTATATTTTAAAATTAAGTTTAAAAAAAAATAAGCGATGTTCTTTGAACGTTAAGTAGCTACTAAATCAATAAAATAAATAAGTAGTAATAATAGAAAAATAAGTGTAGGCCAACTTATACATAATATGCACGACAAAAAAAAAAAATTAAGTAAGTAAGAATGCAGTATTAAAAAGTTTATCGTCCGACGCAAAAAAATATTAAAGACTTTTTGCAAACAATCAATCAAAATAAAAGGGTTATCTTGGTAATTGGTAAGCTTGTCATCGGTACTAATAATATAAATGCGAAAGTAACTCTGTCTGTCTATCTGTCTGTCTTTCTGTCTGTCTGTCTGTCTGTCTCTTCTTCACGCCCAAACCACTGAACCGATTTGAATGAAACTTGGTACAGATATAGTCTGGGACCCGAGAAAGGACATAGGATAGTTTTCATCCTGGAAATCCCCCGGGAACGGGAACTGTTATTCCACGCGGACGAAGTCGCGGGCAAAAGCTAGTTATTTATAAGATAAAGTAAGATAAAAAGGTGCACTCACATGGCATAGTTGAAGGCGATCCCCAAGTACCACAGCGTGAAGATAATTATGCCAGTTGCTCCTTCTCCACCTCCTTCAGCCATTATTACAGCTCCTAGTGTTTATGCTGTGCCACCGTGAAGGAGCTGCGAGTGCCTCACCTGGCACCAGCTCCAAAGATGCCCTTGTTAAGCCAACAGCAACGGTGCTAATCCCATCAAAAATGCCCAGCAACGAAGCTTATGCCACAGAATGCGGCAAGTTTTAGTGCCACTAAAACTGGCAACAACGCCGCCTCAAAGTCGCTTCTGGTGAATACGCTGGAGTAGCCTCTGTTACACTAACAGTGTCCCCGGTGTGATCTCCGGCTTCACTAATAGTGGCACTTTTAATGATGGTTTACTGCTCATAACATAAGTTTCAGTACTTGGTAAGTACCTAATTGCTATAGCTCCTTGCAATATTTTCGCCCTGATGAAGTATTCCGAGTATTCCTCAGTTATTTTTCGTATCTGTACTAGGTCCGGTAGGTTTATCGGTTCTGGTATCGGATCATGTACTGGTATTGGAGAGATTACCGTCTATTGGTAGTGTCGTATTCTTCGTTGTCTTCGAGGGTGGAGGTTTGTCTGTGGATAATGTGTTTTGAATAAGTAAAATATTTACTTACTCTATAACGGGGCCTATTACTTATTTCATTACAAATTATGGTATCTAATTGATGTCAAAGTAAAATATTGAAAGGTAAGTATTTATGGGTTGGTTTCAGCACATAAGCCAGTTCATGGACTACATCCTACTGAAATATACCTTCACTAATTTTATAAAGCTGAAGTGCACGTTTGTTTGGTTGAACGTGCAAATTTATGGAACTACGGATACAAATTGAAAAAATCTTTCTGTTGGGTAGCCCACTTTATAGAGAAAGGCGTAACATCACGGTACGACTGATGGAAACGGAGAAAACCATAGATGCGGGCGAGACCCCGGGAACAGCTAATCATTCTATTATGTTGTTTGATAAAGGTAGTATTAACTCTTTATAAATGGCATTTGTGGCAAAGACACCACGATTCTGCCACGACCATGTTTATTTATTTTACAATGTTTCAATCTAAGAAAGATTTATAACATTATTATGAGTGTATCCCATCTGGCCCGGTGACTTGGCCCGGTGCCGGGCCACATACGCAGTATGTATGACAAAAGTCTCCTCTTCGTGAAGAGACCATGGGCAGTCAGAGCCTCGTCAGTGAATCAGCAGGGTGCACCACATGCAGGTGAGGTTGGCTTTGACCCTGGAGAAGGCCATTTATACCCCGTTTGTTATGGTTACCAGGTCTGGGAGTAATATGTGACATGTACCCTGCATACATTCGTCCAGTTACTTACTTTGAATGTTCATTAAGGTTTGTAAATATCTACGTGGGTTGTAAATGCATCTTTTTTTAAAATTCGTTGCTTTAAAATACCGGAGATCATGACCGAATTTTCACCATAATGTTTGTTTGATCTTATTTTATAGTTTTGCCTGTTTGTTGACACTAGATTTTTGTGAAGTTTTACGATTTTTATTTACTCATAAAATTGACAGTAGCGCCTTTAGCTTTGTTTATGGTAGATCGTAGACAGAGAATGTGGTAGACCCTTATTCAATGAGAATTCGTTTGGATTTTTTACTTCATCCAAATCACGCCTGCCCCTGAATCAGTAGACCAATTCGGTTTTTTTTTGTTACTCCAGGGCGTTTTATTTAGCCGAAATGACATTGTTCGAATGTTACCGAAAATTCATTATACCGCTGCTTTAATTAAGGTACCATATTTTTATTTCACCCTTGTTAACAAAGTTTGTAGACAATATTTCATCTCAAATTATTGCTGCTACTTTTTCATCAGGCACCAATGCTATGACAAAAAAATTGTGAACGTCGGTAATCGGTATTCGGGTATTCCATTATCATAATGACATTTGTTGTAAAATTACATAGTTGTATGCTTTTGTATGCTAGCAAGCAAGCAACATGCAAGCAGGTATGAAGTATGTAAGCAGACATGCAGCATGCAAGCATCAAGCATTGTTTCTGTCACGGCTCCGGCGCCTGAAACGGTTTCAGGTCTAAGGCCGTGCGCTGCGTTTATTAAGCGGGCGGAAAATCGTAGAACAACTTACTGCTGATTAAAAATGGTTTTTGTCAATGTCGCTACTGGCATGCTTTTTTTATTTAACTCAATAGTTTAAGGACCAAACTAGACTATAATATCAAAAATATTTACATATTACATAAAATGATTTTTGAAGTGAAAACTTCTTTAGCGGCGTTGAGCACTTTTTCTGTAATGGGTATAAAATCTTAAACTCGCATCAGGACACGTGACCTGATCGAAAAAGCGTAGGACGGATAACAATTGAACGCGCGATAAAAATCTCACACACACTGATACAAGGTACAATTTTTCCGAGTTCAAAGTTTAAGTATTTTAACCCGTGGAGTAATAGAGTTGGAAAATCTTGGCGAAACAGCTTAATATAAGCTTGCTGTAGATAGAGAGAGAGAGATATAGTGGTCCTGCTAATGGCTTGGGGCAGGCGAGCCAAAGGCACACTCGTAAATAAATGAGCGAATGTGTTTTTGAAGTGAAAACTTCTTTAGCGGCGTTGAGCACTTTTTCTGTAATGGGTATAAAATCTTAAACTCACGTCAGGACACGTGACCTGATCGAAAAAGCGTAGGACGGATGGATAGTAGACAGCTATAATCAAGTTTTCACTTCTGCCGGCACTCCCGGAGTGCAACCCGTCTTTTTTTTACAACACCACAAACTTTATAGTTTTTTTTACGATCAATTTCAAATTTATTTTATTGTTATACGTTACAGAAAAAGGTATAATCTATTTTATATTTCGTCTTTTGAAGAATATGAAACAACTAATATGTATTTAATATTATGTTAACGTTTACCTTAAAATAATTGCAAAATAAAATATGGTGAACAAAAAAGTTTTTTTAAAGTTCATCGAGACTTTTGACAGTTACCCACGTTTACCCCTTATGAATCCTGCAACCCTGGCAGGAAATGTGATAAACGTCAGAAAACGGAAAACCGCTCGCTATCTATTGCGGTTTGAAATGTTCCTATTACATCAATAGTTTGCGGTAAGTTTTGTATCATTGATATTAGGGCGTTTATCTATCTTGCACTCATGTTGCGTGTGAAAATATTAATCAACAAGATGCACACTGCCCTCATATTTCATATAGTATATAAACAGTTGTTTCATTTCATTGTAAATAACTGAATAGTGGTGAATTATCAGAAGTGTAATTGATACGAATACAATATAACTATAATACGTGTTTTGTTGACTCTTCAAAATGTCTACTTTCAAGTGTTCTAAACGTGAAATAATAATATATCTAACATTTAGTTTACCTACATTACAATTAATTACCTGTGTTCGCTTTTAATCACATTTTTTACGTATTTATTATTTAAATTTATTTGTATTTTGATTTACTATATAGTATTTGATTGTTGTAAACATTAAATTAATAGTATTCATTGTTAAAAAATAAATATTGGTAATTTTTGATAGTTTTGAGTTTATTTTATTTTTTAATGAATTGTTTTAAATTCAATCAAAATAAATTACTTTCCATTTGAAGCCATATATACTATTCTGTATGGGTGCAAAATTTTAGAACATAATATTCAGAAATAAAAAAGTTATTGATTTTTAATCAGAAACAGACGTTTATTTTCCATAGTGGGGCGTCCGTCGCGGGCACGCACCCGCGCCGTGCTCCGTCGCGGACGCCCGCGACGTCTCCCCTCCTCTCGCAGCGCCGCGCTGCCAGTACAATTTTGATCGCTCGAGTGTACTGTTTCCTAGAAACATTTCCGCTCGCGTGCTTCGTCACAAGGACTCCCGCCGCCCGCGCCGCGTGCGACGTGCGTCCCGCTGCACGCAGCGCTGTTCTATGAGATTACATGAAACAGCACGCCACGCGGACACCCGCGCCATGCGCTCGCCTAAAGCAGCGCACGGCCTAAATGATTCAATGGATGGAAGCTTTGCTAATTTACTTGACTGTATTCAGTAATTACTAAATCCAGCCAAGGCCAGAGTCACACCGGAATGGCAGCGACCGGCAGCGGCGCGGCGAGCACTTTCAGTGTGAAATAATTTTAAACTTTAACTACATACTTAAAAGACTAGTATCGCTTGAAAAGCTTGAAAAGGTCGCGAGGCTGCCAGCGGCCGCCCGCGGCGCCGCGAGCGGCCGCGCGCCTCTTGTTTCTAGCGACGCTGGCGGCTGGCGGCCCGCGGCGCCGCGGGCGGCCGCAGCCGGCCGCTGCCATTCTGGTGTGACTCGGGCCAAGCGTTTAAGTGTGTCTTAGTTCGCCTACCCGCTAAATGCAAGGTGTGTAGAACCTCCTATATGAAGAACCTGCTTATGCTTACATTGTCTGGTAGTGGTAGGAAGTCTACCACCATAAGACAATGCAAGCTTAAAAACAAAGTAAAAAAATATCTTACTTACCGTTTCGACGAATTTACTTAATGTGTTTGTTTGTTTATGACATAACTATGGAAAATAAATCTATTTGGCTATGTCTGGACTCACATAAACCGACATAAAAAGTTACGATGATCCAGGTGATAACTGAAAGCTCTACCCTCGTTACACATTTTTTAAATATGTACACCTATATAAATTAGATTTTTAGTAACCTACGCAAGACTAGACTAAATAAATACAAAAACTTCTTTTATTCGCTATTATGTATCTTAATGTTTAGCCTAGAAAAAATATATGTTTATTACTTAGATATAAAATACTTTCCACGAAATCGGAGGAGGAAGCAAAAATGGCTGAAAACGCGGAGGACAGTTTGAATTAGTCAGCGACGAATAAAACACCAAGATGGTAAACAATATTTTATTATAACATAGGCAGATATAGTAACAGTATTATATAAAATCTATTTAGTACATATTTACATCAATAGCAAAGGGCGTTTTACACATTAGGACCATTTTCCTTTCGTTTATAAATATTTTATAATAAAAAAATATTTTCTTCTACCCTCCGCTAAAGACTAAGAGATATAGGTATTATATTACAGATATGTATACAATTACAAAATATAATTATATACCGTTACAAGAACTGGTATAAAACAAGCTATAACATTTCTCTTGTTTGCAGTTTCATACGTTTGTTTGAGCAAACTTTGCGTTTTTCAAGTGTGTTACTTTTATTCGACTTTGTTATACATAACCAAAGTACTATGTTTTGTGAGTACAATGCTAGACTTTGCTCGTAAAAATTATGTGTAATCGAATCATAATAAATGAGGATAAACTCAAAAGAACATGGGTCACCGACATATAGTGTTGCCATCAGTAACATAGGTAACCAGGACAAAACGCACGAACACCCCGGAATTTAGATTCGCCCGATTAGAGAGGCTCAGACATGTCAATCGAAAAAATCGGTTAGATTAGCTAGTCAATTTGTCGGTTAATCGCGGCGTGCGGACTAAGTGCATGTTTCACGGGCCAAGACTATAAATTTTCAAAAAACCCTGACTACAAATGAAGTTGTGCCCGTATGCTCCTCGGACGCCCTCTAACCTAGGACAAATCCACAGACCCTACAAACACAGTGAAAAGAATGGTTACCTTGAAGCTGACTATGGTCTATCATCAGAGAATGGAGCACTATGGGCTTACGAGTACTGGAAGACAAGACGTAGGGTTGAGTAGTAGCCTAAAAACGATTGTCAGACAATTGATCCGCGACGGGATTATGTATCTTGCAGAAGCCGAGCGATCGCGATAATTGCGCAAATATTGCTGATTGCTGTTTCATAGGTAATAAGCCAGCCGTGTAATATTATTTAAAACCTTATTCGAGATAAATCGCGGTTGCCGTATTGGCCAAAAATATGCTATATCAAAAGCATAAAAATTTACTTATAACATATGACACAAAACATTGGAATTTTTATTAATATCACATAATAATATTATAATTTTTTTTTCAACATGAAGCTTGACTAACTCATAATCGTTTTGTTTTTTAGAATGCGATGTAGCTAAATTAATTAACAGACAGATAACTTTAAGATCATAGCTTTTTTATAGCAGTCTCTTCATTATTTACTGTGTCTGTATATAAAACGTTAATATCTAACTATTTTACAGTATGGCGAAGGCATACAAATGCTGCCTGTTTTCAGGTATGAGTGTGTTCTAGGCCCGTATTAATAGACGTCACTCAATCCTGAGACGCTCTCAAGTCTATTGCTGTCCTTATTTTTTCCCTTTAAAATGACAAGGACAGGAAGAGACTTGAGAGCGTCTCAGGATTGAGTGACTTCTATTAATACGGGCCCTAGATTTACAGATTATAAACAAATGGAGTGCTACGAAGTTACATGTTTTAGGTTTATGACTATTGGATCCTCGTCTCAGAACAAGTTTAGTTAGTTTATCAGTATTACATATTTTTATATGGATTGAGAAAAGAGGTTTAAAGTTTCTTTATTAACCAGTGGTGTGACGTAATTAAAAGAACAATTTAAAAGCATTGTGTCTCGCGTAGATCTGCGCCTTCGACAAAGGGTTAAAAAGAAAGGATCCTTAAAGCTCCTAAATGGATGTTCTGCCCACAATTTCGATACGTTACGGTACGATTGTTCCGTTATTTTACAGACGCAATACGACTTTTACTACTATCATATTGCATTTCGGATTTCTATAAATGTGGTGTTTCAAATTCGCAACCAGTATACGTATTGCTAGATTTAAACTATAAATTTCATTCAAGCCTCACGTTCTACATCGCACTCCATTTGTGATCTACTCAGTGTCTCGTTTAACAGGCGGTGACGGTGAAACCTTTCTCCAGTTTCTCCACGTATTCCTTGCGGGCGTCCATGTTGTCTGCTGGCCGGTTGTATGGCGTCCACACTGGCTTGCCGATGAATAAGCGCTTGGTCTTTATGTAATCCTGGAATTGAGGAGATAGTGTGATTAATTCGTTGTTCAACTTGATAATAATAATAAAAAAAACAAAGTTAAGTATTTAAGGTGCATAACACCTAAACTTTAAACTACAGTCGAATAAATAATAAATAAATAAATAAATATCTTGGGACAACTCACACACGGCCATCTGATCCCAAACTAAGCAAAGCTTGTACTATGGTAACCAGACAACTGATACACATACTTATATATTTTTTTAAATACATACATATTATAGATAAATTACACCCAGACACAGAACAAACATTCATGCTCATCACACAATGTTTGTCCTGGGTGGGAATCGAACCCACGACCTCCGGCTTAGCAGTCAGGGTCACTAACCACTAGACCACAGGCCCGTCAAAAAAGGAAGTCTCCATTTATCAGTCTGTAGATCTGGCTTCTTTATTTGGAACAGTAAGTCCACCGCCAATTTCAATGGCATTTGTTCACTTTACTCCAAAATAAAAAAAAACAATAGGGCAGTCAACATTTTTCTACTCCTTGAGTGTTATTACAACAACAGAGCGGTGCAGCACAACATAGACTTTAGTGTTATAGTTTTGTTCTTTAGGGCGCGGGCGGCTATATTGAGGCTTAATTTCCGCAATTGGTGCATTGATCTGGATCATTGTGTGCTTATATGCAAATTAACCTTTCGACGACCAACGACAGCCGGCTGTCGGGCTACTATTGTCTTTCTATTGTGGCTCCAATCACGTGTGTTCGAATGATTAACCTTTCGAAGACCAACGACAGCCGGTTGTCGCGCTGCTATTGTCTTTCTATTGTGGCTCCAATCACGTGTGTTCGAATGATTAACCTTTCGAAGACCAACGACAGCCGGTTGTCGGGCTGCTATTGTCTTTCTATTATGGCTCAAATCACGGGTTCGAATGGCTAAATGTATGAATAACTAGCTTTTGCCCGCGACTTCGTCCGCGTGGATTAATAGTTCCAGTTCCCGGGGGATTTACGGGATGAAAACTATCCTATGTCCTTTTCCGGGTCCCAGACTATACCTGTACCAAATTTCATTCAAATCCGTTCAGTGGTTTAGGCGTGAAGAAGAGACAGACAGAGTTACTTTCGCATTTATAATATTAGTATGGATGAATACTAACATTGGTGTCAAGCGTGAACCGGTGGTAGATTCCGCTGGGGATGACGATCATGTCTCCTGCGCAGACGGCGATGCGGATCCACTGGTCCTTGCCGTCGCGCACGTCGAAGTATCCTGACCCGTCGATTATGAACCTGGAATGATAAAGTGTTTCTGTTAAACTTCTAATTTGGCAGTTATATCATGGATGCTTCTTTTTTAAATGTGGGGGCGGTTCAGGTATCGCGTAAGTAAGATTTTAACTTCCCCTTCTCCCTTGTAAGCAAAAGTAAGGAAAGTCCTTACCAAGGGGAGTATGGACTTTGCTTGTTACTTAGACATTGTGACAGATTAGATTGTGATAGAGATTTATTTAGACAAACTTGCATGTTTCAATGTATATTTTGAAAAAAAAAACAAAATAATAGGTAAAAAAAATTGTCTCCCCTATATAGTGCTTACGTAATACTTAAATGGCGCCTGAAGGACTACGTAAGTAAGTGGTTCATTGAGATGAAGAACACCGTCATCCCCTAACACCTGCAGTATCTGGAGAATCACAGTTGTGTTACTGGACCTTTAAGTCAGCGGCGCTCTTTCCATGAAGGTACGACTTAACTGTGCACCTCGCCCTATGACGTAACGCTGACGGAAAGCTGTCACTCACTACTAAACCAACGAGGCGATCACAGGGCGCCGTGCGGGGAAGCGGGAGAGGGGTCGTATTCCAGCGAGATAAGTAGTACGGCGGGGTTATTACCTATGAAACAGCAATCAGCAATAATTGCGCAGTGATCGCGCGGACATCGCGCGATCGTCAAAAAAATCGTATTATGTATGAACCGATGGCTAATCGCTCGCTGATTGTTCTAATGCACTTATTACTACGATAACGATAAAGTAGCAATCGCTGGAACTAATTAAATATCACCTTTAACAAAAAAACTTAACTTTGCTCTTAAAAACCATACTAAATACGAAACCACCAAACGAAAAATGCATATTTTAGTTAACTGATTGCTCCACAGAGGCAGCACTATCGCTAGATTGCTATTTGACTTGACGTATTTTGAATTGACGTTTATATTGCTAAATTATCGCGAATTGACGTTTATATTGCTAAATTATTGCGATCGCTCGGCTTCTGCAAGATACGTAATCCCAGTGCGGGTTGTACAAAAGCAGTCAAGACATGTGACCATGATATACAAAAAGTATTATCTCGTAATTCAAATCATCTTTCAAACCAAAGTAGCCAGATAACAGTAATCAGCAGAGATCGGGATTAGGTAGCATGATTTGCACTTTAAATGATAGATCAAATTATTTAGAATTGGGTAACAAACACAAATGAAATGATTGATCACAAGAATAGTATGGAATAAAATGGTACGACGTCATAATTATATTCAGATAAAGTCAATGTCAAGATATGACTTATTATTTAATAACTTAACTAGCTTAGGCATAGGCAGGAGCGGCTACTTTGACTATTGGTGTAACACAAATATACCCTATCGTTTTAGGTAGTTAACTAAATGTGATGCACTAAATTAACTAAATCTTGACTTGTTTTTATTTGCCAAAAAATTAAAATATATTTCGACATTAATTATACGTTTTTTTTTTTCATAAAAGCCATGTCCAGATTGTTTACATTTAGTGAATTAACTAAAAATATAGGGTATAGATAGTGGTACAACCTTAAAAACCGTCTTCAATATAAATGAATAGGTATACAACTTTAATATATATTATATACTAATGGCACACACGCAAAAACCGCGCCTTGACGTGGAGTTGCGGAAACGAGCCCGCCATACCATACCATACCATATACTAATGGCAGCAATTTTTCACGGAAAATTTGCATTGAATATTTTTAAAGGTGAATGTAGACTCTATATTGTAGAGTGTAATGTCCTTTTATAGGATTGACTAAATCAGTGATAACTACTTTCATGTTTTTTTATTTTATTTTTCTACTCAGAAGTCGGTTAAAATACCAATCTTCTTCATATAAGAAATACATTTCTGAAAGCGGCATCAAAATCAATTTAGTTTACCCAAGATAATAAACAAACTTACATACAAAACCAACCTCTTGTTTTAAAAATACATACACACACATATTATATACATAAATAGTTTTATAAATACCTGATTTCTTCCTCAGTGTGCAGATGCTCAGTGTAGAAGGACTTGATTTTCTCCTCATAGTTGGGTAGACAGTCCTTGGAGCATGTGATCTCATCCTCGTATGTGTATCCTCGCTCGAGCTTCAGCTGGTCCAGCACTCCGTCTGTTGCATATGTGTCTATGTTGAGCTGAAATATTTGAATAAATTGAAGAAATCAGAAGGTTTGCATAAGGCCTTTGCTTATTTAAAAAAAAATTTAGCTTAGATTATTTTGTAACGGATAAAATACCTGCTGGAACATCAATCAGACATGTTGTAGGTATAAATTGGGGCCCTAGTCTGCTATTACAATCGTGTCTCAATGACCAGTCATCGGCCGGATATTTGACAGTTTTTGTATGGGAAATGTGTCAAAAGTTTGACATTACGCATCAAAAACCGATCATTGAGACACAACTGTAATAGCAGACTAGGGACCCAGGTCTCAGAAGTGTAAGGCTCTTCATTCAAGCCAAAAAGCCCAGCTTGCACAAATAAGATATAAATGTAGGGGCTATCAGTAAACAATAATAAGAATGAAAAGAAATTGATAGCTTTTGGAAAAGTGTGTCAGCTATTTGTTTTGGTTTCTTTAAATAATAAAAATCTGTTGCAATTGTAATAATTTTAGCTAAAACTACTGGCGACCCACTGGTGACAATTAATTCGAAGTGCACACACCTACATAGTACAGACAAAACAGAAAACCTGTTTCATTTACTTACAGTACTTTATAATAATATGTTATTGTTTCATTCAAGAAAATATTTAGACTACAATGATGAAGTAAGTAGTCTTTAAGAATAATGTCCGGAAAATAGTCTAGTAAGTATAACATTAATTTAAGTTAACTAAATGGATGTATTTTAGATACCTACATTAATTAAAATGATAAGTTATTACGACATAACATAACTTCATGATTTGCAACTTTTTGATGACCATTACAGACAACTTTTAGCTACTATGTAAGATAATACGCGTTATCTACGAATCGTCTTCACTCAATGAGAAAAACTACTGATAACACCATTGTTACACTACTGATAACACCATTGTTACCATGACCATTTCCTTCTAGAAATTATGCAAAAAATATTGTAATAATGATGCACCTGTCATGTTATTTCTGCAACATCCTGGGACTGGTATCTGAATGCTTGCTCTATCATCAATGCATTAAGTCCAGTTTCGTACCTTTGTGTTAGAGTTTAAATAAATAAAATTGATTGTACTCACTTTGAAATATTCCACGCCAGTTATTTTGTACAAATCTTCAAGGGTCAGGTATTCTGGAGGGTTTCTATGGTGTGGCAGACGCTGGTCGCTCGTTTCCTCATCCATAAACCACGCTTGAACCATTTTTTAAATGTAATTTGTTTATTGGTAAATAATCGCCCCGACTGAGTAACGAGAGCTCCCGTTCACTCGATGTTATTGACGCAAACACCAAACAAAGTGGTCGTAAAACTCTTTTATATCAAATGAATGGAGAGAGAGATAAACTACAGAATACTGCTTGATTGATTATTAATCTGTCTCATAGGGATGAGAGAGACGTATTTACCA
This sequence comes from Athetis lepigone, assembly GCA_033675125.1. Taxonomy (NCBI): domain Eukaryota; kingdom Metazoa; phylum Arthropoda; class Insecta; order Lepidoptera; family Noctuidae; genus Athetis; species Athetis lepigone. Next base: position 20,458,869 of record CM066232.1, read on the forward strand.
TACCAGGTTTGAAAACCAGGGCTTTGCTTCAAAGTACGGCGCCCTGGTACGGAGTAAAAAATACTTGCAAGTATGGAAGTATTTCCTATGCTATCGGGCACCGGCAGAACTAGAAAATACTTTCAGGAAATTGATTCATGTTACTCTTAACTATATGGAGCACAATCGCATTTGCAAATAAAAATACCTTTGTATCTAAGTATACTATTTTTGAGGATCCGATTATAATTCTAATTACTATTTGCATACGAATCAATTTCCCATGAAAGTTTGCTTCAAAGTACGGCGGCGCCCTGGGACGAAGTAAGAAAAACTTGCAAGTATGGAAGTATTTCCTATGCTATCGGGCACCGGCAGAGCTAGAAAATACTTTCATAGGAAATTGATCCATGTTGTTCTTTACTATAAGGAGCACAGTTGCATTTGTAAATAAAAATACTTTCTTATCTAAGTACATTATTTTTGAGGATACGATTATAATTCTTATTTCTATTAGAATACGAATTAATTTCCCGTGGCACAAGTGTTGGCGTTGCCGACCGCTAATGCCGCGTCCGCGAGTCCTTTACTGCACTGAAATACGCTTTTGGTATAAAATACTTTCAAGTATTTTAATACCTAGTTTCTGACCCTGGTATTTGTTCGAACTCGTACTTGCAAGCCCTGGTATTAATATTATTTGCAAGTATGTCTCATCCCTACTGTCTCATCTGTCTGATTGACAGTGACACTATTGATAGTTGACAGTAGTGTTCATCAACGTTCCGTTCCACGTTATGTTTTGAAAAATGTTTAACAAAACAGTCTAGTGAGATTCGAACTCGGAACCAGGTTCTGGCTGGCATTGGCAAGGCCGTTTTTCACGCATCAACAAGAACGAGATAACGGTGCCAAAGTGGCGATACATACATTAACTACAGCTGCGAGTACACCGCACGTAACGTCACCTCGGTAAACTCGGCTCTCAGTGATCTCGTTCTCGTTGACGTGACGGTGACGGCGGCGGTGGACAAAGGGCCTGAGGGCCTGTGCAGGCGACAGTCAACGGCAGACAAAATATCTGCGGTGCACCGAGCATTCTTATTATTACTACAATAATAGTAGCAGTCCGTGCAATACCTCGCGTGGCCTGGCGGTGCAGGCGGACAAAAATCGTCCTAATGACATTTTCTTCGCCATTGTTCCTCATAGGCGCAGGCCCTTACTGGTAGACTTCGTCATGTTTTGCATAATGTAAAAACACCCGACCTTGTCGTACTCCCGCATCAAGCGAGACTATGTACTCTTTTTATTAAGACTTCAAGTGTGACTTATACTTACGCTATGAATAATTTAAGACCGCGCGTACGGTTTCCACTGACTTGCTTCTTGTGTGTTTCCGTGCTGTTTCCTTAAGAAAGTGTTGAAGGGCGCACTAGTGCGGCCAGCCGCACCGGGTAACTTCCTTCGACCGCGCATATAGGCCAGTCATCTAAGACATGTTAGGTCGCAATAAATTGCAAGGTCCTGATTTTTTGTGATGTTGTTAGGATAGATACCAATGGTGTAAATCTAGATTTGCAACCTCGAAAGACCTGTGCTAACTTCGTGGTGCTCGAAAAACCTCGAAATTTTCGAACTTTTTTCAGTTTATGGCTTACAACTTCTAAAATATGCATTTTGCAGCAAAGTCATCTACGAAACTTTTAAATAAGACAAAATAAGCAACAAAATGAGTGTAACCCCAGCTCTGTATGTTTAATAGATCTCAAGATTTGACATTTCGAAAATGGGCAATTTTTCCCAAATTTTATCATGATCATGGGCATTTTTGTATGAGAGCTGGGCGTAAAACCAACAGAAATAAAATGTGTTGTAATTTACTTTATTGTACTTCTAAGTACCCCCTAAATACTTGTTAACCCCAATATCGACCGGGTATGACTGCAAAAAAATCCCAAAGTTTGGTTAAATAAAACACACGTATTTGTTAAAAACTACTGTATATTGATACCTTTTATTTAGATATCAATGATTATCATCAACTATAACATCTAATAAATGTTCTGCGGGTGCAATGAAAGGCTCGTGCCGTCCTAACCCTAAAAACCACAAAACTGAAACTATGTGGGCACAACTTCCTACTGTTCTTCTGCCTGTTAAGCAAGTACAGTAATGCTCAACTATCGCATTTCTACCGATTTGATCTTTATCGATCAAAATGTAAGTATTATATATGCGCGATCTGACATGCCGCGACTGTATTTTAATTCGAAGCAACCACACATTAGTTTGCAGAATATTACATCTGTTTAAATCGTCTAATGACTCCTCTCTATATAATTCAATTAAATAAACACCATCGCGGAAATGTTCTGCGACATACGATTTTGCTAGTTTCATACAAAATAAATTGGTTTCTTTGGCCCTCTTTAGGGTATATATGTTCTGTGCTTTGGCCTACCTCTGCACCACATCGTGTCGTGTTATCTCCGTTGTATTAGCGATTGTTTTGGATTCTATAACAAATACGTTTGAACATCACTGAATATCTCTGCTCACCGGTTGTTTGGGTGATTGCCGTCATAGTATAAAATTAAGTAATAGTCATTAGCTTTCACATAAAATATATTTTAAAGCTGTTGGTTTTACGCCCATTTTGACCGTGACTCTTTGTAGTTGGCTAGACTTTAGATCTAAATACTGTCTAAAATACTCATCCTACAAGGAAAGTCAATAGAAGTTAAGTTGTAGAGCAGTTATTTAGCTTTAATTTAAGTGTAAAAAGAACTGTTCAGGACCAATAGTTCTCATATTATGAGGTAAATAAGGAAATTAGTTTTTTTTCGAAATTTCTCTAGTGCTATAAATATTACTAAAACAATGATGTTATAAGTAAAAAAGTGTAGATAGGTTATATGCAGTCAAAAAGTGGCACATTAAAAGTTTGCCAATTGACAAACATGATACTGAGTATCGCGTTGACATTTGACGTTTATCTCTTTTTCACTCGCACTACTTCAACCATGTCATCCTACTTTGACGTGTAACGTATGTGTGCGTTAGTGTGCCGTTTTTGAAGATAGAATTTCGTTTGGGTAACCTATCTACACCTATTTACCAATAATATCATTGTTTAAAAATAAAATAAAACAGACAATTCATAAAAAACTGTTTATTCTGTCAAAAACTTCTAATGTAATCTATACCTATATTTAAAACAAAGTCGGGTTTGTTACAACACTTATAAATCGAGATCGGCTAGACCAATTTTCATGGTTTTTGGTTCGTTGGATTTGTCCCCGCCCCGAATAGCAGAATACATCTTAAAAATAATGAAAAATCGACGAGAACATAATTATAAAAGACTAGCTTCTGCCCGCGGCTTCGCTCGCGTTAGAAAGAGACAAAAAGTAGCCTATGTTACTCTCCATCCCTTCAACTATCTCCACTTAAAAAATCACGTCAATCCGTCGCTCCGTTTTGCCGTGAAAGAAAGAAAGACAAACAGACAGACAGACAGACAGACAGACACACTTTCCCATTTATAATATTAGTATGGATGAATCATTTTCCGCTATAGTTAATTCTAAATTCAATTAAAGATTGAAAACTTAAGAGAACAATAGTACTACAAAAACCAAAAACTTGTAGGAGCGCAGTAATATGAAGTGATAATGTGAGAAAATTTAAAATACTGAGAGATACTTAGTACTTAAATATCAATCAAAAGTACTAGGCGCGCAGTTGTGTGAAGTGGTTAATGTGAGCGCAATTTTAAGAAAATATAGATAATATTATGTTTCCATCCATACTAATATTATAAATAGGAAAGTGTGTCTGTTTGTCTTTCTTTCACGGCAAAACGAAGCGACGAATTGACGTGATTTTTTAAGTGGAGATAGTTGAAGGGATGGAGAGTAACATAGGCTACTTTTTGTCTCTTTTTAACGCGAGCGAAGCCGCGGGCAAAAGCTAGTTAACAATATAATTTTTGATAATTAATTGAAAATTATATATGAAATCAAAGATAATTAAATGTACAATACAAATTTATTTACTTACATTATTCGAAATGCCCCCCTCCATTTTTAATACATGCCCTTAATCGACGCAGTCATCGATCGCAGCACGCACCACATTCATATATATTTCTGCCGCTGCTTTAACCAGAGATACTGAAAGAGACTCCAAATTCCTATGAGGTTTAGCGCAGACTTTCTCATCCAAATATTGCCATATCTTGTAGTCCAGGAGGTTTAAATCTGGGCTAGAAGAGGGCCAGTCTTCATGCCCGATGAAGTCAATTCCATTGGCGGTCAAGCAGTTTTGCGTGCTTCGTGCCCTATGAGCTGGTGCAGAATCTTGTCGGAATATCCAATGTCTGTTTTTGAACATTGCTTGTGAAAGAGGTTCCACTATATTCGATAGGACGGTATTTTGGTACACAGCGGCACTGGTTTTCACACCTTTTTACAGAAAAACACCTCAGTTAAGCCTGAATATGAGACTCCAAGCCAAACCATGAGTGAGGAAGGATAATGCCCACGCTGGACCCTCGGATACGCCCGCTCGCTTCTTCGCTGCTTTGGGCATACACCTAATCATTTTGTTTGTTATAACTTTCTTCAACGGTATTTTTTTAAATTTTTTAATTTTTTTTTCATCTGAAAATAAAATTTCGCGATGTTTTTTTCCCGCGTACCGCCGTAACAAAGCGCGGGATCTTTCCAGCCTTTTTTTTCAAACGCTCGTTCAAAAAATGTCCGGCTTTTTACGATAAGCTCGCAGTCCCAGGTCTTTGTTGAACAATCTTTATACCGTGGTTCTGCTTAGCCCCATCTGAAGAGCTAAGATTTTTTGTTTACGCGAGGGAATTTGTCGAATTCAACAAATTCCCTCGCGTAAACAAAAAATCTTACCTTCACTGCTTTGATGACCGCTGGTGTCCTAACTGTGCGAGGTCGGCCGCTCCTCTCACGATCTTTGAAGCTTGAATCTTCAATGTATCGTTTGATAGTGCGATAAACAAACCGTAGTTATTTTCAACTTTTGCAGAATTTTGAAAATCTCTTTTGGCGCGTAACCATAGCGGTGCAACGCGATAACCGCGACTCTATCTTCCTTCTTCGACCACTCTATATTTAAAAAAAACCGGTCAAGTGCGAGTTGGACTCGCGCTACGAGGGTTCCGTTAATTTTTTTTATGAAATAACTACAAATTTACGGGTTTTGGAGTTTTTCCTTTAGTTATGCTACATGACCTTGCTTCTTGGCAAATTTCATGATTATCTATCTATAGGTTTTGATTCGTTTGCAAATTAATGTCAAAATGCAATATAAACCGCCGTGTCTTTTTATTGCCTTGATTTAGAAACTGTATTTTTTCACTGCTTTGTGAGATAGCAAACTTGAGTATGTGATATTAATTTCAGCTTGATATCTCGAAGCGTTTCTGAGAAAAAGGGTCTTGACAGACGGTCAAACGGAAGGACGGATGGATGTAAAACTAACTACAAATTTACGGTTTTCGGAGTTTTCCCTTTACTTGTGCTACATGACTTTGCTTCTTGCCAAATTTTATGATTCTAGGTCAATGGGAAGTACCCTATAGGTTTTGAGTTTTGATTCCCTTGAAAATGTCTAAAAATGCAATATAAACCGCCGTATCTTTTTATTGCGTAGATTTAGAAACTTGATTTTTTCACTGCTTTGAGAGATAGCAGATTTGAGTAGGTGATATTAATTTCAGCTTGATATCTCGACGCGTTCCTGAGAAAAAGGTTCTTGACAGACAGACAGACAGACGGACGCCGGATGTGAACTAACTACAAATTTACAGTTTTCGGAGTTTTTCCTTTACTTGTGCTACATGACCTTGCTTCTTGCCAAATTTTATGATTCTAGGTCAATGGGAAGTACCCTATAGGTTTTGAGTTTTGATTCCCTTGAAAATGTCTAAATATGCCATATAAACCACCGTATCTTTTTATTGCGAAGATTCAGAAACTTGATTTTTTCACTGCTTTGAGAGATAGCAGATTTGAGTGTGTGATATAAATTTCAGCTTGATATCTCGACGCGTTCCTGAGAAAAAGGTTCTTGACAGACAGACAGACAGACGGACATCGGATGTGAACTAACTACAAATTTACAGTTTTCGGAGTTTTTCCTTTACTTGTGCTACATGACCTTGCTTCTTGCCAAATTTTATGATTCTAGGTCAATGGGAAGTACCCTATAGGTTTTGAGTTTTGATTCCCTTGAAAATGTCTAAGTATGCAATATAAACCGCTGTATCTTTTTATTGCGTAGATTTAGAAACTTCATTTTTTCACTGCTTTGAAAGATAGCAGACCTGAGTGTGTGATATAAATTTCAGCTTGATATCTCGACGCGTTCCTGAGAAAAAGGTTCTTGACAGACAGACGGACAGACGGACGCCGGATGTGAACTAACTACAAATTTACGGTTTTCGGAGTTTTTCCTTTACTTGTGCTACATGACCTTGCTTCTTGCCAAATTTTATGATTCTAGGTCAATGGGAAATACCCTATAGGTTTTGATTCCCCTGAAAATGTCTAAATATGCAATATAAACCGCCTTATCTTTTTATCGCGTTGATTTAGAAACTTGATTTTTTCATTGCTTTGAGAGATAGCAGACCTGAGTGTATGATATTAATTTCAGCTTGATATCTCGACGCGTTTCTGAGAAAAAGGGTCTTGACAACAAAGTGATCCTATAAGGGTTCTGTTTTTACCTTTTGAGGTACGGAACCCTAAAAATGAATAAAAATTCAGTTCTTTTTTATTTTCGGCAAGTACAAATGTTCTATTTTTAAAATTAGTCAAAGTATATCTGGCCAGTTCTCGAAAGTTGAAATAAAAAGTTTATGACAGAACTTATGACGACATCAATCATACTTATCTATACTAGTAAGTTTGTAGGTTTGTAAGTTTGTATGTAGGGGGTAATCTCTGGAACTACTGGTCCGATTTGAAAAATTCTTTCAGTGTTAGATACACCATTTATCGAGTAATGCTATAGGCTATATACCATCACGCTACAACCCACGGGAGCGGAGCAGTAACGAAGAATGCGGGTGAAACCGCAGGGGACAGCTATACTTAATATAAAGTGAAAAGATTTGTTTATTTGTTTTGAAATGGATAAACTCAAAAACTACGGGGCCGATTTCAAAAATTCTTTCCCCGTTAGATAGGTATGTTATCCGTGAGTGACATAGGCTATGTATGTACCACGGATGAAGGGCGGGCAGACTGCTAGTATTGTAAATTCCATTCAACAATGAATAAGAAAAAGTAACTATTTCTTGCGAAATTCGATTTCCTTATTATTACTTTTTACCTCATAATATGAGAACTATTGGTCCTAAACAGTTCCTCCTACACTTAAATTAAAGCAATAACTGCTCTACAACTTAACTTCTATTGACTTTCCTTGTAGGATGAGTATTTTAGACAGTATTTTGATCTAAAGTCTAGCCAACTACAAACTTGATAAAATTTGGGAAAAATTGCCCATTTTCAAAATATCATATCTTGAGATCTGTTTTTTTAAACATACAGAGCTGGGATTACACTCATTTTGTAGCTTATTTTGTCTTGTTTAAAAGTTTTATAGATGACTTTGCTGCAAAATGCATAAGAAGTTGTAAGCCAAAAACTGAAAAAAGTTCGAAAATTTCGAGGTTTTTTGAGCACCACGAAGTTAGCACAGGTCTTTCGAGGTTGCAAATCTAGATTTACACCATTGGTATCTATCCTAACAACATCACAAAAAATCAGGACCTTGCAATTGATTGCGACCTAACGCGATTTTTATGTCTTAGATGACTGGCCTAATAAGCGTTCATAGCACCACACGAAATACTTATTGAACGCGTAAGAGCGTTTGCCGCACAGAGTTAGTAAGCCACTAAGTATAATTTGCAAAGAGTGTGCTAATTATTCAGCATATAATGCGTTAATGTGTAAATTTAATTATCACGTCGATAAATATAAACTAGACTAAGTATACTTACTGTTTATAATATTACGTATTCATTTTTGAAATAAAAAGCAGTGTTCCAAGTAAAAATATATTTAATGATACTAAAGTATTACTATATTTTGGCTTATAAACCAATTACACCTTACTGTGAACTACATAAATTGGGGGTTCTTACATTTCTTTCTACTGACACATAAAAATCTCCTAGCACCTTGTACTGGGAACTTTTTAACACTGTTTGAGGTCAACGCAGGCCGAAATAAGTCTAAACGAGACGATTTTCTGATAACATCAAAATTATGAACTTTATTCTTATACTCATTAAGTGTGAAATTGCATGAACATACGGAACGTTTTTGAATGCGGTGGTTGATCAATACGGTTTACTTATTTTTTCTTCATGTTGGCTAACACCAGTTTTTTTTCAGCTACACTTTTTAGCGATCAAAAAATCATCTTGCCTGTATTTTCAAGACTGCGCTGACTCCTAAATTAATTTTCACATTAAAAAATCGTTATCTATGGCATCTATTATAAGTACAGGTTACAGGGTAGTTTCAAAAACTATTAAAATATTGTATTTCACAACACATAGTATTATTTAATGAAAATTAAAGTACATTCATATTATTCTTACAAGGAAAATGGTTCTGATAGTTCTAATGCCAGCATTGTAATAATTATAATCTAGATTCTAGTATATCTGATGTATGTAATATATTTTTTGTTGAAGATATTGTCCCCTATATATTATTACATTACAAAAATTACATTTTCGAAGCTCATAATAATTCTGAATCTTTTTTATTCAAAGGCATCAGAACAGTCAGAATAAAATAATGCTAAGTAAATATGACATCTTAGGCTTCAACAGTTTAGCAATATGTTCGGGCAATTTCATTATCAACTGATAATAAACTCAAATAGAAAATAAATAAGATTCAAAATTCCGTAATTAGATATTTGACACTACTTTTAATAAACTGTTTCAAATAATTTTTCCTTAGATTTTGAATGCATTGTGGCGTAAATTTTATTGTCGCGCGGAATATTATACTGCACGCAACTTTAAACTCCATTTGTGACGCTTTACAGTTCATTATCATTTAAACAATGAATACTACTAATAAATATTGCTGTTTTGTCTGCATGTTGACTTTTAGATTTTTGAATATTTCACACAACATTTATTTATACTTACACACATATCAGAAATAATTATTTACATACAATTTGATATGATTGACGATGAGAAATTATAATGTTGCTAAGATAATGTTTTTTTTTTCACTTACATCGGATTATTTCATAGATATTTAAAACATTGCCAATAAAACTGGATAAACAAAGAAATCTCAATCAATGGACGGACATAGAATCACAATTAAAATATTAATAAAACAATAAAAACGGAAGTTGAAGAATTTGAAAACTGTCAACAAAACATACATAATTATGCATTACAGTTTTATTAAAATATAATTTTATAAATTCAGAATAATGCATGTTAAAATGATTAGGTATTTACAAATAAAAAAAACAAGAAATTTGAAAATGGAAGGAGCCTTTTTCACTTTTCAATCACAGATGATATAATAAAACAATGAAAAGTGAACTCAACAAAGTCCGTATGCTTTTAATTACTTTAAATATTGGCTTAAAGTTTTAACTACAAAAATTAGTACGGAACCTTTTTAAAGCTATCACACATAGACATTCCACGCTTATTTAAAAAATGATATATTGAGATCACATCCTTACGTCTAAAGCCTCCCATTCACACTAAGACCAGGATAAAGAAACGTTACTAAGCACGTACTTTGGCTTAGCCATGTTCCGTCTCTATCGTGCACTTGACGTTTCACAGTTGTGTAACAGTGACAGGTATAGTGCTTAGCCAAAGTACGTGCTAAGTAACGTCGATTCATATCTCGCCCTAAGACCGAGATACACGATAAACGTTGCTTAGCAACTGCTTTGACTAAGCAACTGCTACTGTCACTGTCGATCTAAGACAAAAAAAAAATTAGATTAATTATTAATTAATTAGATTAATTAGTTCAAATTCGATGGGGCCGACAGTTTTATCGGACCGATAAACGTGTCCAGATGCATATTGGCATAATGTATTTTAACAGCGCCGTTCTCATTAGTGGAGACGACACATTTACCGGACGTTCAGCTACGATTTTTATGTCGGATCGTACATAATTAGCGTACTGGCAAGTTTGGGTCTGATTGGTTTTACAGTGGACAGCATCACCCGACAGACGGTCAACTTTAACACTGTCGGTCCGACTCAATGTAACCAGGGGCTGTAGTCTGCTATTGCAATAGTGGTTCAATGATCGATTTTTGACGTGTAACGTCAAACTTTTGACACATTCCCCATACAAAAACTGTCAAATCAAAGTGGTCATACAGGTACGATTGCAATAGCTGGCAAAGTTCGTGGCTAAGTAATATTTATCTACGTCTAAGTAAAGACGGTAAAATATATTTTCATTAAAATATGCATGTTAAAGTAAATAAGTGTAACTTTAGCGTGAATGGGGCTTATAAACTATGTTACATGAATATTGATGGTGGAATTTTATTTGGAAATATTTTATATAGAATAGTAATCTTCAATCTTACGATCTACAAGTTTTGTACTTAACACTGTATTGAGAACTTTTTACAAAAGGGCTACAATACCTTAAAAGGAATATGTAAAATAATTTTACTAATTCACTTTCAATTTTATAGCTATTTGTAAATGAAACTTGTTACAGTGTTCTGTAAAAACTTTACACAAAGGGAATATTACAAAAATATCAAATTTACACATACATTTCTAATCTACTGGGACAAGATGTACTAGTGTTCACAGGAGTGCGACTAAAATGTCGCAATGCAAATAGCACAACATTCATTGCGACATTTTGATCGCAGTCCGTTGACGTTTCTTTATGCACTTGTTTTTAACATTTGCTGTTTGAATTTTAGTTTTTTTTTACGGCAAGAATTTCTTTTAATAAGAAATAACAATGCGAAAAATATAATTTATTGCAAATGCTTAAAAACAACTGCATATTATCTAAAAAATAAAGTTCTAACGAAAATTATCACAACAATTATAATAGTATTATGTATTTACAAATTTATGACAAAAATATAGATTAAAATCTAGTATAAATTAAAAACTACACGTAGGTATGTATTTATTAAAAATATTAATTACTTTAAGTATCTTACTTAAGATTGCATCGTACGTTCCTCGTTTAAATTTACACAAAATCGAATATAGAAAAGTCGTATGCTTCTAGTATTTTCTTAATTCAGTACAATGTAGTACGTAGGTACACTATGTCATTTTTCACTTCTATAATTTTCCATCAGCAATTTATAAGGTTTATTTCAAACATCGACTAAAAAAAGCAGAGTTAAATGAGTTATCAACAGCCAATCACAAGGGTTTTGAACCTAAGCGCCATCTGCATTTCAGAATTATTGCTTTAGAAATACGTCTTCATGTATTTCTATTGAAGCAGAGCTGAGGCTTTGTGAATCCACTATTCATATTTTTCTCGTAACAGCTACGCATATATTATGAAAAAAAACTTTATAAACTGTTGATAAAAAATGATTTTCTTTTAGAGAGAATTTTATGTTTTGTTATTCTCAAGTCGGGGTTATCTTTCGAGTCCTATTTCTTAATTCCTAGGCCTACATCAGGGTTCGTCAAAGTCATCTTATGTGAGAAGTTTAGGGACACCAAAGTCTTATACCCAGTAGGTTGTTTCATCTGTGGAATAAAATTGATGTCTGACAGTTTATGTACAAAAAACTGTTAAAAATTCAAATTTAATTCTCAGACTGTACCAGGCATAAAGGTTTAGTGAATTTCAGCCCTGATTGGATATAATATTTTGGCGTTTTGTCTCTCATTGATCAATATAATACTAGTCATCTCTGAAATATATAGTCATATCCCAATTTGTCATGTATACTTTAGTAATCTAATAATAGAATTTAGTCTTCCATATTAAATTTTCAATTAAATAAACACAGTTTAAAGTAAATATTTCATCATCAACATAATAATATTGTTTAAAATAATCACAGTTAAACAAACAAAACAAATGTCATGTCGTTTTTTTCAATAATTAAGAAAATATGCAGTCAAGTAAATCAGACAGTTTAGCGCAAACAAAAATCATTTTTATCTAATCCGTCCGTGATGTCATCAGTGTACAGATATAATCATAGTTTTCGATCAATTTATGTCATGTCAATTCCTTTTATCTTTGACAGTATATCAACAGCCCATCAAGTTTTGATGACGTCAAAAGTCATGTCTTGCAAATGATTTGAAATCAGAATCTCTCATCGATTGCTAAAATTTTGACAGTAGATCAGATTGGCCGTCACCTCGCGAGTCGATGACGTCACTTCTTGTGAGATCACAGTTTAGTATGCTTGACGGTGTCCGTCCAGTAGTTCTGGATAGTCATTGCCTCCAGAGAGTTGAGGAATGAATCGTTGTCCAGACTGTACATCTCCTCGGAGTTGTCCTGGAATTGAGAAAAACAAAGGTTAGTAAAGTTTTCAAATTCTTCATAAAGTGGAATTTAATCTTTCAACGATCAAGCGACAGCCGGCTGTCGCGCGGCTATTGTCTTTCTATTGTGTCTTGAATCACGTGTGTTTAAAGGTTTAATTGACTGTTGTAGCTGTTGCAGATTTTTTTTTGGACAATTGTTATCTGAATATTATATTGTTGTCTAGTTCAACACTCTATTTTAAAGTCAGGTTGTGTCTGATTTGAGTGAAGACGAAAATCGATAAACAGATTAGGTATTTATAATTTACGTAACATATTTCAAAATAATTACTATATTTTTCCTTTAAATGACTTATTAGAGTGGTAATACTTACTCTTATAGTACTGTCATCGAGATATCCGCTTGAATCAGGATTCGAACATTTGTCATTTAGAGTTTGTGGCTTGTTTAGATACCTCCGCCGGTACAGCACGAACGCCGTACTTCCAGCCAGGGCAGCCAATACTAGCGCAGCAAACGATATGCCAGCTATAGCTCCCGTGTCCATCCCCCCATCACCCTGGTCTATCACTCTTCTAGAAGATTCCACGTTCGGTGGTATCCGTGTCTGCAGGAATGTAGTCTCTAATGACAGCGGTTTCTCTGTGACTATCCTGCTTTCAGCCACATTACCTCCACCATCTTTAACAAAATCTGGTCTAGTCAGATTCCTCTTTTTAGACACAAAAGTCGTGTTCTGCGTTTCCGTCAGATTCGTGAACGGGATAACTGTTACGTTTGGGTTTGGGGTTTGTGTTGAGTTCGTCATATCTGTGATGTTTACCACCGTCCATTGTATGGACGGGTGTACTATTTCTTCTGTCTGATTCGTTTCTGTTGTAGTTGTTACTGGGATTGGTTCTGGAGGTTTGTCTGTTTGGTTGTCTGTTACGTTGGAGGATTCTGTTGTGACTTGTGTTTTCGTGTAGTACATGGCTCGGCTTTGCCGTTCAGAGAGTCGTCGGTCCAGCTCTGTGTCGGAGTTGATGTGTTGCAATTCTTCTGACTGGGGCGCCGCGAAGCTACGCCCGCTGCTCGCTGAAAAGATAAAAAGTCAAGTGCTCCAATTATTGAAGTTGAGATTAACATAGCAACAGATAATAAAATCAATAGACAATACAGTGTCCGTGTTTGTAAATGAATTGACTATGTTAGGTGAATCATACGAGTTAGTAATCATAGGGATGATGAAACAGGTGTAATTATTTGATCATGATTATACAATTATGAAGTACGAATAGATTGTTACGCTGAATAATCTATTGTTTGTCAGTAGTTCGCCTATGCAGGATAAAAGGATTGCTCTAGATTTTTCGCCTTGTAACAGAACTCTAAATAACGCTAAAGACAAATGGTCGTTAGCGTAAAAAGGAATGTTTTAGCTGAAACGGCTGAAATTAATAATGATGGCTGTTAACATAACGTAGGTACTGTAGTCGCCGGCTCAGTAAACAGCGCTGAGCAAACTGAAACGTTTCACACACAGAATTTTAACAAGGCCCTACTTAGTATAATGCCTGTGTGGAAATTATAAAACTGCACGTTTCCACTCATATTCTGTAAGTCTTTGTGCCTTTTTTTATTGAATAATGTAGTAGCATTAGATCCTTCAGAAACCAGTATTCAATGCCTAGAAATCAACACAGATATTTGTTTAACTTAATTTTAAAATTCCACATTGTTTAAATCTCGTAGGTCGAAACTAACCACAAGTGCTGCTTTCTTTACACGATCTACTTTTAAAGAGAAGTTTCTACTTTAGTATCTGCTTTCAAGTCCTTCAAAATATGACTAGACTTCTTATGTTGGAGCACGCTATTAGAAAGTCCCCTTAATCTATATAACTACTAACCAAATTTTGTAAGTGAAGTATCCATAATCCATAATAACTGTTTCCTATGGTTACGTCCATCCTTTTTTGTACAAACTTTAATCCCGATAGGGGTTGAATTTCCAAAATTAGCTTTAGTGTGCTTCTTCGTCATAAAAAGAAACAAATGTGTTATGTTTTAGTTTCAGTTCAGTTCTGGGTTGATTGAATCACAGAAAAGCTTCGATTTTTATAAATAAAGATTTGAGTTCGACAAAATAAAGTCTAGTAAAGGTTCTTGTGAAAGATTTGAAAGCAGAAAAAGCTTTTCAGAGACTTTCAGTTTATGTCAAATAAGGAAAATAACTTAAGAAGTATTTCAACAAATAAAATTGTATATTAAACTCAGTGGAATGCTTTACGGAATATTTCGCAGTTGGCCTAAAGTGGAGAGGACGAAATGTGAATATTTCTAGTAAATTCTTCAACGTTTGCTACGATTTTGATGTGGCTTTGAAATCAGCGGCGACAGAGTAAGTTAGTGTGGAGTATCTGATTTCTCCACACGAAAGAATATGATCAAGTGTCTTTTTTCCTGGGTGCGGCAAAGTGTTGTATAGTTTTTGCATCACATTTTTTTTCGGATAGTCATAAGCCAGCAAGTCTGAAAATCAGGCTTCCTAAGGGATGTCGGAGGTTGTGGAGTTCTGAGGGAAAGCTGACAATATTATGATAGGATTAGGATAACGAAACTGGCAGATCTACGTGACAACAACGGCCGAATATTTTGTACCTTTCATTACTATTTTCCGTCTGCAAATGCTTAAAAATATCTCTGAAGTCCACATTGTGTCAAAAAATCGATGTTCCTCGCTTTTCTCGTATACTTTATAGCCCAAGCTCCAAGCTCGGTACAAACTGAGTGTCGGATTCGATTAGGATTTTGTCTGCCGAATGCCGCCCCCGTAGCTAGTTAGGATACAGAGGGGCGCGAAAAATGTTGACGACTTTGTAACTAAATATCAATAAAGACGATTTTTCTTTATTGGTAATTGGATTCTGACTTCATTGTTCTTTATTAGATTTTCTATCGGTACAAGTTGTTTAAGGTCGAATTTCGCCAGACTTTTGTTCTTGTCTTTTATCTGTGGAGCAAAATTGTCATCTGGCCGTTAATGTTAGGGAACTGTCAAAATTCATAATTTATTTTCGGACATTCATGTTATCATTTTCCTTCCTTTTTGTTAACTCATATTTGTATTTTTAGATTTGAGGTAGTAGGTTACAAAAACAGTCATGATGTGACAACTTTATTTCACGGATAGGAAGGATAAAATTGTCAAAGTCAAACCTAAATAATCTATTTTCATTCGTACCTATGTCAATTTGGAATTTAGAAATTACGCTACTTTGTTTTCGTATGCGTAATCATTTAAAGATACAAGACCGAAGTTATTGCCCTTTTAGACACACAAACATTTACAATAGTATACTAACATTTGTGAAGTTGTGACATTTCGAAATCCAGGTTAGCACTCGAAGACCCTAGCGAAACAAGTCGTACGTAAATAGGTTATTAGTATGTGTTAGAAAACACAGTGTTATTATCATAATGTTAGAAGAGGATGGTAGACTAAGCCTTTGTAAGGAGCTATTGCTATTTATTTGGCCTGAAATGTCGAGTATTCGTAAGGCAGCCTCCGAATGACCTCTTTACCTCTTCCGTATGAAGCCTGGTCACGACCTCACGGTTCTGTTGTTTTAATAAAGTTACTGGTAAAGGTTAACATTACACTGCATTTTAGTCGTTAAAGCATCTATGTGTATGTATGTACTAGTATTTTTCACAACCATCAAGGCATGACATTACTCAACTAGAAGAATATTCTGATCTCAGTGGAAGCCGGAACCTTTGGGATTGTTTGACACCTCTCTTGGTTAAATTTTTTGACTGTACAATTTATTTTCTATCGACTTCTAACCTTACACTTCCAATAAATAATTTAGGTATGCTTTTTAAAGCATTTAATACAAACTATTTTAGCCAGTATAAAAAAAGAGGCTTCAATAAAGATAGCGGACGAAGGTACTGACAGCGAAGGCGTCAATCTTCAACAATCAGCGACAGAGAAAAAACACATTCTCTTTTTAAGCTTTATCACAAAAACCCGACTCCATCAATACCGAAGTTCGTTAAACCATACTATCGCATCAGGGAGAGGCCTCGTGCCTTTATTTGAAGCCTGATTGGGTCACACAGGTCGAGGACGCGGCACCAACGAAAATGTGCAAAAAAACTTCAACTCGATACGGTTCGATTTATTGAGCTTGTTTTTATGTCGAGTAATGAGAGACAGAGACAGTTTATGCTTTGATAAAAAGCTGGAATTATTCAGGTCCCCGAGGGTCGTCTGATAAGTTACTTAGGGCACGGTATTAGGAACTTAGGAAAGGTTGAAAGTTGTGCAGATTGTGTTATTTTAGTTACTCAGGGTTGTCATATGTTGAGGTGTCTTGGGAGTAAGAATTTGCCTTGTTAGGATTTTAAAGTGACAATCTGGCCAAAATTTTAACCTGTCCTTCTTTCAAGTCCCAGATAGAAATCATTATTTCTGGTGAACGTTCTTAGGGCTACATTTTTATTCGCGTGGAACTTCCTTCGGGCAACCGTAACGCTCTTCAATACTATATTAGAATATTGAACATTGTTGATAATTTTAGTTTTTTGCAATAATGAAAACCGCAAATATTAAGATCCTGTTTCAAAATACCTTTTTTATGTTAATGTTCTAAACCTCCTAAGTTGGTCTAAATGGTTGGATAAATTATAATTTGTAATGAAAAGAAAACTGCCTCCTTAAACATAAAAGAAGAAGAAAAACCTCTAATTTCGGAAGTCACCGGCCACAGTTCTGTTTGTTGTGATGCATAGCCAACGTATTAAAAATTTGTTATTTTTGCATTTGAAGTTCTAGAAGGTGCAATTTTCCATATAATGTATAAGAAACTTATTTGGGAGTATAATTTAATTGATTAAAAATTATAAATTAGAAATATCGACAGACATAATTTAAAAAATACCGAAGAAGCTCGTTTTTATAGTCGGTTTTAAAAAAAGTGTGTCGTTTCAATGCCGAACAGATTTCACTCTGCCGAGTTTCAGCCCTACAGCAACAAATAGTTAAGGCTTTCTGCCGAGATTTGTCAGTATCTTTGTAATAACCAACACAAGTTCTAATCTAATAAACCCACTGAAAGGTAATGTATGTACGAACTTCAGAATTTATTTATTCTATTGGCACGACAAAGTATTGTTCTTTCGCTTTCCCCGACTTGGATAAACACAGGAACCTTTGTAAATAATTTTTGACAATACGTAAGGTAAGAACCTTTATTCTACTTATATCAATAAACATATCAAAGCAAGACTGTTTGTTTACTTTATTTTATCCTCTCTCAGGGGTGAGTACTTTATTCATCGCAGAATGGATAATTTATTGTCAAACAATACAAGTAAATTCCTCGAAATTCATCTTTGATCTATTTACTTGTCTATTTGTACTAAGTGGTATAAACATTGTCCAGCGAAATTTAGTACCTATTCTATACCCAGTTTGGGTTCCTATTCTATGGCAACTAATTCTATGTTTCTTTTTGAAGAGAATAGTGTATAAAGAGTGAACGTGTATAGGACATCCACCGTTTTGGACTCTATTTGTTGAGCAGACGTGAATGCATCCTCGCTGGTATTCAGCAGCATCCAGTTAAGCTGACCTATAAGCTGACCTCACCATAGTTGGAAAAAGGTTAGAAAAATGATGAAGAAACAATCATAATCAAAAACACAATCAAACAAACATTAAACAAATTTAAATGTAATTACAATACTCCAGCCGGACCCGTGTTTGCTCGGCAGGGTCACCCACAAATTGGTGCGGACGCAATTATAACAAAGTTTAAACTAACGGGACGACTGGACTCTGCGGGCACGCTTTATTATTTTAGAGGACATGACATTACTGTAGAAATGTTGTTATTAACATTTTGGGCTTTAACTGTCTAGATACCGACTCCTATGAGTAGGTCATTCTGGACGCAAGGTAATTTTGAGCTGGGCTATTCTGTAAAATTCTAACCCAGATGAAGGTGATGTTCTTTCGTTTCTTACAGGCTGCTAGGGCTACTTAAATAGTGCACTTAAACAGAGCTTTTTTAGGTGCACTATTTCTGAATTCACTGAAGGACAAAATCGAATCCATTTCGGAGGGTTGAAATCAGGATCACAATGTGTTTACAAGTTACGAGTGGTGGTAGATGGAGATTTTTTGCAGGATATCTCTGCTGGTATGATTGAATGAGCCATTAAAAAAAATCCTAACGAATTTTTCCGGTTATGAAAAGAACCTACTCATGTCTTCATGTTTTTTACGGCAGTAAGATTTCTTTTGGCAAAGCCAAAGCAAAGTCTTTTAAGGAGAAAACCCTGGCTTCTCCTATTTCTTGAACCTTTAGAAAACTTCTATACTATACCAACACTTCTTAAGCGTAACCTAATTCTTTTCAAAGAAATGTGCTTCGCTGTGGTAACCTAATTTCAAAATGTTAGAAACGCTTTAATAATAGACTAGTATGTATTTACGGTCTATTTTTGTTGTGTATGCTTTGAAGTCAACAAAAAGCTGTGGTATTTAAAATGTGCCCCAGAAAACCTAATCCACTTGAGTGGATGTTTGGAAACATACGGAGAAGAAATATGAGCGGCGACGCGGCTTAGTAGGTTTTCAGCCGCTGAAATTCGCCCACCCTACTGAAAACAGGAACTTCATATTATTATTAAATTAATATTTTTTTGAATTAATATTTTTAGGGGTATTTTGGAAGATTCTTTTTTAATCCTTCGAACACACGTGATTTGAGACACAATAGAAAGACAATAGCAGCCCGACAGCCGGCTGTCGGTTGGTCGTTAAAAGGTTAAACAAATTTTGTACGGTCACAAAACTTTTTCATTCCCACTACAAATTGTCAATAGTTTAAAGATCTAAAAATACATAGGGACAGACAGCCAGCGGATAACGACTTTGTATGAAGCGAAGTTAAACGCATACATACATTCCGCCTGTAAGCATATGCAACAAACGTCATGCTCGACGAAATCTAATCGACGCTATGTAGTAACGAGATTAATTACATTGTATATAGTTATGTACATCTTACTGCTAGGGATATGCGCATAATATGCATGTAATGTAACATAACCCTGTCATTACACATGTTGATTAAATATGCTGCAAACCTCTTATTATGATATAATTTTAATTGTAGATGTAACTTTGTGTTCTCCTGATGTAATATTAGACAATAATGACGCATCTGCTTGGTTTATAATAACACTGGTTTTTGACCACGGTTTCGCTCGCCTTAATCGATTTTTTCTATTGAGAAACAGTATATTCTTTACTGGTTTAAAAGTACCGTACGTGCGAAAAATTGGATGATTATTTTGGTTGATTAAAGGCGTAAAAAACAAACTTGTTTTACGCATACGTATTCAAACTTGATTTGGCGCATTCGCATTCGCATTAATATAATTAGATTTGTAGTCTTTGCGCATAGTCAGTTAATAAAGGGGAAAAAAGGTTCAAGTTTGACAAAATGTGTCATTTCTTTGAGTGAGAGCAGATATTAAAATCTAAATTGATGTGTATGTGTATGTCACATTATTTATTTAGACTATTGAAAAATCGTTTGATCATGAAATTACTTCAGTGAACTTTTTCTATTAGTTACAATAACCAGTCTATCAAATTAAACAACAAAACGATCCGGTCCCGTCCACAATTATCACCTGTATATTTCCACATAACTTCGACAAGAACTGGATCACTAACAAGATTAAAATGTGTGAACACTAAAATAGAATTCTTAGTTAGTTTTACTGTTAGGGTTCGTGCGTGGGTGCGTACATTTGTTCGTAAATATGGGTATATTTACGAACAAATGTACGCACCCACGCAAACTTCGGATAAATTAAGAAAAGTATCAAGTTTGTGTATGTGAACTCATTCTAACTGAAGACTTTTGATGTAGGTCAAACGATGAGTTTAATAGCTACTAACAATATAAATAAAAAGTAACTCTGTATCTGTCTGTTTTGCTTTTATGGCTAAAACACTGAACCAATTTTGGTGCAATTGATACGGAGTAGACTTGAACTCTAAAGAAGGACATATGCAAGTACCAATGTGACTTTTTCAATTCATATGTACTTTCTAAAGTTTATCTTAGACATCACAGACATCGGTGAAGGAAAACATCGTGAGGAAACCTGGACTTGTAGTTAATATAAGTCCGAAATCGCCAACCCGTCTTGAGCAAGCGTGGTGATCAATGCTCGTGCCTTCTCTGTATGAGAGGAGGCCTTTGCCCTGCAGTGGGACAGTTATAGGCTGGTATTATTATTATATTATTATTCTAGATAACAGATATTCTCTGGACAGAGACAAAAAAAAAACAAGGGGTTCATTAAAATAAATATTCGATAAGTATTGTATTTTCTTTCAAAATATAAGGTTCTTTTATAGGAGAAACCTACTACACTTTTTCTAACTCTTGAAAGCCAAACTCAACAGTTATCATGAAAGCACCGAGGCAATGAAGTTTGAAGAGAAGACAGGATTCAAATATCTTGGATTCCGTTTATGTTTATTAAGAAATTGATTTATAAATTAAGTAGTAATCAGCAAGGAATAACAAGATCTCCACTTCCCTCGTACCAAGCTTATAGGCCAATAGACACCACACAGAAGCAAGAAGAAAGTTTCGGTAAGACGGCATTAATAATTAATAGAAAATACCTACTCAAGCCTTTTCTTCAGAAATCGTAAAAGTATAAAACTGGTTGAAAAATTGTCAATTTTCATGAAAACTTGCGTGCAAATACGTTACTATGCTAAAAAGGTTTTGTTTGCTTGTTTGTTTATTTAAACGGACAAACCCCTTTATCTATTAGCAGGATTGGATAAATCTTTCGTATTGGAAAGCCTGATTAATGAGGTGGTAGTATTAGGGTACATGACACTACGGTACGACCTACGTGACCTAGCAGTAAATAAAGGCGGAGCGAACCCGCGGAGGACAGTTAGTTTATTCTACTAATATTAGAAATGTGAAAGTTTGTAAGTACGGTTGTATGTGTGTTTGTTACAGTTTCACTTAAAAGCTTCTGAACAGATTTTATTAAAACTTAATATAGTAATTTAGCTTATACATAACATAAGAAAAACTCAAAGGCTACAAAACATCACGCTGTCACTTATGGGAGCGAAGTAGTATTCAAAGATATAACATACAGCGGGTGAAACCACGGGAGACCGCTAGTTTTAAACAAAATGCAAGAAAACGTTACGTGTTTCACGTAAACTAATGTAATTAAATGAAAGATGAGTCGTTACTCTTGTAATTTGTGGTAAATGGGGGTAAATAAACTAATAAAATGTGACGTCATTTCGCTTCTTTCACTTTTAATTGCGAGTTAGTGACATGTAAAGAAACGAATTGCTCGAATTCTAATTAGTATGGTTCGTTAAGGCGCTGTCCATAGCGTACACCTTGTAAAACGTCTAGATTTTCGTCGCGAAGTTAGCCGTATCTATACATACCACAAGCCAGAAAAAAATACAGTGTATAGTCTAATATATAAAGAAAAGACTTACACAAAAACAATTTGCAAAAGTGGTCTAGAACGACGCAAAAAAAATGTTCAAATAGACCCCTGAAAAAAAATTTTCGTCTCGAAGTTCTCAATTTTTTCAGCGACAACCACCATATTTTTTATATCTATAACAAAGAAAATTTAATAAACTAAAGACATATCTAAAAATTTTAATACACAGAACTGTATCTTTTTAAATATTTAATTAAAACTGCAAAATGATTTACATTTTTGCGGACATGCTATTCAAGTAAAATGAAACGCCAAAATATTTTCGACCTTATTTCTATTAATTCGATGCACTACTGTCGTACATTGTGTCAAGCTTGTGTCAGTCCACGCCCAGTCGGCAGCTAGCCGTTGCTACGAGAGGTCACGTCCGATTTTTACACATTTGCTCCATTATTATTTCGCGCTTTGTTTATTTTTTTGATTCTTTGTTTTTGATTTTAGTAATTTACTTATAGTGATTCGTGTTTCTAAGCAATGGGAAATAAAAGAAATAAAGAGTTGCAACGGATTTGTACAAGAAAACGACGTAATAAAAGTAAAAAATAAAGTATACAAGTAAGTATTCCTTTTTTTTATACCCATTATGGCATTATTAGTATCAATATATTATGAAACTCATTTATCTTTTGGTAATTCGTAAAAAATAGGCAAACAAAATACATCAAAATAAAAACCAATTTTTGTCTACAGATAGACCAACTTATCTGTGAACTGAAGGAGGGCGACACTGTCAATACAGCGTTGCTAAGAGAAAGAGACAGAGTATACTCAAATGAAGTCAAATGTATGACTGAAATGTCATGTCAGCCGTAGTTCCAATTTTAGCCATTTCACAAATAAGTTGGTAAAACAGTAGCTGCGGCTATGGGGCGCTAATATGCTGCACGCTCCGCGTGCGGCGTACGAACAACGACGAGGCCTAAAATGGCGCTTCGGTAGACCGACGTACACGAAATTAGTATTATATTGTTTCTATACTTATTTTTTGTGCCCGTTTACTTTGTGATATTATTTTGTGAACTATGTTTTTGTGAACATAAATTATTTTTGCAAATCTACATTATGAAAATTAAATTAGTTCAAAAACTGTTTTATTTTATTGGTTTCATTGTTATAAAAGAATTATCTGTGCCAATGTAAAAATCGTGCTTTTTATATTTAATTACAGAGAACTCAAGAATTTTCAACTCAATAGGTCTGAAACATCCCTATCACTTCTAACTGCAGTTAATCCAACCGCGACAAATAAAGGAACCATTGAAGAACAAAATTACGAGTATGTGTCAACAAAGTAAAATAATCAACGGGTTTTTTATTGAACTGCCCCCTTACCATGACGTTTGACACGTTGTCAGCGTTAGACACGTTGTCTAGCGCCGTCTCTTTCCCACTGAAAGTAATATCAAAGTATTACCAGGCGTCCGTCACTCGCTCAAGGCCACGCGTTTTATGCCTACCGCTTCGCGTACCGTCGACGGTACAACGAACACCGGGCTGTCGCGCGCCCGGCTGTGTGCTCGCGCGTCACGGGTACAGCGCTGACTATCAAAATGCCGAAACCACGTAATTATTGTGTGATTATTGTGCCATTCCCCTGTTTCCCAATTCTCCTGTTTCCCTTTTGATTATTTATTAAAATTATTCACGCGGTTTTGAATACAACACTAAAATATAATAATCGGGAATTCAAGGGACGAAAAATATGCATCAGTCATTTTATTAAACTAAAAAATATTTGATCAACAAATAAAAAAAATATTGTTTTTCTAAAACATTCGTTTTATTACCATTATCATCATACGTATAACCCTAGCACATTTACTAGATGGCACGCACACACGTTAGTCGCGCGGCGGGCAAAAGAATCTCAACTCTCTTTGTGCGTACTTATGGTACATTTTTCCTCGCTGCAAACAGCTGGTATTATTATTATAATTTTGTAGGCTATTATAGCGTAGGTATTTTCGTTTTTGTATTGGAGTGAAGTATCTGTTACGTAGTAACTATTTATTAATCTGTGGTATTACTGCTATAAGGGCTTGTGGTAGGCCCCCTGGTCTGGTCTTTTTAAAACAATAAAACCTTAGAATAAAACATTACTTGTGTCAGGTTGACGGGTTGTAACCTCCGCAGTTGTAAATGTCACACTTGAATTTGACACTTGATTTGCCGGTTACTATGACAACGACATCCAACAGAACATGGACAACTTTTTAAGGGAAAATGAAATTGTTGTTTTACTTTATCTTTCTCGCAATTTTTCCTTATTTGCTCACCGTTTAGACCTACCCTGGACTACGACAAACATTTTAAACCCAAAATTAGCTCAATCGGCTCAACCGTTCTCTAGTTTTAATCAGACTAACGAACATCAATTCATTTTTATTTATATAGATAGATAGAGATATATATATATATAGATATATATATATACATGTGCCAATAAGTATGTAAATCTTAATAAGAAAGTTCTCATTTTTTATTCCAAAATGACCTAAAATGGTGCTTTTTTTAAGTGATAATTTAATTTTAAATTTAAGTCATTACCAAATATCCTTAACAAACCAATTTTTAATTATGAATCAATGTTTTCTTTTTATGATAAAGAATCCCGATCTTTTTTACCAAGACAGCTTTCTATATTGTTGCACTAAGAGGTACCACTAATTGACCCAAGTGTGTACATATACATATATTTTTTTAAAGTTATGTACGATATAACTCATTACGCTAGGTGGCTCGATTTACGAGTCCGGGAGTATAGAATACAGACGGCTTCAGAATACGGCCGCGCGCTGCCGAAAAGTAGGCGGAGCTTCGCGCTCAATTTCGCCGCCGCTGCTTCACCCCCGCGAATACCTAAAGATTAGCTACTTACCGGGCCTTAAACGCAACTATATCTAATTACTGGTATGTAACAGGCTCATGTTACATCCAAAATGCATGATTATCCGTTTCAAAGAACAGTTATGCCATTTAGATTCATACCATAAAAACTTAGCAGAGATAAATATGCTCTACTTTGCACGGGCTTTAATTTCAAGAACTTTTACCCTTGAATCAGATCTCTCAGTACAATGAAGACCCAGTTTTTTTTGTGGATGGGAAATCATTTAATGACTCTTCTCGCTCTGGGTAGAGGTCAAGGGATTGTCAGACTTGTACTGGCTAAAAATCACCCATTCTTTGCCTTCTGTGTCTGAGGCCGCGGTCTCTCTATCGATCAACCCGATTTTTTTTTGGGGAGTGGGAAATCATCAGATGACTGCACCCGTCCTCAACGATCAACCCTCAGCCTCACTTTGTAGACGTTTGAGGCGTGATTATCCAACTGTTCTAAGTCATTCATCACCCCGTAAGCGTCCACAGCTGGACAAAGGCCTCACCTTACTAATCATGCGGTTCTGTGCCGCCTGTTACCAGCGGTTCCCCGTGACATTCAAAAGGTCATCCGTCTATCTGGCAGGTGGCCGTCCTTTGCTCTTGCCAATACGAGGCCATTTGAGAACCTTTTTCCCTAACGGCCATCAGTTCTTCGAGGTATGGGCTGTCAGCTGTCAGCTGTGAGCTGTTCTAAATGCTTAACTACAACTTGCACTCTCCTTGTATTAATCCCATCACTGGATTCTGCTCCTCTCTTGTAGCATGATGTTTACAGTCTATAGACTTTTTGACAAATAGGCTACTCAACACTAAAATATTTTTCATTTTGAACCAGCGGTTTCAGGGTCAACTAGCGGTTGCGCGATTAACCAAAAATATTAATATAGATACGCCAAGACATAAATATTAATATAGAGGCTAAGGCGTCTGTGTGTACCTTTACACTCGGAAAAGATTAAGGACATTACTTCTTACGTTTGGTAAGGGGAAATAAGACGTTGTCCTGATGTTTACGGAAACATTTTGAATGACGTGACGTCTACGTCACGTTTTAATATGTGATCTCTGTAAAATTTTAAGAGTAGACTCTCTAAAACGTGTGTATTTTCAGAAGTAAGATAAATATACAGCTACTGATGTGTTATTTATATAGGCTCGTGTAAGGTGTAATTTACTGGACACCTTTCACCTTTAAAGTACTCATGAAAAATAACTCTGAAATATTAGTAGCAAAGTTTCTTGTGAAAGAGCTTATTCTTCCACTACTTCTATTTTTGCCGCAAAACAGCATTGCAGTTGTAAATCAGGTATGAAACATAATTATCATTTTTGCCTCTGAAATGACAACTCATCTGCTAAATCTCTGTATTGCTGAGTATTGCAGATGTCTAAAGCTGGGCATTGACGGTAATTTTTCGCGTCAGTCTAGCCGTAAAGTTGGAGTGCCAACTTGGGTGTGACGATTTGACACTCACAATCAAATTTTGGATGGACGCCAGTTCAACTGACGCGCAAAAATGACCGTCAATGGTGCTGATTCTCTTGTTCACAAACTTAACTAAATTTAAGTTAAATGCATCTTTCTCTTTCCATTTCTTAAAGAAGAGGACAGAAAATACGTTTTAGTTTAGTCCTGTCAAATAAGACAACGCCTAGAGAAAATTTACGTATTTTTAGACGCCATGTTTTTAAATCGCGTCTAAATTATCTATCGAGTGTCTAAATTTGACAGGACTAATAATTATCTTTTGTCCTTTTCTTAATTAAATGAAAAGACAAAGATGCACTTTACTTAAATTTACGTTAGTTTGTGAATAAGAGAATCGGCACCAATGCCCAGCTTAAGACCACGGTGACCACTTGCGTGGGCCATCTGAACAGACCTTCGCGGCTGGCCCCGCTTCTGTCTACCCGTATGTCTTCGCAAAACGAAAGTAACGACTACAAAAACAGCACTCTCGTTCGTGTAAATGTTTATCAGTCATTAAATTGGACTTACTGTCACTTGCTATGTCGCAATACGTTTTGGATAAAGAGTTCTGTGAACTGAGCCCGCATAGTTTGAAGTACTTTCATTTCAGTATCGAATCAACCTCAATTGTTTTACCTGCCACACAGTTACGTACAGCAAAAATAATAGACACTGTATAAACCAGTTTCGATAATAAAATGGATATTCTTTTTTCAAAATTATTCTATTAGTAACTCCTTATCCCTGAGGTTTCCCTCATGTAGACATAAGCGTTAAGAATAATTGCCATCAAAATCTTTCAGCAAGGGAATCTTTGTTGGTCAGGCCGTGACGTGCGATAGAATCAAAAGAACCCGACAGCAGAGTGGAGACACAGTGGTGATGAAAGTTATCGCTTGAGATCATACCACCTGTTCTTCTCACACTAATATTATAACGAATATAACATCGTACCGCTTACGCTAGGGAATAAAATTGGAATAAAAAGTAAAAATATCATATCTTACAAAGAAATGGAAAAATAAAAACATCGTAACTTTCAAAAATGAAGCGGAAAGAAAGAAAAATGTTTATTTGACACAGTTAGTCAGTTAAACTAAAGCAGTAAAATCCTTACTAATATTATAAATGCGAAAGTAACTCTGTCTGTCTTTCTGTTTGTCTGTCTCTTCTTCACGCCTAAACCACTGAACCGATTTGAATGATATTTGGTACAGATATAGTCTGGGATCCGAGAAAGGACATAGGATAGTTTTCATCCCGGAAATACCCCGGAAACGGGAACTATTATTCCACGCGGACGAAGTCGCGGGCAAAAGCTAGTAGGTTCATAAATCTAAATAAGAAATTACATCATAGCGTCGCGTACATAATATCATCGCCTTTTGCTGGGATATTTTACAGAATCATCGGTACAGTCACAAATACAAGAAATCACACATATCTACGATCACATTTCATCAACTCATAAATATTACAGCAGAGTAGTGTCAGTTTCCTGGTCTTATATACAGGAGACATGAAAGAGACGAAAATGTGCCTACTCCGGACATAAGCGATGCGTAATAAATTGAATGAACATCAAAATATGATACGAAATTGAATTCTCATGTAAAAAGAGGGGATCGGAACATAAAATGACATGAAAGACGGAACCACGAGGACGATTTGGCGGATTGAAACTGTTATTTTACATAGATTTGTTGTAATAGCTGAATTTATCGAGGTTGAAACGAAGACTGATATAGCCTGAAATAGCATAAAATAAAGAAGTTTGAAACGAGGCAGTCGACCACAGAAAAGCGCAAAGACAATGAAACTCGATAAGTCCCGGAGAAACGATTCAACTTTCTTGGAAACCGCAACAAAACTAATCAGAAAAAAATCGGAGGAATAAGAAAAAAAACTCCAATTTCTGCTTAACATAAAGTTTACAATATCTCATCTCCAGTGATATTCTGTCAAAACATTCGTTGATAAATTTAAGTAAGTTAGTAGTGAACTTCATTGTATCTTAATTCATGGGAAAAATATGACATCCGGAGATTTTTACAGAGTAAACTAGCTAATACGAAAAATAAACAGCTCATCTCAAACTCACTCCATCTAAAACTATCAGGGAACATTTTTACATAATAGAATTGGTGAAGTAAGAAACTTGTCTAAATACTTCAACCCTAGCTTCCTTTGTAAAAGTAAGTTTTAAACTCTGCAAAGGCATAGAAATAGACTAATTACAGACAGTCTACTCTATTGTCCATACCGCAATTAAAATCTCTTTCAGCAAACATCATTAAGTCCCTCAATACGTCTATTAAGGGAAGGCAAACTCGTTTAAAGCTTAATGGCCACGGGTTCTTCCGAACATTATACCTATCAGTGCAGAGGTGATTGGCCTAATCACTTGGCCTAAACACCAATCAGAGGGGTTACACGGGTCCGGCAAAATGGCGCTGGGGAACTGACCTCCTAAATTCTTTAAGCCAGGTAGGTGGGAATAATTTGTACAACATCTATGTACTTAGATTTACAGAATTAGTTGGAGCCAGGCTCATAAACTTTTGGGAATTTAAGGTCCTAAGTTGTTGTGGTGGCCTAGTTGAGGTTAAGGCACAAAGTTAGCTGTTTCTATTTCTTATAATGCACTTCTTACGTTTATCTTGTATATAACTGAGATCGGTGAAGGATAACTCCGTTCAGAAACCTAGACTTACAATTAAAATATATAAGTAAAAATCGCACATTTGCCTTGCACAAGAGTGGTGATCGTGCCTTGTCCGTATGAGAAGAAGGCTTGGCCCACTGTGATCGTAACTTTACTACGGTGAACGTAACTTCACAGCTTAATAGTCAATTAAAAATATGACATAATATTATTCGTGATGAACTTGTTACCATATAGATGAAATCCTCGTCACTTTTAGTTTAAATGAAATGTTTACGTTGCGTGATGATAATGTTTTAGTAGGTTTGCCGTTAATTGCTTTTTCTTGGTTCAATGGGTAACCGCGCAACAATGTCAGCATTCGCAACCTTTATGTAAGATAAATTATACTGAATGACAGAGGTTAAAAAAATGGTTTCCTCTTTGTTATTTTATCAATAGCGTCAGAAAATTTGAGGGTTTTCATAACTGTGGGTAGAATACCGGGGGCGGATCAATGTGACTTTTTCAATTCATTAGTAGTATCTATTTTCTATTTTTATTGTAGA
This sequence comes from Athetis lepigone, assembly GCA_033675125.1. Classification (NCBI taxonomy): domain Eukaryota; kingdom Metazoa; phylum Arthropoda; class Insecta; order Lepidoptera; family Noctuidae; genus Athetis; species Athetis lepigone. The sequence continues at coordinate 20,488,553 of CM066232.1, forward strand.
CATAATTGTAAGAAACGAATAGCAGGGCAAGGATTAGCATATCAACTGAAATCGACAGTTCGCTTTGAACAAGCGAGGTGATTAATGCCTATATCAAATCCTAAGTAATCACTGATATATATGCAGTGATTAATTCCATGTTGTTTTTTATGTCAATGAAGTTTAAAATGACAGTGCATTAATATTAAATAGACATATAGACAGACACTCATGCATGTATTACATTGGTCATTACATGCAAAGACGAGACATGACGCGGGCGACGACACGCCTAATGAAAACCAAAGATTTCTGCCGATTAATCAACTTTTAGTAAATGTTAATGATTGATTTAATAAACATGAAACATCCGACACGCATCAATTGGTAGAAGACAACGATCTCTACAGACTGATCAACTCTGATGGTAATGATCGATTTAATGACACATTGCATGTTGTGTTTAAAAAGCAGTGTCGAGAATGTCGTGAGAAAATGGCGTCTGTTGACAGACAAAAAAATATAGTAGAGAAGTGACATGTTAGTATTGGCATACTATTATGGTCTGCTAGTTGTGGGAACTGCAAGAACGGCCGTTTGTGGTGATTATTGAGGAGGAGCCCATGACTAGCAGTATACGTCTTTCGGTTAAGATGATCACACCATGCACATTAACATTTTTCAAAATTCAAAGCATTTATTTCACTTAGACCATTTACAGGTACTTATGAATTGTCAAAGAGTTGGTCGTTTAGTCAGAAAAGAAAAGTGACGCTAATTGCCTGTTCCAAAACGTATATCTCTATGGAGAAGAACAGGCAAGAAACTCCACGGACACTCCAGAAACTCCACGGACACTCATTATAAATGGTAAAGCAACTACTTTTATTAGTGACCTTATCCTAGCTGAACAAAAAAAGTAAAAAAAAGAGGTAGGTAGCTTGGGATCTCAATAATTGCTAAAGGCTATCTCTTAATTTGATAATACGCGGCAACAGCTAATGGTTAAAGGTATTTTGTGCATTTGTACACATAACTTGCCAAACCCACCAATATTATTATCCGTTACAGTAGATATGAATAAACGATAGCCTTAATCCCGAACCACTGACCGCAGAGTTGATCTTGACTATCAAATTCCTAATCCCAATGTTTGACCACAAGTCCGTTGCACTACTTGAGGTACCTATCAAGTTTAGACTTGAAACATATGTTTAGATAGAGAAAGGCAAGAATTAATTCAACTCATTTTGTTCAACGCGCTTTATTTCGAGTCATATCTCAATTAATTCAGTTCTAATGCACTAGTCTAGTAGTTTAAAAATAAACATTAAACAAGTGTCTCAGAGCGAGTGTGAGCTAGAATAAGCGGAGCATAGACCTAGCGGAGCACTGCACAAAATTATCTTAGCAGTAACTGAGCTCGGAGTTATAAAAGACAAAACGGCTGAAACTGAGACAAAAACGGACCATTTTAAACCGACAAAAATTATTTGTAATGTTTTTGTGCCTATTCATCTTGTCCTATTTGGTGATTGTTATAATGTAAATTGAATGGTGGTTCACAGAACAAGTCATAATTAAACGTGTAGAAATATTGATTGCAAATTAAATACAGGTTGACATGGAGACAAGGATGGATGCAGCTTTCAAATTAGAGGGACTCAAATAGTTGAAGTCTAGGCCTTTAAGTCAGTGGGTCACAGATTCAAGGAACAGTCAAATACTGTCCGCAACTCGATTATAAAATTATCAGTAATCGACTTACAGAGGCTAGGAGGGCGTCATAATTTACATAACCCCTAAATTCACCATTCCATGTGAAGATTTACAGCGACCTTAAGTTAATGAAGGAATCAGGATAGAACAAATAATGCCTTTTAATTTTTAAGGCCAGGTCTTGAGGTTCTGCTTTGTAGAGCTTGAAGTGCGACCGACGTATGCGCATTGTTTACATGTCTGTATATTTCTAAGATTACAGCCTATATAATTATGTATCCTATACAAGTGGTATGAATGCTGTCAAAGGCTGCTATAATTATTACTGTAAGCTATTCTAAAATAAGGTTCAGGCAGGTGTACACAACAGAAAGACATAGCTTGTGATCACATTCTATCTATAGCATGACATGTAATAAAACACGAAGGCACAATACGAAGTTAACTGTGTCTATCTGTATGTCTGCTACATTTCGACGACTAAATGACTGAAATGGTTTTGATGTTTAGAACCTTAGATTATTGAAGTTAATAGTCTAAGTTTAGAACGGAATAAGCTTGAACCCCAAAGAATCTCCACAGACTACTTTTCACCCGTTTAAGAAATGCCACACCACAGACAAACCAAGTATTAGCGGTCAAACTTATAACAACCCTCTTTTTGCGTCAGGTGTTAAAAATAGAATATAATCTCCAAATACGTGAATACGAAAATGTGATATGAGTGTTGATAGTCGCTCTTATTACCACACTAAGTACTACTTGTCCACGTAAGCACAGCACATACGTCAGAGTGGTTGCAGGCGAGCATTTTATACGCGTTTTTGGAAGTGCGTGTAGGTGTGTGTGTACACGCACGCTTTTGCTAAACGTGCAAGTCGTATGAGCACTGATGCGCTTATAAGCTCGTATGAACATGTTGATATTAACTCACCTCTACCGGTTCGAGCGAACACCACAAAATAAGCCCGTGTACGCGAGTCAGGTGATATGTAGCGCGCACATAAACGCGTATGCCGAACCGACCGTACATGCGCAGAAAAAAACGCTAGTTTGAAACCGCCCGTAAGCTTAGCGCATTATACGTACGTGTGAAACCTTTCACAGTAATCCATCATTACGCTGACTCACACTTTACGTATCGACAGACAGGTGATTCCATTATGCCAAGGTCGTAGAGAATGACAGTTTATAGGTATTAATATTATGTATTGGAATCGATTCTAATGTCTCTGCAGCAATCGATTACTAAATTGGCTAAATAATACTTTATAACCCAATTTTTAAAATTTGCTTATTTCTTCATCACCTTATGAAAATGTATTCTGAAATGGGGTCTAGATAGAATAATTTTTAATGATAAATAACGCTCTAAAATTCTTTTTTTTATGGTCTAATGTAAATAAATAATTTTGTCATAAACTTTACATCAAAGATTTATTTTAAGATAGCTTTAGACATCCGCTTAATTTTCAATTTCCTGTAAAATTAAATTTTTAGTGGTTTTGAAATCAATTGAGTCTCAACCTAAAGACTACGTTTCTTCTTCGTCAGGATTAATATTTTATGCTCAACAACTGTCAGATAGCAACTTATAATCCCCATAATCTTAAAATGAAATCGGTCAGACTTGGTTTTAAAATCTCTTATATTGGTTGATTGCCTAAAAGTCTCCCTAGTCATTTTTTTTTGACCTTGTGCTGTCTACCCAAAGTACGTCATGCTTGCTGAAAAGCCGTCACGTTTAGATCCTCTTTTGTAGGTACCGTGTCACAATTTATTACAAACAAAAAGCCTCTATTCTAACATAATTTCACCGACACGTGCCTCAACCAGGCTACCAGCACCAAGGTCGAAGCTGTTAGGTAAAATACAGGGTAAATGTAATTTATTGGTTTTTTTTTTTTTTTTTTTTTTTTGGTGAGTGGGAAATCATCCAATGACTGCTCCCGTCCTGGGTGCGACGGGAGGGCGTGTCAGACTCTTACTGACTAAAACCCACTCATGTTCCTTCGATTGCCCTTTATGTTCCAGGGTCACGGTAACTATTATAAACATTCCGCAACCCCGGCAGGCGTTGGCCCTGTTGGGCCCCTCCCTGTGCTGACTCCTTCTCTTTGAGGCGCGCGTGGAACAAAACGCGCCGTCTACGCGGTCCTGGTCCTAGCCGGGCGGCGAGCTACCCATCGCTCGCCATCCGCAGAACCGCGCCTACGGTGGCCGGTAGTCGTCTTGCGACTCTCGACGTCTTCGCCTGGGTCTTAGTCCGGGGCGAGAGGCTCGTCGTTGCCTCTCGCGCGCCGCCGCTTCCTTCACCAGCATAACTGCTTCGCAGAAGGAGGCGACGGCATCCCATTCCGTCTCGCCCCGAAGCATGGCCTGAACCAGCGCAGGGCGCGAGAGGTCACCGCCGCCGATCGCCTCTACGAGGACACGTCGATGCTCCGCCCATGCGCGGCACACCTCAACTGTGTGCTCGACCGTGTCCTCCAGGCAAATGTAATTTATTGGTTTACCCTTTTATTTATTCCGATATCGGTTTACAGTAATGGTATCGATCGGTATGTGGGTGTTCTTTTAGTAGCTGTTTAAACGCAGCAATTGAGGGCGTTGATTTGTTTAGACTGTGTTAGCTATAAAAGGTTTTATTGTTTGGTAGAAAATTTTGGTTTGACCTTGAGAACTTTAAGTAATTGCTTGTTGTGCTAAATTTCGGAACGAAGCGGTTAAGCCACTTGCCTTTTGGAAGTGAGTTTAGATACCGGGCAAGTAGAAAGTTCTCAGTTTATCTTAGACAACATTACATGGAGACACACGGGGCAAACATGGATTTCTGGAAGCACTAATCCGCCTTGACCAAGTGTAGCGAATTGCTCTTGCATTCTCAGCGTGAGACGAGGCACTGCAGAGGCAACAATAGGCTGATGCTACCTATACTAATAGAAGCTGTGGGGGATATTTCCATAGTTATTATTATACCTACATATCTGTAATAGTCCGGACCTAATATCTATAAATTCGATAAGTCAACATTAACAGCGCTGCTACAAGTTCTGTTTCTCCCAAAACTAAACATTGGATCTATTCCAAAGGCCATATTCAAATATTTTGTTTAACTTAGAGAACTGAGCTTGCCAACGCCTAATTTTATCTTCACTATCTTCTGATAATGTAGACACATGGTATAATATTGCTATGTATTGGATCAATGGATACTGCGTTATTGGTGACATTAATCATTCGTGATCTGCGAGCCGTTCCCACATTGTGTCAACGCATGACCGCTTTGCTATGTCTTGATATGATATGTGTACTGTATATGGTTCTAAGATTGTTAATGCTTGAATAACGTTCTTTTAACTTACTTGCTTTAGCCCGCTTTGCACGTGTGGATGTCTAACTTCCATCTACTTGGAAACAACCCCGTTAGGTCGAATTTTGAAATATCCTTTCTTAGTGAATATCGACTCTTTATAAAGAACACACCCTCTAAGTTTCATGTCTATAGGACCATCGGTATGGGCTGTGCGTTGATATATCACCCAGTCAGTCAATAGCAAAAACGTGTCAAAAACTTTGACCAGATACCACCAGAAGACCAGGCCAGATATTTCTTTTTCTCAATGTTTATTCATTTAAGAAGAGCATAAAATTAAAGTAGAAAATCTATTCGTTTTTACTTCAAATACGACGTGACTTCCAATAAGTCTGTAGGTAAATTACTAAGACATTTTGTATAAGAAATGTGAGGCTAATTTGTTGAAAGGAATATTAAAGCGTAGAATAAAGACAATACTAGTGAGAATCCATGCATGCTAGTAAGTTCTCATCCCACTACATACATAAAGAACATTAAACAAAGTCACGACTCACGATTAATTGTGTAAGTGAAGATTACAAAGTTGAAACATAGTACCTACCTAGATACGAAGGATGTACTTATAGTAAGTAAGTGTATTAGGTTAAACAAAGGAGATAGATATTCGTACAAATTTAAATTCAAGGGATTTATTTCGCTTAGATCAGTTACAGGCACTTATTTATTGTCGAAGAGTCGGTTCGTCAGTCAGAAAGATGACGCTAGTTGTTTGTTCCAAAACGTAAATATCTCTATGAAAAAGGACAAGCAAGAAACTTAACGAATTCTCTTTTTAATAAAGTTTCGCAAAAGATTGATAAAGGAATGTAGCAAAGAATATGCAGCAGAAACGCAAAGCTTGATGCAGGCTGGAACGTAACATTTGAAAATCGAATAACCATAGACGTTCGAAGATGGAACATTGAGGAAAACAATATGGCGGTTTTGCATATCCTGTAAGTATGCAGAATGCACGTCATTCAAATTGTGGTGGACTTTATTCTCTATTTACGTTGGGAATTTTTCGATAGCGTGTATATTCGTCATGTTTTACAGGACTTTCCTTCCTGTATTAATACTAGTATAGATTAAAAACGGTGATGGCGGGTTGGCCGATTTTTAAATTGCATTTCCTCCGCGATTTCACTTTGCGTCATTAAAAATAGAGAAGTTTGAATTTGTCGGATTTTTGCCAATTTACTATATTTTTCGACACATTAGAGCCTAGAAGGCTCTAACGTATTGGAAAACAGGGAAGGTTGAAGTAGCTCGTTCCCGAGCTATGGCGTGACCAAGGGTGGTAGTGATACATTTTTGTATACACAGATAGAGAGATAACGATGATAGCAGATGTTACTTCCCGTTCTCATAATCTCTTTAATAATAACTGACTGCAAAAAAAAGGAACTACTATGCAAATTTTATGTTTCTAAATTCAGTTGTTTCAGGTGTGCATTGATTGTCATCATATAGCTTGTCTTTATAATATGTATTTTTTATAATCACGTGTATCTTCTTTGTGTCTCACAAAACTATCAATGGTTAAGTACTTCAGAAAAAGCATAAATAAAAAAAAAACGGTAGGCCACTTCAGAGGTAGAATAAATTAAAAAAAAAACGGTAATGTCATAACGACGGTGACAGATGTTACCTCACACAATATCTTCAATGATTAATAAAGCGTTTTTTTTATGAGTGTGGTGTTACATCTCCTTTACAATTATACCATTCATACGAGTGGCGTGATACTGTTATATTTCTGCTAACTAAAAAGCATAAGCACCACTGAACGCACTATCCTAAGCCACTAGTTAGTTTGACGACTCAACTTAGCACTCAGACTGTGACACGGCTAACGATAACTGTGTCGGGAAGTTTAATTTCATTAGACGTGGGTTTAGTACATTAGCGAGTTAGACCGTCGTTTCACTGAGTGAGTTAAGTAGTAAGTACGGTTGGAGAATAACCATGGCTAAGCATTGTGAATCGTTTATTTTATTTTGAACTGAGCAACTTCGTACAATACTGAGTAAGTAGGAGTCGAACTCGTACATTAAGGGTTCCAGATAAAAATACACATAAAAGTTTCACCTATTACTGTTTATGTGGTACAAATGAACTGATGAACGAACACACATCGAAAAATGCAAGCTCGAAATAATAGGATCCTTGAAACCCTTGGAGTACGAAATCTTATATACTTGTTTCTACTTCCATTGCCTTAGGCCGTATACAGAAAGAAAGCTGGAAACTTATAAGCGCTTGCCGGCGCTTTTCAGCGCTGGTAATCCGCGCAGGAAAATATATGAACTCGCGCCAGTAAGCACTGAACGGTTACGATAAGCTTCAAGACGCGCTGGTCAGCGCTGGGCGTTGCCATAACAACTGCAAGCAAATCATTCCGACATTTTGCTTAGTCTGCTTCAACCTGCTTCCTTTGTGTAGGACGGACCAGAGCGCCGACAAGCGCCGATAAGTGTTTATAAGTTTCCAGCTTTCTTTCTGTATACGGCCTTAGACTATGCATTCACTAATAGTCCAGTCAGTCACACCACTTATAATATAACTTGCTTACCAAGAATCTCCAAATCTAAATTCTAACCATTAAAACACAACTAAATACCCATTTTCAATCTCCCTACGAAAGGAAATTAAAAACGATGAAAATTTCATGAAAATACTCGTTATTTTCAACGAAGATTTCATAAACAAGACCGCTATTCATTATTCAACAATAAAGGACCTTTTTCAGATAGCGCTCGGCGGCTGTGAAAGACACTGGAGTACGGCTTTTAACGTGAGCACTAGAGGGCAGGGACGTAACCGAAACCAAAAGATTCGGATATCCGAAATAAATATCCGTAACCGTAACCGAATCTATATAAATATTATAAAGTGATGAGGTTGTTTGTTTGATTGATTGTAAATCGAGGAAGGCTATATAAAATCACGCGATAACCAACGGGAGCGGCATGCGGCATAGTAACTAAATATGCAAGTGAAACCGCGGGTGATAAGTAGTCCGATATAAAAGTTCCGAGTAATTTTGGATAGGGAACGGGTTGTATGAAAAATGATTGTTTTTATACACTAGCTACGAGCGCCTTATGCATGGTTTATTATTTATGGTCATTACAAATAATACTTTGAAAAATGTTATGTCCGTAACTGAAACTAACGGATAATCCGAAATAATTTTCCGTATCCGAAAACGATATAATATTATTCCTATATCCGTTTCCAGACCCGAAATTTCGTATCCATAACATCCCTGCTAGAGGGACTGAGTGTCAGAGGGCTAATGGGTTTTATGTGTGGCTGTTTTGTTGCTAAGCTGTTGAGTGCTGTATTATGTTGACATATACATGGACTATTGTTTGTAAGGATGTTTAAAGAATTTTTGAAACATTGAGAGAACATGTCGTCGCCTACGCCAAGGTATAAATTCAGCGCTGATAGTTTTTGATGTGTAGCATAATAAACACAACCGATATAGCTACTTTAGCTCAATCAGCAAACTGAAGTGGCGGAGCTGGACACATATGTTGCAGAACCGACAACCGCTGGAGTAAGCGTAATTGCAATGAAGACCACGTTTAGGTAAGCGAAGTATAGGACGCTCCCGGATGAGTACAGACAAAGATCGGGCTAAACCGTGCCTTGGAGAGGCCAGGTGGCGCAGGTTGATGATGATGAGCATAAAAAAATACAGAAAAAGGTGCAAGAATAAATATATTATAAGTATGTTTATTTTAGCCCGTAAAAAATACGTGTTTTGGTCGTGAGTCGTGTCTGGCCGACAATGCTATAGTGATCTCATTTTTATGTCGGCTGCTACCGAATATGGCGGTCAGAGGGTTAAAATGGTGTTCCAAGGTCTCACCTTTTTGGAACAATTTAATAATCTGGCAATCCTTACTAGCATTGCATAACTCGTCATCTTCCTAGCTTTTTTCCAACTAAGTTGGGGTCAAAGTTTTAAGAATGACAACCGGGACCAACGGCTTTACGTGCTTTCCGAGGCACGGGATGTTAGTGATGTCCAAGATAAACTTTAGAAAGTACATATGAATTGAAATAGTCACATTGGTACTTGCCCGGATTCAAACCCACAACCTCTTACATGAGAGGCGGGCGCCTTATCCACTGGGCCATTACGACATCGCATAACTAAATGATCATATTAACGCTAATAAAGGTACTCAAACAATTTATGTCGACAGAATAATGAAAAGAAGAAAATAATATTCTCGACAGAAACAGCGTTTTAAAAACTTTTATAGTTTTAATAAAAATGCCTAGAATCAATGACGTATTATATATAGACACGATGAACTAACATCGCGGCACTTAAAAACGGCGAAAATACGATCGAATACTTATACGCGTGAAGAAAGGGAAAGAAAATATGACACCGTACGGCAGGATGCCTGTTGTTAGAGAGAGATAAATATACATCTTCAGTTACGTCACAAGAGAAGTAATAGTTATATTGCATGCTCATTGGTCGAGCGCATGAGTGACGTAGCTATTAGAGGCATATGGGGAAAAAAGGACATTCGATTTTCTGGAGTTAATAAAATAGTTAATTTGATTTAATACCGTATTACCTACTTTACGAATAAAGTAAAAAAAAATATAATTTTTAAAATATTAATGCTGTAGTAATTATTGTTACATATTAAATTAAAAAATAAAACAAAATATCTTTATAAACTTATTGAAAACCTTTATTTAATCATGTAAAAAACGTTAACACAACATAGGCAATTGAAGAATATGCGGTAATCGAAGTCATAATTATTATTATTATATTATTGACTTATGTTGCAAATACATACTTTTAAATTCCTTCAAACAAACTTAATTTATTCCTTTTTTGCCTCTTATAATTTGATTCAATTTGATTCTTATAAATTCTATCAACAAAAAAAAACACTAGTGTAATAGTGTCCAAACCTACCCTAACGGCACGTGACTACTGACTGCATGCGCCGGCCGCCATTAGACGACGGAGTAGAACAAAATAAAACAAAAATATTGTAGTTTTGTGAACTTAAGCATGAAATGACACATTTTTGTCTTTAACTTTTGGGGTATAATTTGTACATCGTCTGAAAACACACGACGGCATGTTTTCTTTATGTTTTGCACAGGTTTACACACACGATATAAATTGAAAACAAACGTAGCGTCGGGCGAGAGGTTGGTGCGTAACTAAGCGCGATGTGGCCAATTGGCTTCATTTCGTGTTGTCATTTTTGAGTGCGGACAACGTATCTATAGTTTTATACATCATTGCCTAGAATGGAGCTTTTAGTACAAACACAGTGGGTGTCACAAAGGATTCTCCTTTTCAACCAGATTGCGTTGGATTTGCGTTTCAAAGAACAGTAGTTTATACAAGGATATTTTCAAGAGATAAAATTGTTTGTGTGTAAAAGATAACCTTTAGAAGTAGTGATACTAGTATAGATATTGTTCGGTGTTTTCACCAAACACCTTATTATCGGCGTGACTCGCCGTCCTAATTGAATAGGTTTTATAACATATTCAGTGCACTTTCGTCTGCCGCGACAGCTGGGTGTATTCATTACATTTAAACATTTCATTGACATTATTAACTTAGATTAACATTAAGAACATTTTAGGTGAGAACTAATAAACAGTTGTTTACGTAAACATTTCTTTCAACACCGACACCTAGCTACGCACCCCGACAGATATTCTTATAAATATAGTGAGTGTCATATGATACATTTTATGTTACACTTTCACGCGGACGAATTCGTGGGCAGAAGCAGTTGTATTACAAATAAAAAGAAATCGTAGGATTTCTAACACCCCACTACGAAAGTTCTTTTCTGCAACATAGAAAGAACATTGATTTTGCCAGAAAGAAGATGACATAGAAGATGTATATCCCCATTATTCTTCCATAAAAGAAACATTTAACGAGAAAAAGAAAACTATTGAAAAGCCAACGAGGGATTATTATATCAAAATGTTCTCCGGTTTCAAAGAAAAACTCTCAGGACAAGTTATAATTGAGTCGAGTCCAATGAAAAATGACTTAAAAAAATGGACGATGGAACTATTTGTCAAGTTGAAAACCCTTAATTGGCACTTAGTAAGTTTTATGGATAAGTAACAAATCGAAATGTTAAGGTTGAAGTATTTTGCTCAGTCTTCAATAAAATTGTTGTGTAGGAAGACGATTTATATCATCGAATTGGCGTGCTTAGAGGTTTTTGAGAACCGTAACAGATATTTAAGATTCAAAAAATCCCCAGCAAGCATCTGAGAAGTTTCTTCAATAAATATTAACTTTAAAAACCAAATATCTTTTCATATTTGTTTACTAATAGACTCATAATATTACGATCATACGTGCAAGCTTGGTTTTTCAGCTCGTATGAATGGTACGCCATTATCGTCATAGTTACAATCACCAACATCAGCAGCCGTTCAATTTGGGCAACATGGCCACTCATCACAAAGCATCCATTCCGATTTTTGGCCGACCCACTGTTACCAACCATACTGTGAAGACGTCAAACATTGATTTGATATATGAAACTTCAATAACCTTTGTGTTGTTGGCAAGTATGACGATACACAAAGAGTCACTAGTTTAATAGTTACAAACACAGAACCATTAATCGAAATCAATGTACATAGAAGCAAGAGCCAAAATCAACACAGACAACGATAAAGGTTTACTTAAAGATGATTTAAACAATACCTCTATTGGCATTCACAGGAATCTAAAATTACGCGTTCAAACCACTAATGTTTGAAGTTTCCTTATTGTTCGTGAACATAATGAATAATTTGCGTATTATTGGCATCGCGGAGCCTTGGCCTAATTGTTTAGAAACGGTGTCTTTGTGAGTAGTTTAGTTTGAGCCTTGGGTAACTAATTCTTAGGCAGTTGTATCTATATGTTAGCATTTTCTTTGAGTTAGAAATTTTCCGTCTCTATCTTATTAATACATTTTGAGAGTTGTGCGACGGTGATAGTAATATTAGCTGAAGCATTTTCTAAGCTACGTTTGATTTATCTTGGATTAAATGTTTGGTTTGTGTTGGAAGTTGTTTAGAGTTATGGTGAAACAGTTGGTTTTTCTTTTGTAATGATTGTCAAAGACTAAAAGATTCCATAATGTTCATTACGTTTTAAAAGTCCATGTTGTGCTCTCGAAGTTTTAAAACTTTTGTAACATGAGGAAAGGTTTTGCCTATTTTCTTAATATTTTAAACTTCCCACGTAAATTCTCGTTATGAAAGTTTTATTGAAATTCTTAGGCAAAATATTTGAATACTTCTAGGGCTAGAATACTTGAAAGTTCTGTGCTTACACAACTATGTAGTTCCTTGTCATTTAATTTAAATTACGTCTTAAAGCTTTTATTTTATTGGAGCGTTGTGTTGTGTTGATAACTTTATACAATTGCATACGTACATAAGAAAAATTAAAAAATAATCTAAAATCGAGGACGGCTGAACTGATTACGTTCATTTTGTATATTCGTTAAAGTCCGAGAAACGTTCTTACAAAGAGACAAATGGGAAAAGTCGCCAGAATTTCTTGACATTTTTTGGACAAAACAAAACTTGCATTTTTCTACGAGATTTGGAGGTCAAGGCCAATCGGGGACAGCAAGTATATTATAAAAGAGTTGGAAGATACCTGTCGCCAACTTTTGGCAAATTGCCTCGACCGAATATTCCCTGATGTGGAAAATTTAATGAAATGGCTCCAGTGACTTCACGATATTGCCAATAGATACTCGTAAATAAATGTTAGTTGCAACCTTGAACTTTAGCAGTCATCAATCCTTCAACGAGACGGGTTTAGCACTTAGGTTGATAAGCTTCAGTAATATGGAAATGTACCGACATTAGACAAGACTATCACCTTAGTGCTACAATTAATTGATTAAAGCCTAGCTATGTTCTTGACTTCGTCCACGTAGGAGTTAAATGCTTCGGCACTAAAGGTATTAGTGACATCCTTTTGTAGAGCTTGCACGGATCCTGAAGAAACGGTTGCAAATCTGGAAAAAATCTCTGTTATCCCCAGAGATACTTCCGGACGCAATGAAATTTGCTTCTATAATATGGTGGATTGGCGGGGGTAAAAGCTGAGACTACTTCCAGAATTTGTACGAAATCATTGCGTAAACATGCAATAAGCGAAGATTTGTCGCAAAAAGTCAAAGGCATGTTCAAACCTAAGAGGTGTTCACTACAAGAGCGAAATTTTTGGTGTCATGGTACCGTATTAAACATCGGTATTTTTTCGCTTGTTTGGCGAAGGAGGTACGCGGAAACTTCATACTTGTGCGAAACCAGCGCGACATATATATACCCAAAGCGATAGCGAAATCGGCAGTGGTGTGAATAGTAGTACAATCGCATAACAGCTTACTCTTTCAGGCGGTAGCGAATATTGCTCAAATGTGAATATACCTTTAGAAAACAGATATGAAATATTGCTTGAAATGTAAACAGTTGAAGGTAAATATGAAAACGTGGTCCTTGAGGAAGCAAAGATTTTGTGTATCAAATAAACTATCGTTTCTGTACTTGTATGTATTTGCTTCCAGCTATATCGGAGCTCGTGGGAATGTAGACGGCGCGATTTGCTAATTATGTTCTTAATCGTAAGAAGCCCTTTAGACTTAATCAATTTTTTATCCTATCATCGTCATGTAATGCAGTAGTTAGTAGCTACCGCTGGCTAATGGTAATGCTAATGCAGTCTAACCACGTTGGCAACTTGTCTATTGTAATTTCAAAAAAAGTTGCCGAAGAAAAATATTAACCACCGCCTCAAAATCCGCTAACAAAGAGAGACGAACGGAGCTTAATCAAACTTTCCTTTATACATTAGCAGGCTCTTCACAATGTTTAATTACTAGAGAAACTGTCTTATCATCTAAAACTTGACCCAGTACCTATCTAAGGGTTCATCGGTGACCAAGACTAAGGGAAGATGACTCCGTTATATTTGAAAAGGCCGAGTGTCCTTGAGATGTGACCTTCACCTTTGACAACTCGAATATGAGGGATATTGAGTACCCTTCATTGGTTCAGCTGATTGGAGGGCTCTCGTGGCTTAGAAAAAGCTTAGTTAAGAAATATTATGAAAGGGATTCTGTCTTCTGACAGGCACTTTATATTAGGTAGTCTTTTGTTCGAATTTTACATAATCTACAAGCTTCTATTCTAATTTTAACTTATTTCAGCAAGAATGAGGTTCTCAATGTGTCTGTGTTTCGTTGGTGGCCTAGATATTTGACGCGATATTTAAGAAAATATTCTTAACTCTTTAACAACGAACAGTCTAACTGATGTAATATAGTTTTTGTACTAAAGATCAAGTATGGTTAGTTAGATATCCCTGGTTTAGTCATGGACTTAAAAAACTACCTTAGTTTAGGTTATTTAGTGATACCGTTTCTTAATATGATACAGGTGATATACTTAAAACAGTAAATAGTTATTTCACTGCTAAATAATAAGAGCAGTGTTTTAATGAACTCTAAAATGCATGTAGAGGAATTTAATTAAGTCCATGTGGAAAGCAGTTCACAAAGCCGGGAATGCTTTAATGATTTACAGTAATTTATAAAAGCATTCTTGTCTCCGTAAACTGAAACGTTACGGCTTGGCCACACAGAATTATGTTTAATGCGAAATGCGTCGGCCTGACTAGACCAGTAGAGTATACATATTCATATGAAATACTAGCTTTTGCCCGCGGCTTCGCACGCGTTAGAAAGAGACAAAATGTAGCCTATGTTACTCTCCATCCCTTCAACTATCTCCACTTAAAAAATCACGTCAATTCGTCGCTCCGTTTTGCCGTGAAAGAAAGACAGACAGACAGACACACTTTCCCATTTATAATATTAGTATGGATTCAGAGAATGGCATCGGTATAAGTAATGCTATGCAAATTGACAGTTTTATTTAAAACTATCTGACAGTTGTAAGTTAATTTAATAGTAGAATTAACTGCGCAATTTTTCTGATTTTTCATCCCAAGAGAACCTTCTACAAAATACATTGTATTAGAAAACGTTTACAAGTTATGGCGTGACCAAAGGAAATAAGAATTCATATTTATGTATCATATTTATAAATGCCCAAAAGGAAGAAATTTATAGGCGTTTGTTGAGAATTTCCCAAAATGGCCGGGCTGTTACCGATCTTACCCCGTAGTAATAGCGTGATGCTTCAAGATACATAACATTGATACAATTATATTAGATTGACTGTCTCCCGTAGCTTCACCCGATTTTAGTTACTGCCATGCTCTTGTAGATCGCAGCGCAATGTTATGGAGGATTATAGCCTGTTGCCTTCCTCGATAAATGGGCTACAAAAGTATTTTTTCAATTCGGGGTGGTAGTTCCTGAGATTAGCGCGTCATCCAAATAGGCTCTTCAGCTGTGTAATATTATGTAATGTATACACCGTGTTGGGTAAATCGAGGGAAAAATTTAATGACGCGATCTCACATATTGATCTCAACAATTTATTAATTATAGCTTTTGCCCGCGACTTCGTCCGCGTGGATTAATAGCTCCCGTTTCCGAAAGATTTCCGGGATGAAAACTATCCTATGCCCTTTCTCGGGTCCCAGGTACCAAATTTCATTCAAATCGGTTCAGTGGTTTAGGCGTAAAGAAGAGACAGACAGACAGAGTTACTTTCGCATTTATAATATTAGTACGGATATGAGGCATTTGGTAAAAAAATAAGGTATTGTTTAATCGCATATTTGGAATGAAGAATGGAATACTAAATAGCCTCCTTAATTTGTTCCTCATCTTAACTAATGGGCCGGCCACATACTCGACGAGTGGCATGGGAAGTAACGAGGAAAGGAGGCAGAGACGTAGTGTGGCAGCATTACTCGTCATGCTGCTCGTCATGCCTGCTGCTCTCTTTTTTGTCGGTTTTTTGGGCGCGAGTTAAAGGACCAGCAATACCAGTGCAAGTGGCTGGCCACATAATCGCGCGGTCGCATTTCGTATCGAGGGCTCACGCAAGACGCACGCGTACACAGTTTTGGCATTTTCTTTGACATAATTGAAAATTATGTTGGCGCCAAGCGCCATAGAATGGTTAAATGAAAAAGATTTAATATTTATAATAAGGAACCATGTCTTCGATTTTAGTAACAAAAAATAGCTTTCAAATTAAAAAATAGTTAGGCGAATTATTGATGACATGGTGACTTATTATACTTACTACAATAACATCTATGTATTTATAAACAGATACAATTTCTAAGAAAAAAAAATGCGTAGATTCTACAGGTGATTTTTAGGCCTCTTTCCTAATATGAATACTTGTTACATTGGTCTATTACGATGAATAGATGGGATCCACCATCTCCGTTGGCGAAGACGATGATGAGGATGTATATTTCTTTTTGCGACATTGATATAATTAGCTATACTAAATATGAATAGCGCGCACGCTGCCACACTTTCATCGTCCAATGTCTCACAAAGGCAAATGACAAGTAAGGAGCGTCGCGATTAATTCCGCGAGTAGAGCAGTGTGTGGGCAGAAACGGAAACATCGCGACAGCGCGAGGAGCATAGCGATGGGCAGCGCGAGGGGCACAGTGTGGCAGGCCTATAACACGAAGTATAGTGAGGAAGCTTACCATGGATGGTGAGCAGCGTCGTCACCCAGAACCAGTGCATCCACCAGTGTAATGTCATGACGACAGTTTGATGTAACCCTCTGATTTTTCCGACCTGGAACAAAGATAAAATCCACATTATTCAATCTACAATATAACAGAAAGTCGATTCCCAAATTGAAAACATTCGAAAAACCTAGTCTCGATTTCGTCCAAGACAACATCAATGTCAGAAACTTGTTAAAAATCTATGCCAGTTATAGGATTTTTTCTCGTCAAGTTGTTTGTAGTATTAGTAAAATTTTGGACAAATATAAAAAGATAAAAAATGTACCAACAAAACGGTTCTTACTACTAAAACGAATTGAATAAACATATTAAATTAATACACGCATCATAATAATATATCACATAACATAACGAAGCGAATGAATCTAAAATAAATAAACAAATAGATATTTTTACATGTCAGCCGAGTGAATTCACAAAGGTTTTGTTATATAATTTGTGTTATCGAGATACTTAGATAAATAATTAAAGTAATAATTTGATTATTTTTTTTTTGTAAAAAGTGTATTGGAAAGACTGCTGTTTCTGTCTTCTTTATTTTTTGTTTGAATAAGTTTTAATTAGTATTAAGTTTATTATGGTGTATGGTTTTAGTTTAAGTAGATAAATATGCAATGTATTAAAATACCCTGTTATCGCATTGGGTCTTAATAACCTGTAATGTTAACAGAGAAAGGATAAATAAATAAATAAATAAATAAAATATTTTAAGCCTCGTTAACCATACTAGAACACATTTTAAATCAATTAATTAAAACATCAACAGCAGCAGGCAGTAAAAAAATCCGGTTATGTGCAAGTCAGACAGCACATGTAGGGTTTCGCAGTACGTCTACCATTGTAATATAGATCGTCACCGAAAAAGTAATTGTTGTGGGTCACAAGAAATGTGATTTAATTCATTTTAAAGTTTAGTTTAATGTTTAAAGTGACAATAGACACCCGGTAAAAAATTCAATTCTCTACCTATTATGGTTCGTAAAATTATGAGAAACGTTTGCTGAAAGACAAACCGATGCGACGTACCGACAGCTGAGGCTTAGGGCGAGATAAATAACACGTACTCTGGCTAACCTGTCACTGTTATACAACTGTCAAACGTCAAGTGCACGATAGAGATAGAACATAGCCAAGCCAAAGTATGTGCTTAGTAAAGTCTACTTACCTCGCCAATAGTATTAATAGGCTACCGTTTTTAACGTTCGGATATGTAACCATAAAAAAGTGAAATACAAAAATCATAATATCAATTTCACTTTTGCGGCTTGCATTTCAAGCCGGGAATTTCAGGGCAGCGTTCCTGAAACTGCCATGTATGTATGACATAGGTATGGGTGTAGGATGTATGTGTGAGGATGGCGGCCATAACAAAGGGTATTAACCATCCCCCACGTTTCCGCGAATTCCGACTCGTTAATGAGAGAAACGAGTTAAGTTACGAGCGGTTGAGTTTTTTGTAAAGTAATAATGAGTTGAAGAGATTTTTTGTTTTATGGCGACTACATCTAGAAAAGTGGCATTATAGAATAGAATAGATTGTTAAATGTATGGGATTGACTTAAGATCGAAGTAATTTGAAATCTATTATTGAACTGTATTCTACTAGAGGTGCTGACATCTTGTATACTCAAGATGTCAGAACCTCTAAAGTTCTAGAACCCAGCTTTTATACACAATTCCGACTACAAACAGTCAGGCAGCAGTCCGTCAGACAGAAAATCCTTCTTTTCTTTCAATGAATGATACACCATACTGTTTTAAATACCTCTAAAATTTTGTTAAAGGCAAAATTACACTGAAAGTTATAAAAAATCTGTATTAGTCTACCTAACAGTAACGACTTGAATAATCTAATTATCAAAAAAGTAATTCGTAGCAATTTGTTGGCGTTATGCTTCATGCTAAATATTTAATTTCAAACATTTAATGACAAAACAGACTTTATTGTTTAAGTAACAAGGTTGAAACATATCTAACATTATGTTACACTAGTTTTTACAGCATTTGAAGTCATTATCTTAGTAATGATTGCAAATTGCTTCATGTCTAGCAAAAAGCCGTCTCCTAAATCTCATGATTTTATTGCAGCCTTGGAATGAACAAAAAGATCGTTACTCAGCAAAAACGACAAACTACTTGTTTTGTAATGACACTCACTGTTCATTAAATATTTTGTCGCTTGTACCCAAAACTTAGAAATAGGGGTGTCAGGCGGCGGGACAACGTCATTTCTTAAAGTCAAATATGTTGTTGCGAAACGTTTATAATATTTACCGTGACCCTGGAACATAAAGGGCAATCGAAGGAACATGAGTGGGTTTTAGTCAGTAAAAGTCTGACACGCCCTCCCGCCGCACTCAGGACGGGAGCAGTCATTTGATGATTTCCCACTCACCAAAAAAAAAAGTCAAATATGTTTTTTAATGGCGAATGACGGCAGTTGATGAATGCTTTGACAATTCTACCAGCAACACGTTGGGAAAGTTTTTCTAAATAGTTGGCAAGCAAGCTGACAGCGCCCACCTGATTAAAAGTGGTCACCGCTGGCTTCAGACAAAGATGAGCCGCATCAATGCAACTTTAGGGCAGAAATAGATATGGTGGTAGAATTTCTCTGAATGAGCAGTTTCGCAGGCTTCTACAATGATATAGAGGCAGGCCGATTATTCACATTGTCTCTTTCAATGAGACTAAAACTAAAGAGGCCTTATTCAATTAAGAAGTTTTTTTTACCATATGTTACATAAGAGTCGCCCTTTCCGAAGTAAGTTTTTGGCAGCCCTACACAGAAGATTTGCACAAACCTAAGCAATTCATATTACCTGAGTTTCAGCTCGTAAATTTTCCTTCATTAGAGAGACACGGCATTGCCACGGTAATTCTCGGTTTTAATTAAAACATGAAAGTTTTGTTTGACAGAACTTTTTCTGAATTATGTTTTCATACTTTTGTTGGAGTTCGAAAGGTGCGTAATTAAATACGTTTTTCCCTTTTTTGTTTTTGTAGGAAATCGTAACTTTTTTTTTGTTAAATTGGGTTTTCCTGTTATTTTTCAAAATATTGCTTTGGGTTAAGCTCGCCATTGTACATAACTCATATATTTTTGCCATTTTTTTATGTGTATTGTTTTTTCTTGTGCAATCACTACATAGTATAAAACAAAGTCGCTTCCGCCGTCTGTCTCTATATATGCTTAGATCTTTAAAACTACGCAACGGATTTTGATGCGGTTTTTTTAATAGATAGAGTGATTCTTAAGGAAGGTTTTTAAGTATAATCCATGCTTATTATAGTAGAGATAAACCGGGATTTTAAAAGTTTTGTAACGCCCGTGCGAAGCTGGGGCGGCTCGCTAGTATAAAGGATTGCTTTTCTCTCTAATTTATTTTAACTTTTTGCGTAACATTAAATTGTAGCGACTCATCCCAGCTTTAATAATTTGGTTGCATTACCCTAAACCTTCCACGTCAACCAGTCTATCTATTGGCAAAAACTGCATTAATAATAATCCTTTCAGCAATTGTTTGTCTTTAGTGTTTACAAGCAAACAGACGCGACGCAGTATTGAAAATAATTAAATCTACATAGAAAAAAAAATACTACTACACTTTTATTCTCGTGGACACATATCGTGACAAACGATCATTAGCAGAGCATACTTTCGGAGCCATAACAAGCTTGGTTACCCCCCATTTGACGCAACAGCTCGAGAATACTCCCCTCTCAAGGTAATTTGTGGGTACAAGCCAGAAAATTACAGACAAACGAATCTTAGGATGTAAGCTGATGTCATCGCTATCTATCATACACTTTGACGCTTTTGTGAAGAGAGTTTTGACCTTCAAATAGGAAAAAAAACATAATCACGCATTTTAGGGTTTTCTACGCGTTAAATCATGTCTTTGGTTACTGCCCCGCTCCCTTGGTTTACAGCGTGCTGTTATGTATTAGCTATATTTTGCCCGTCCAATTTTTATACAAATTTTCAGCTATGTTACAAGCTTTAGGCTGTACATGTAGTCAACGCACAGACGAAAACTACTCTACTGTTATTTTTAAAACTCATGTTATCATGTCGGCTAAAATCTTTATTTACTTTCTGGATCTGCCTAACGTTCAGAATCAGAATCAGAATTTCACAGCAACAGCTTTTATGCAATGGCTCAAAAATTATATAATAAGTTACCAGGACAAGTTTAGTTACCTCAAATATTGACATTATTAAATTTAAAAGTAATCTCTTCGAATTATTAAATAACAAGGTGTATTATTCTGTTGACGAATATTTAAATGACAATTTTATTGTAACTGTGAGAGGCTTTGATAACTAAAATTTTTTTTTTCATTGTAATAATGAACTAGTGATATTGTTGTTTATATCTTACTTGACATTTTAATTTGGTTATTTTAGTATATATTTAATATTTTTTTTTATTTTGACATTTACAATTTTACATGTTCTTTTTTTCAATATTACTATTGCGATTGTACTTAATTTAAATTTTCTAAAATAAGCGTTTGTAAATTTTGTATGCCTTTGGGCGGGACACAGCTCGGACTCTTTTTGTGATTATAACATGTTGATGTACCCTGTATTCACAAAATAAATAAAATTGAATTGAATTGAATTGAATCATTTATTACCCGACTGCGCGACGCAAAGGAGGGTAATGTGTTTATCAGTCTATGTATGTATGTATGTATGTTTGTTTCTATGTGGCGTTGTAGAGACCGAATGCGTAGGCCGATTTTGATAATTCTTACGTCAATCGATTCGTATTAACCTTGCGAGTGTCACTAAAGACATGACAGTAATCAAAATTCACCACAGCGACAACCAGACGCTATATTGTCAAAATTAAAAAAAAAAAATGTTGATGAACTATGTCGAGTGGGGTGTCGTTGAATAGGTATTTTAAAATCATCTTTAGGTTCCTTTAATCATTTTTCTTTTTAAATAACAGTTTAGAATATATAACGATTCAAAGTTGTTTAACAAAACAATAATTCTCGCTAATTTTCTTACTTATTGATTTAAGTTTTTATTTCAAGTTTAAACGGTATACAAACAAACGAAACATTAAAAAAAACATTGGCGGATTAACCCTAAGGCAAAATAGGCACGTGCCTAAGGCGCCAGGGCCAGGATTCAGGGGGGCGCGCGCCCGAAAATATGAAGTATGCATCTACCTTACCTACACAATTTAAACAACAACTACTATTCTAAAACTATTTATTTATTTATAGAGGTGTTCAGGTTTAATTAAATTCTTGACTATTCTTGCATTTCTTGATTTTATAATAGAAGTTGCTATGCAATTTCCTTGTAATAATAATGACGATTGGACTTTGGAAACAACATATTATAAACCTCCAAATCTTCAGCCCTTTTGATCTCGTGGGGGAATCCTTATCTATACCTTATGTCTGGGGAAAGTAAAAGGTTATGTTGGGTTCTTTCCGACTTCTCAAACCCCACTGTTATACGGTGGAAATGTGCCCCACGAGGCGATCGGCGACGGTGACCTCTCGCGCCCAGCGCTGGTTCAGGTCATGCTCCGGGGTGAGACTGAATGGGAAGCCGTCGCCTCTTTCTGCAAAGCAAGTCATGCTGGAGAAGGAGGTGGTGGCGCGTGTGAGGCAGCGTCAAGCCTCACGCCCCAGACAGGGACCCAGGCGTAGACGTCGAGAGTCGCGAGACGGCTACCGGCCACCGTAGGCATGGGTGATGGTTAGCTCGCCGCCCGACTAGGACCAGACCCGTGTCGACAGCGCGTTTGTTCCACGTGCGCCTCAAATAGCAGTCAGCACGTGAAGGGGCTCTCTAGGGCCAATGCCTGCCGGGGTTGCGGAATAGTTGTAAGGCTCAATTCACACGTACCACAACCACACCACAGCGACAACCACACCACAACGCCGCGATGTGGTCGGGCGTAAATTTTGTATTGAAAATGAATATTACAATTCACACGCACCACATTTTGTGGTTGTTATCGACCACCTGTGTAATACGACTACATCGCAACCACGTCGCGACGGCAGCGCGGCGTCAGCGCGGCCACATCGCCACGACATGACGTCCACGCGCGCTTAGCTGGCGCTTGCGCTAACCACATCGACATTTTGTGGCTACCACAACGCAGCTGCAAAAAGCCGCTGCGACACTATTCACACGTAACCACATCTTGACCACATTTTGTCGCTGCGACGTGGTGTGGTTGTGGTACGTGTGAATTGACGCTAATTGTTACCGTGGCCTTAGAATATAAAGAGCAACCGAAGGATCATGAGGCAGTAAAAGTCTGACACGCCCTCCCACCAATCTTAGGACCGGAGAAGTCATTTGATGATTTCCCTCTAACCAAAAAAAACCCCCACTGTTCCTTCCATCGAAAGTTGACATACGCTTGACGCACGATCCGAGCTCCCAACTGGTAGCTATGTGTGGTCTGTCTATGCGTCATTATATAAACTACACGGAGCTATTGGAATGACGATCACACACTCACGGGCAGTTAAGTGCAACGCCGGGTTTTATGGTAGCCACAGAAACTTTTGGGTTAGTAGCGTTATGACTACATCTCGATAAGATTAAATAGCTTCTGTCGCATCGATTGGAGTGCCGATTCGACACTCACGATCAAATTTTGGATGGACGTTCAACTGACGCGAAGAAACGACCGTCTTAATGCCCAACTTAAGGGCCACGTTTCATTAAGACTCCGGGTTACTCAACTCGGGCCGCACCACCAACAAAATGTAGGTATACAGTTCAGTTCACTTATAGGAGCGCCACCCTCCGTACATTTTGTTGGTGGCGACACCAAGTTGATGATGTTGAAATATGGCCCTAAGAGTAAGTCCGGATAGGATAGGTAGAAAATACGTATTAATGTACTATATAGTAAGTACGTATGTTTTTTAGGGCCAGTCAGTTTCTTTCGGGTATAGACAGGTGTAAGAAATCGATTGCTGAATCGAAAACGCCTTAAAAGTTACTGGTCCACGGTTTAGGTGAACGCCGATATCCTTGAAGCGCAAATTCATCGACATGTACTAAGCTATGATGCTCAGACCTGGTAAATTTGCCAAAGAGAATTAGAGTCGTGGACAGAAGCCAGTGGTACCAGGGCCAAGGGAATCCGGTAACAGAACATCTGAAAGGGCTTGGGCGGTGCGTTTGCCTAGCAGTGGGTCAGTAAAGGCTAACAAAAAAAATGAGTTTTGGAGGGGCGCCGATGAGGTTCTTGCCTAGGGTGCTCTCGACCCTTATTCTGCCTCTGCTCCAAGGGACTACTTTGGACTGAGCTGTGGTTAATTTAAGTTCACGCGTTTTAGCTAAAGGTCAAGCATATGTAGCTTTGAGCCGAGTTAGGTCTCTAGAGGGACTAATCATCAGTAGTTTAGACCACCGCAAGTTACTTAATAATCCTCACGATATTAACTCCCTCAATAAATTGACTAGATTGCAAAATTTTCCATCTTATAACAAAGTCAATGAACTGTAACTAAAAAGTATAAAATAAAATAAAAATTATTAAAAAACAAAAAACCCGACTGCCTGAAAACTGAAAATAAAGAAACAAGCCCAGTAGTTTAGAATAGAACAGAACGACTCACAGTCGGGGCCCATTCAAATTTTACCGATCAAATCTTTCCAAGGGGCCCCGACTGTGAGTCGTTCTGTTCTATTCTAAACTACTGGGCTTGTTTCTTTATTTTCAGTTTTCAGGCAGTCGGGTTTTTTGTTTTTTAATAATTTTTATTTTATTTGCTAATAATGTCGGTATACAGATAAGATGTTTAATGTTAGTAGTCCCGATACATTTTACCTTTCGGCATGCAAAGTGCTTCGCTGAAAACTTTCTGAAATAAAAAGCTTTTTAAAAAAAAAAGATAACCGACTTCAAAAACTAAAAGCTCAAAAATAACCATTTCGGAAGTCGGTGGCAACACAAATCGACCGGCAGAAGAGAAGCCACCGACTTCCGAAATGGTTATTTTTGAGCTTTTAGTTTTTGAAGTCGGTTATCTTTTTTTTAAAAAAGCTTTTTATTTTTTACTTTTTAGTTAGAGTCTCAGTGTCTGACTACGTTTTAGGGTAGCTCTCAAAATAAACTTATAATCTTATAAAATGAAAACGGCACTATGCGCGCAACGTCACAGGATATCCATTATATACTAAAATCTTCCACAGAATGTTACAAAGACTTTTCTGAAAACCGCATCGAAATCGGTATAGTTAAACGCGAGATAATCGCGGTCAAACATACAATCGTCTTTGAAAATCTACAATCCAAGAAAACAAAACGCGTTCTATGCGGGCAACGTCACGGGATATCCATTATATTAAAACCTTCCCCAGAATGTAACAAACACTTTGCTGAAAACCGCATCAAAATCGGTTCAGCCAAACGCGAGATAATCGCAGACAAACATACATACATACATACAGGTCGAACAGAGAACCTACTTTTTTTGAAGTCGATTAATAAAATACGAAACCAATTTAATTGTTGAT
This sequence comes from Athetis lepigone, assembly GCA_033675125.1. Classification (NCBI taxonomy): domain Eukaryota; kingdom Metazoa; phylum Arthropoda; class Insecta; order Lepidoptera; family Noctuidae; genus Athetis; species Athetis lepigone. Next base: position 20,513,870 of record CM066232.1, read on the forward strand.
TGATTTTGAAAAGAAGCATAAATCATATAAAACAGCATAATTATAACATTGTATGTATAACATTTTTCCATACATGTGCATTTTTTATATATTAAGGCCACCCCTACCGTTTATCTGACAAACCTAATCTTCGCACAAAGCTAGCTAAGTGCACATCGCTTACGATGTCAAAAGAAATTAGCCTGTCTTTTCTCCTTTGAACACTACAAACACCAGTCTGAGCTTTGTACTAATACACACATCAAAAGTGTCTAGGGATATTTTAATTAAACCTAAATAACTAAAATTCTATTAACTTTTTGTTAAGACACCTACACTTTAAAATAAACCTTGTTTAATTGCCTATCTTATCTGATAATAAACTTTTAGATAAAGTTAAATTAAAAAAAAAACTTAAAAGAAGAGGAAAAACTCAACAAAATTTCAATTTAACTTTATTTTTGAAATTTCAAAACCTAAACAACAAAACAATTTTTTTTTATAAAAATTGTTGAAAACTTAAAATTAATAATTCGTGGATCCACCTAAGACTCTCCTGACACATCTGGAGCGGTTCTGCATACTCAAAACAAGGGTTTCAATATCCTGTTGTGGAGTACTGTCCCAAATCCTGCTAAGATGCAAGAAAAGCTGGTTTTGATGCACAATATCAACAGGGAAATTCCTACGAGCTCTTCTCTGAAGCATATTCCAGGCATGCTCAATAGGATTTAAGTCAGGGGATTGTGCAGGCCGGTCTAAAGCTTGGATAACATGCTGTTGTAACCAACTTGTAACGATACGCGCCGTATGTGGACGGGCATTGTCGTGCATTAGCTGGAAATTTTGTCCCATTTGTTGTTTGTGGGGCAAGATTACAGGCTCTAGCACCTCATCTCGGTATTTTCGAGCAGTCATATTGCCTTGTATCCAAACGAGGTCCGTTCTACCGCCGAGACGAATTCCTGCCCAAACCATAATCGTGCCACCTTAATATGCATGAACTTGTTGTGGGTGCTGCAGTCGATTCCAACGTCCAGGTTTTCTCCAAACGCGTACTCTTCGCGAATCAGGATGAAATCCAAACCTAGATTCATCAGTGAAAAGCACAAGTGACCATTGAGAATGGTTCCAGTTTTCGTGTGCAATAGCCCATTGTAATCTTCTTCCTCGATTACCTCTCCTTAGTGCTGATACCCAAAATGGCCTACGAGCACGTAGATTGACTTCATGCAGTCGCCTTCTCAAAGTTTGACCGCTTACCAGCAAACCATACTCTCTCTGTAGCCTTTGAACCAATTGCATCGCCGCTGCATTTAGTTGACTTCGTGCAGCATTTACTATGAATCGGTCCTGTACATGTGTTGTAATGCGTTGAGGTCCTCGGTGCCGTTCCACCACTTCCTCCGTGACACGATAACATGACCAAAGCCTGGATATAACGCTCTGACTGGTCTTCATGGCTTCAGAAACGGCAATTATGGGACAGTATTCCACAACAGGATATTGACACCCTTGTTTTGAGTATGCAGAACCGCTGCAGATGTGTCAGGAGAGTCTTAGGTGGATCCACGGAATATTAATTTTAAGTTTTCAAGAACTTTTATAAAAAAATTGTTGTTTTGTTTAAGTTTTGATGTTTCAAAAATAAAGTTAAGATTGAAATTTTGTTTGAGTTTTTCCTCTTCTTCTATGTTTTTTTTAAATTTAACTTTATCTAAAAGTTTATTATCAGGATAAATAGGCTATTAAACAAGGTTTATTTTAATGTGTACATGTTTTAACAAAAAGTTAATAGAATTTTAGTAATTTAGGTTTAATTGAAATATCCCTAGACACTTTTGATGTGTGTATTATAAAGCTGGTGAGTTTGTTTTATTTCTTGCTAATGACGTTGCAAAGTGCCTTTTAATGGTTTGAAGGAAATAAAATTGAATTTGACTTTGAAAGTGCTAATCACAAGAACTATTGATTGGATAAAAAATAATAGTTTTATTTAGCTCTTTTATCGTGGTAGGGTTATTTTCTTTATCTACATGTCACGTAAAATGAGGGACAATAGAAGAAGACTATTTATTTTTTGATTCTCATTCCAAATACAATATCACATAAAACAATTATACCTTATTTTTTTAATAACATAATTAAGAGGGAAAGTTTGTTAGTTGGTCATTGGGAGATACTTATAAAATTTAACGTACTGCTGAAATTATTGGAGCTACAAATATTAAATCTTTACAATATTTTTTATTTAGAAAAGCGCTCAGTAGCATTTCTATATAATTCAACCCCTGACGTAATAAATAAAATGGGAGAACAAAGTTTGTACGATATGGGCAACGTCGAATATCATAAACATATAATTACCTAACACTATTTATTTAATGTATCACGTCACGTAGGTCAGTATTTTACCAAATTGAGCTTTAAACCTTCGGACACACGTGGTTCGAGACACAATAGAAAGACAATAGTAGCGCGACAGCCGGTTGTCGCTTGGTCGTTGAAAAGTTAAATACAGAGCCTCTTACTGTATACTTTTGACACACTTTCCAGTGAAAAACAAGAAGTAACTTTAAAACTTTCAAAACGGCTAACGACAGTTTTTTATTGTGGCAATAAAGTTTTATTCCCACTGTAGAGTTGTGGAAACCCTGCAATCCACTGGGGAGGCTTTTTTTTTTAAGAAAAACAGTTAGAATTACGGAATTACACAGTAGCAATTATAACTTCTATATTTTTAGTTTTACCAACATAAATGCACCTACTATGCTATCTCTTCACCACCCTAGGTTGACTGGGAGAGAATGCCTTTGGCATTAAGTCCGCCTGTGTACCGTTGTGCATAAAGTGTAAATAAATAAATAAATATAAAACAGATAAATAAATAATAGGGCCAATTTTAGAAAACATTTATGTACGAGAATTTCAACTTAAATTCAAACGTTAATTCAACTATGAAAATTTTAATTTTAAAGTAATGTAAAAACAATATTATTTTAAGTGATTGTGCTAGACCTCCAGTCTATTTTCGAATAAAAAATGTTGGTACTTTTTGTATAATTTAAGCACAATTTACTCATCGAGTTTCGCTGACATTAAAAGTGTCTCATTATAATAACGAGAAATAAAATAAACAAGTCATTATTAATGTTTCAAAAATATATTTCTCTTTGTAATTAGTTAAACTACATGTGTAGCAAATCAGGTGACATTTTTAAACTGTCTTGATATTACTTATATCGAAATGTCTATAAACAGTATTATTTATTAAGTGGCAGGCTTTTGGTTGTAATCAGCGCAATATCGAAATCTCTGAAGCTAAAAAAAAATACATATCATAGAATACCTTTTTATCTTCTTTTTCTGTTTATATCCTGTTTCCGTGAAACGTGACATGAGTAAAATTCGAGCGGAGTAGTAACCAAAAATCTGATATAACGCAAGTGAAACCACGGGGGACAGCTAGTAGGGAATAAACCACAATCTCTATCATAACGATGAAAGAAGTTATTACGATAATCACATTGAGACAAAACAAGCTATATAGAAAACGACAAAACACCCCAAAAGCTTCAAAGATATTGCTAAGTAAAAACACCAACACCAAACTTTACAAAAAGGTGTTTATCACGAAGACAAGTGTCTCGAAAGCAATATATGTGCTCCACGCCGCTCCTTGAATAATAGATGCACAGTGAGTGCTGTGCCGTAAGCTTCTTATCGCCCCCTTACACGTGGAAGTGAAAACTAAGCTAGCAGAGCTTCTGATAACACTTATTTTGTCCTTTACTGTAAATGGATAAATAATTTACAGGTATATTTAAAAAAAACTTTAACCTCACAGGACTATATTACTGATATTAACTACAACAACTTTTGTTTTATGAGTCGTGATAATTCAGCAAAAAAAAAAACTGCTGATATTACGCATTTCAGTTTATTGCATTTTTTGAAATGTATAAACTCAAATGTTGGCAGCTGTTTTTTTTTCATGTTTTACAAATTACCCAATATGGAATAACCAGAAAAGCATGTGATGATGCAGTTTATTCATAGGAGCAGGCGAGAAAATAACCCAAAACTAAAATCATCCATAACTCAAAATCAACCCATTATTTGAATCCAAGTTTTCGAAACTAAAATTCATAATACCTTTACTTTATTCCCTTTCATGGAATGCATTGCATTGCATAACTAGCCTGTAGGATAGTACGTCAGAAGCAGTGTAAATTATTGTTTCATGGAAACTTGGTCTTTCGCGCTAAGTTCGTATAACGAAATTAGGAAAATTTCGCAAAGCACATTTCTACGTACAACATATTATGATTAGACCCGTGTTCTTTCTCTTGGAGTTCATTGAAAATTAAATGTCTACATTTACTAGTCATTAATCATCATATAGTAGGTTTTAATGTTGAAATGTGGATTTAAAGATGCCGCAAGGTCCTTTATAAAATAGAGCATTGGGATTCAATGCATGATTAATACGTCTATTGCGCCAGTCACTACAGTTGAAACATTCAATCGAAAAAAGCATTTTCCAAATATTTTTGAGTTAAGTTAGTCTCAATGTCTGACTACGTTTTAGATAAACTTTCAAAAAAAAAATGTACGTTTTTCTATAAAAATTGAGGAGTTCCCTCGTTTTCGGCATGATACCATCATCAGATCCTGGACCTGATGACAATGGGACCATTTGGGAAGTCTACCCTTTCAAACAAAAAAAGAATTGTTCAAATCGGTTGGTAAACGACAAAGATATGCGCGAACAAACATAAAAAAAATACTTACAAACATTCGAATTAAGAACCTCCTCCTTTTTTAGAAGTCGGTTAAATAAATGCTTTAGAATTTGATCAGCCTGAGTTCATTCGAATAGCTTCACTGTGAGTTTTTTTGACATTTTTGGTTTCACACCCGACGCAAAACGAGGTTTATTAAAACGCTTAGGGCCGATTTCACCGTTCGCATTCAAAACTGAGTTCAATAAAACTATGTTCAGCTTAATCAAGTTCAGACGTTGGTTCTGATTTCGGTTTACGTCACACAGATTTCACCAGCCACATTTTGATCGCGTTTACGAAAACTAAGTTTACTTTGACATAGAATGTAAATGTCGTCAGTTCGTCATAATCATAGACAAACAGCTATGCGTTTTGCAGTTGCTATTTATGTGGAAGCGACCTAATGCGATTAATTATGGATTTGAATAGACATTAATTTCAGTATAACTAAACGTATGTAGCTGTCAAAATTTGAAGCAAAACGGAATGACAATGTTCAAAATATTGTCAACAAAAACAACAGATAAAAATACTAAATTATGCCCCTGCCCTGGCCCTGGAGCACTGTCTTTTGATCAGTAGCTAACCAAACGCAAAAAATTATCAAATATTGTGAAATAAAAGTTATTTTTTAATGTTATGTTCCCATAATGTTTCACAAAAACACTGGAACTACTGGAAAAACCTATTTATATATTAAAACGAAATTGTAAACAGTATATTTTAGGTTTTCATACGTTTATAAAATGAAGTTACGAAACGCATCATCGGAGAAGAGAATCACGAGATTGCCAGATTAAAATTCTTGGGTTGCAAGTTTTAGAATCTTTGATCGACAATTTTAGGTGGTACAAGTGCATAAATAAGTCCAATATATTTTTTTCAGAATCTGCGATTGTTTTCCTGTATTTTCGTGTCTTTGTTCTTATGGTACACATTGTTGAACCACAAATATAGGGAAAAAAACACGTCCTTCGGGAAAAAATAGAAAATTGCATATCTTGAACGGGTTCAAATACGTTAATCGTCCAAAATCGGGCGTTCAGAGTTTAAACAGGGTTCAGCCTGAACGGAGTTCAATTTTTGTTGGTGAAATGCAAACTTGTGTGCTGAGCTCAGTTCAACGCGTAAACCGAGTTTAGCTTGAATTGATCGCGGTCAATGTAAACGGTGAAATCGGCCCTTAGTGAGTTTGAACGCTGTGTATGTATTTGTTTTAATGCAGTTTTTTGTATTTAAAAGAAGGTAATCTAGCCATAGTTCCTAGGCATGTGTCATCATAAGCGTTTTAGCCGTTTCGAAGTGATCAATACTTTTGTTAGCTCAAGTAGCGATCTTGATATTTTAATTTACACTTGCGTTAGAACTACTCTAACTATATGTTACTGCATCGTCACAAGAAGATTTACCGAGTAATCCTTATTCAATCTATCTCCTTCTTCATTGATTACAAGAGCCGTTATTAAACAACCAAGAGAGACCGTCACATTCTCTAAAACCTAACACATTCATAGATTAGTCACGGTAGTCCGCACGTAACCGGAAACCGCCCGTCCGGCAACTTTTTCACAAGAATAAATACGTACAAGCCTGCCGTGAACGAATATAAAAGGCTCCCGGAAAATTGGTGTATTCCCGTTTGCCTCACCGACTTCGTCCCCGTCGTGAGATGAACGGGAATACACCAAGTTTCAGAATTTAGTCAGTACTTTAGTATATTCCCGTTCGTCCCATCAGCAAAACAAGTAGGGAACAAAAATCAAGTATTTTTTTTAATTCCCTTTCATCCCACAACGGGGACGAAATCGGTGAGACGAAAGGGAATACACCGAAAATATATGTGGTGGGTTCGGCAGGGATGAAAATGAATCACTCTTTACATGCGGTTGAGTTCCAGTGGGTGTTGTTTGGGATTTCCAGGGAAAAGCTGAGCTACTGTGACGTCAGCTTGGGTGGCTGAGTCAGCGTTAGCATTTAACTTTTGTGCTAATCTAAATTTTAATTTGTGTTCCTTGTGACGTCGTGTTTTTTGTGACGTCGATTCTCAATCGACGTCACTTGGTAGTTTAATGGTGTGCTATGGTTTTAATTTAAGTAGAATAATTAAATAACTTTGGGCTTTTATAACGCAAGCGTGTCAGTCCCTTTGTACGCTAAGACAAGTTACTAATTTTATTATAAACGAGATCTTGACCATAATGTCGTACAACTTTCTCGCATCATCTGAAGTCGGCTTACTCAAAATAAGGTGGAATGTACTTATATTGTTCTTGTAAGTAACTTACTCTATTTTCAGTCTTTATTTAATGATGGTAAAAAAACCTAGATGTATGTATGTCAAATTCATTTACAAGCGCAACCAAAGGAATATGCAAAGTCCTATAAAAATCCTATTTGTATCAATATGTATGTATGGCTTGTGTAGGCCATAAAATTAATTGTCCTGCTGTGAATTGAAACAAGCGACCCTGACCGCCGCAGGTGGCTTTAAGCTATACAAAGCCATTCATAACTTTATACTATTAACATTTAAATAATACAGGCAATTCATTACATTTTCACCCTTAATAATATCATTAAAATAAAGTAGGAAGCTGCACTGAATAAAACGCTTTGACGTTTAACTTACAGAGTCTTCAGAACATTTTCTATTCAAGACATTTTTATAAAGCGCCGGTCTTTAGAGCTTAGGTAATAGGGATGATGACTGCATCAAAAGAATGACATTCTGTTTAGTCCGTCTGTTAGACAGTCCAAAAATACTGGACACATATTTTTTGCTTGATCAAATTAATAACAAAATACAAAGATAAAGAGCATCAAAGTTCCGGAGAGGGGGCTTGTGACGTCACTTCTGAGTAAAAATTATACAAAGGCGTGACGTTTCACGAAACTTCAACGCACTGTATTGTCGTCATTTTCTGTTTACGAGAAAAAAGAAAAAATACGTGTCCCAAATTTTTTGATTATCTAACTGACGGACTAATTACTTTTTTTTTGTCATCTCGCCTATTGAATGTTTAACGTTTACTTGGAACCTGTTGAAAAACGTTGAGAATTTATCTCATAAGCTCTTTAGATAGCTAAATTAACTAGGAGGGTTACAAATACGTAGTCGTAGCTGAGAATTAAATACTAATACTATAAAAGTAAAGTGTGTATGTGTGTGTGTCTGAGGATGCTTGTTACTGTTTTACTGTAATATAGCTCATAAATTAGATTAACACTTAAGCTACATAAGATCACGCTGTGACCCTCAGGAGCGGTACAGTAATGAAAAACCTAACATAAAGCAGGCGAAACCGCGGGGAACTGGTGGTGAATACTAAAGTCAAAACGAATAAACCTCACTTAGCAAAACCTTTGTCTGAGCAAATCACTGTCACTGTAGCTCAACACTCAAATATCAAATGTGAGATAGAGAAAGAAACATAGCTAGGCCAAAGTATATATGCTAAAAATTAACAGTCAACAAACATAAAAACTCCTAAAGTTCCAGCTCCTAAAATGAAAGCAATCAGAGCAAACACATACAACAAAAGGCATCAACACTCAAACACCCACTCATCAAATCACACATGTACATCTTAAGACTGCACAATAAGACAAACTGAGTCCACAATTACAAAGCATTTGTCTAAACGTGCAGACCGTGAAGTGATTATCTTTTTGGGTGTACGTACGACATGGCTCGGTACGCATGACCTGGTATGAACGATGCCTAACCCACTTGTAGACTAGAATGTGGTGCTAAATTGTCTTACAATGATGGTAAGATAATGAGGATAAGAGAAATTGCTAATAATGTGTTCTTATCTATGATTTGTGGTTTACCACCAACTGGTATAGCACAACTAACACCAAACTATTCTTTAAAAAACAAATGTTTTGGTGGACGCATTGGTTTTGCAGAAGACGCACAATCTTTTAATGTCTGACCTTGTTTTACTTGATCTAGTTATTGTTCAGTACCATTGAATTGTAATTATCTCAGCTGCCTATTCATCTCATCACTCTTTTAGTTAATCTATACGCAAATAGGTAAAAACAAAGCTCGAAAACGGCACACGTGTGTTCAGATACTCACAAATACATAAAATCTCAACCAAATGACCTTCAACCTACTAAAAAGAAGTAAGGTGTAATTTAATTCTCAGTTCGATATCCCATTTTGCTTTTGCTATGCCTCGATACGCATGACCTGGTCTAAGAGAGCCGGCTTAACTAGCTGCCGCCGCCGGTCCAGACGTCAATTATCTAGGAAAAAAAGTTTATATTAAAATTGTTCGGAGAATGGGTTATTGTTATTATTAATGTCTCGTTTTTTTATCAACCAATACTTAATTAAGTTTGCGGGTTATATAACATCATTTATATTGGCCTTAGATTAGGTAGACGAAATGTATGGAAAAAGATTGGAAGTATAGTCAAAATAACCACGTCAATATTCTCCGTAATCACGTCTATAATTTACAATCCCTACTAATATCGTTTAATTTTGTTCGTAGCTATAATTTGATAGTAATAATTGCTCCCAGCTTAATATTACAACGTGCCCGGAATTATGAGCAGTGGGGTGCTATTGTAATTATCACAAATCCTATCTCTCATATCCCCAAATTACTGCAGAGGAACTAATAAACGCAAATTATACGCCACTGTATGTAATCATAATAGAAGGCGAATCTAGCAACCCAATTTCAGGTTACCTGAAGAGGATTTTTCAACGTATATAAAAAGCTTATTCTCAAAATCTAAGAAGAAAAATACCTGGTTACAAAGTCACATGTTTGTAGGTTTTGTTTCTCCGAGTAAAGAATCTTCAACAGTGCACTCATCAAAGGTAAGAGCTACAGAAATAGTTGGTCTCCACGAGACTGTGAGGCTAGCATTATGCAGTGCAAGTGAGGCCCTCAATCTTGGCTTTGAAGTCGTGCCGTATACGACTCTAAATAGAATGTTTTTTTACTACTACAGTAACTCAGACGGATTTTTTTGCGGATGTGGACGAAATTGAACATATGCAATGTTCAGTTTCGTCCAATGATTAACTGAAGTTGTTACAAATCTTTGGTAAAATGCTTATGCAATGTTCAAATTCGTCCATTGATAGAGATTCAATTGAAGTTATATTTGGCACACCTTACAAGGTCTAAAATAGGCCAAATATACGTAGTATTGGACCTTTCGAAATGCTTTGTCTTGCTCAGCTACCATCAAAGCACTGGTGCAGTTCAATGCATTCATAGCCTTGGTTTTGCAACATTTTGTCTCGCCACGAAGTATCTTGCAACAATTGGAACGCGCGAAGGACAGCTGATTTAACAAAGATGCAGATTCTTAGTAAACTCATAAGATTATTGGCACTTTGGCCTGTGGCGATGACCTATACGACCTTGAAGTGAGTTGTTAATCTCTAGAACCAAGTTAGCTTAAGCTCATTTTGTGAGGAGTTTCAGTGAGTTTATCCTATGGTAAGGGACATCTTTTGTTTGTCCAAGTAGTTACTGCGGCTGTTGGCGCGCCGTGATAACGCTCCCGAGTCTGAAGACGTGCCGAATATAAGTTCACGAAGAGCGTATTGTTCTGAGTCGTCTCTCTTTACACAGGTGGTTTGTATGCTTCTGACAGTTTGTGTGTAGCTTGTTGTGTTTGAAAGGAGTGTTTTTTTTGTATGTATGGCCGTATGTATTATTTTGCAAAGGTCTGACATGTTACTACTTGTATCTGCTATGAATGTTACAGTTGTAATTCATAGCATATCCAAATAGCTTCGGTCCGATGCCGATTGAATGTTTATTAAAGTTTTCTTATTCCTTCCTCATAATGTACAAATAATGGTTCTTGGACGTTACTACTGTTACGAGACATAGGACCTCAATCTAAGTTCCACCTATCCAAACTGCAGAAAGGGTCACCCAAACGCGAAAAGGGATGGCGTCCTAATCCGTAAAGCGACCAGAAATATATCTACTGCCGTTACTCGTGTCAGGATTACATCACCACGATTATAAGAAACTAGAGGGTAGATCGATAATCCTCTTAGCTCTTGTCATTGGCGCGTCCGTCAAATGAGGACAGTCCCTTCTGGACTACTATCGTAATTAATTCTGGTATTTTCCATCAAACTTGTTACTGGAGGATTCGTAATTAGTTTAGTGGTCTATTAAAGCTTTATTTAACTGTAGGGTTTCTAATTATTTATAAAATAGAGGACTCCTCTAATTATTACGGTCACGATACCATTTTATCGTATTAAGGGATATTTATTTACTTAAAGACGGTCGAAAAACCATAATCCATTTTATTTTTATCATTTACCTCTTTGCGCTCTTTTTCCAGATCTCGCAATGCTGTAAAAGGGGTACGTATATGTAAATTCCGAAACTTTCCGATTTATTCCTGAATGCCGTTTATCATCAGCGATTAAAGGCATGTCAGTAACAAGTTGATCCCAAACCGATCCGAATTAAATCACAATTTCTGGAACATGTCCAAGAGTCCAGAGGCAACGAACTCTTACAGGATCATATATAAAAGCTTTCGGGATATACAAGTTTACTTGGCAAAATAATTCATGATTTGTAAAAAATGCATAAGATGGAGAAGTGTATTTAGATACGATTTATGGGCCGTTATTTTGCATAGCAAAAACATGGAGTAATTTTAGGCGAAGTAAGAGGCTGGGCAAAATGATATACTATTTGTAGCTCTCTAGGCGCTGTTTAGAAATTCAAATGTATTCTCCGTGGGAGTCCCTTATCATTTTGGACCTAAACCTGTCATCGGCGTTCCTACGTACCTACACATACAACCTGTGATATATTATTTTATGCTGGTTACTTATTCAACTAGAAAGTGGGTACATATGTTACTTTCTGCGACCCAAATATACGGTCGAGGATGGTAGTACAGTAAATTTGGAAAAGGGACGCAAATTCTAAGATACAAATGATTTGTTTTTTGAATATCTAATATACAATGGTATAACCGTGCCATCATGATAGGTTATGTAGGTCAATGTGAGGGTTTTAAATACGTCTTCGTATCATAATTGATGATTCTTTCAATATTGTGAAAAAATAAAACATTTTACACTACATTAATACATGGAAAAGTGTTTGTCAACTACAATGTGAGACTCGTTTTTGTTTGTTATGTAAAATTTTTACCTTGCACCAAGCGATAATATAGAACCCTTTATCTGCGAGTCCTTAGTCTTAGCAGTTTTATTTTAAGACAACCGTTTCCTTTGTCATGAGTACTCTGTCTTAAAACACAGATTAAGAAGATACAAGTACTTACCGACTACGATCGGCCGAGTTCCCTCACCGCACGATCATGCAGCTGCTATCGAAGATGTTCACACCTAGAACAAAGAGTACTACTCATTAATATGTAAAGTGGCCATTAGGGTCTGCCCATTGCGTGAGAGAAGGTGGGCGTGCTTCACGCGATAGTAAACGCTGTGTATATGTATGTTAGTTTTAGTTTGGAATAGCGCTGTTCGTTAGAGATGGGTTTTGAAGGACTATTTTTTAACCCATTTAAATACACATCGGGAATGCGTATGTCATGCAGGTTAAATGCAGTTAAATTATTTAAGGTCCTAGAGATTTTATATCTTTCACTAGTGCAACAATTGAATCTGAACTATTATGTCAAAAGGTTTCCTCTCTTTGCCTAACTCCGGGACAGTAAAAGCCTGGCATTATTTTTATATTTTCTACCATATGTTTAGCTCGGTTTCCACCATAGCGGAAAGAGAGGATCCTTCAACCATTGGAACCAAGATGTAAAAACAACGCAACCCTACGAGACATCCGTTTGCGAAAACAAGGCCTTAGTAATGTTAGCTTTCTTCCTCGCATGGTTTATACTATTATTCTTTACTTCGTCCGTCAGCAATTTTCGTAATTACAGACCCTAATTAAACAAAAGTCTGTCCCAAAGGACCAAATCTTGTGTCGAAGTGAGAAGTAGGAATAAGTTTAATTTCATATTCCCTTCTGTATACCTACATATAATATGCAAAGACAAATTTTCGTTGAAGTAAAACAAGTACAGAGCTATGAAACAAACAAAGTAATATTTGTGTTGTTAAGTAGTAAGTTTGTTTAGCGGACAAGACTGACGTACTTGTATAGTTAGCAACAGACGGTGAACGTAATTGAATATACGTTTATTATTTATCATTCGACGACAAAAAAACTGTCGACCATGATGTTCAGCGGTCACACAGGTTTAGACATTTGCAATATTAGAGGCCTCGCAAATGCACTGCCATCCCATAGACGAAGATGATAGGTACTCATATATCTTTTGTGTCTGAAGCCTGACCCCTTCAAACTGAAGCAATCACAGCAACGCCGCGCCGCTTAGGAGCCTTTTCAAAGAGCTATGCAACTACAATATACGCCAATCAAAAAAGTTTTGCAATCACTAAGAATTTTTTTTTGATGTGTCTAAATGATGCAAAGACAAACATTACACAAACTGATGTAAACATGAGGACGATTCTCAAGTGCTGGTGCCAGAAGAAACACTTGAGTCATGTATTGGTTTAGCTTCTTATTTTGCGCCAGTCCACAAACTTTTTAGTTGGCCAATAATTTGGTTGAAGTACTCTGGCACAGTTGGGACGCGTATACTAGCCAACATCTGAACAAATGTTTGCTACTTCTAGATATAACCTTTAATTTACTACGTGCGGTCTCACAGGCCGCTAAGTGGGATTATTCCGATCTGTCACCCCGTTCTGTCCCCACGGGTGACAGATAGGAAAAAAAAGTTCGATTTGTCCCCCAGTTAGCAATGTGTGGAACACATTTTCTATTAACCTCTTCACGCTACGGACACATCACGTTACTTTTGATTGATTTGAATACTAAGTATCTCAGTATTTTATCAACCCATGGGGACAAAACGGGGTGACAGATCGGAATAACCCGCTAAGTGGCTACAAAACATCAATCATATCATTATTTAGTGTGATCGTCAGCGGTGTGAATGAATTGGTAAGTAAAGTAAAAAATAATCAGATTATGTACAGCTTTATACTGAGTTATTTCGTTGCGTAGAGGATTATGCTAAGCTACTTTTTTACTGACCGTCTTTTTAAAAGGTTAATGACTTCAGCACAACCTTGTGGAGTGTTTACTTGTATAAATAATGTGTTTACTATAGTTTTAATTTTATGAATAACTCCATCGACTGTTTGTGAATAAAAACGAAGGTTTTCGTGAGCTCGTGGCTGCTATCGTTATGTCGAAGGTGCTAAATTTTTACGATGTAGATAGAATCATAAGCGTTACAATTTAATTATAAAAAAAATAATGTAAAAAAAAGTTAACTAAAATATGTTCTAATGTCAATTGGCTTTTTCATGCTATCTATGGCATGACTGTGTCTTACTACCTACTTCTGACCCCGGGCTACTACTGGAAAATATTAATAACGAGCCTTTGCCCGCGACTTCGTCCGCGTGGTTAATAGTTCCCGTTCCCAGGGGAATTTCCGGGATGAAAACTATCGTATGTCTTTTCTCGGGTCCCAGACTATACCTGTACTTACCAAATTTCATTCAAATCGGTTCAGTGGTTTTGGCGTGAAGAAGTAACAGACAGACAGACTTTTACTTTCGCATTTATAATATTAGTACGGATAAAACGAAAACACCAGATCATTTTGCCTAATGTGGGAATCGAATCTAGGAATCGCTACTCTGCATTAGAGCATAAGAACCGGTTTTTCCCGGTTCCAAAAGAACCGGGAATTCCCGGTTCTGAGGGTCCCTGACAGAACCGGTTCTGTAAAACGTGGAACCGGTTTTTCGGTTCTTTCGGTTCTCTCTTAAAATAAATTTAGAAATAATATTATCTCTATAATACTCTTTATCCTAAATATCAAGTTATTATCCATAGGACATAACCTACATTGGGCTAATTTTTAATTTGCCGGCCAACAAATAAAAACACGTTATTTTAATAGAATACAACATTATAAACATTTTTCATTACTATTCCAAAGTTCTAAATCAATTTTCTGAGATTATATTTAGTATTGAACATTTAATCTCTAAGTTTCACTCAGTGTAAATGCAAAGTTTTTTGATTGTAAAAAATGTTATTTATAAGTGCTGTAATGGTATTCAGTTGCATTTTTTATTTCTCGTGCATTGTAGAAATCTCGGAAAAAAATGAACGAAATTACGTCTCCTTCCTTTAATATGGGATGTCAGACTAATATGATTGTATGTTTATTATTTATTTATTTTAGTTTACACAAAACGGTGAACACCAATTACATTGAGTAAACAGAGACAAGTTTAAATACCTAGGTATAAAAAAAAACACACAGGAAAGTAAAAGAAATTAAAATTACAATAAAAGATTACGAAGTTTAAATAGATGTCTGTGTTCAATTCTCAGATTATATTTTTTTCGATTCTTAATAGTTGAAAATCCGTTTTTAATCGTCTGTTTGTGTTGACTTCTACCACCAAAACGGCACATGGTAACGAGGCGTGACTTGTCTGCTTGTACCGTAGTCAGACAAGTCACGTACTTTTCATTAGTCTTTTTTATTTGGGGCATATGCATGAAAGTTATGTTGCGTGTCTAAAACAGCGATCCAGAACACCTAAATACAGGGCCAACCTGTGGAGCCAATGCCTGCTGGGGATGTGGAATTGTTCGAAAGAGTTACCGTGCCCCGTAACATGAAGGATAACTGAAGAAGCATGGGTGGGTTTTAGTCAGTAAAAGTCTGTCCCGCCCCAAGTCATTTGACGATTCCTTATCCATAATCCTTTTTTACATTCTTACTCGCACATTAATACCAGAAATGTAACAATAACTAGGTTTTATTTCTCTAACGAATTACATATTTTGAGTTAAAATATTATCTCACAGACTTGACTTAGAACTTTGGGGTAGTAATAAAAAGGGTTTATTATGCTTTATGCAAATATAAAGTTTATTTTAGTTGGCAAAAATGTGGAATCTTTAAGAAACTAACGATGTTTTTGTGGGACATTAAGGTAAATGCTCCACGATACCCCACAAAATTCAAATTTTTGACAGTTGTTTTGCAATTTGCAGCTCAGTCTTGGATAGTATGGTAATAAATAATAATTGTATTCGCGTTAATGACACATACTATCCGATAGTGAGCTAGCAATTGTAAAAAAACGTATGACTATTTGAATTTCGGTGTTGACTGTGGAATTGTTGCCAAAAATAGTTAAAAACGATGTTTTAATTTGAGTATAATTAAAAACATATATAAATATGCTTAACCAATAAAGTGTGTTTTATTTAGACCCTTTTCAACTAGAATTTATGAAAAAACCCGAAAGAACCGAAAGAACCGGGTACCCGGTTCCGTCCAGAATTTAGAACCGAAAGAACCGGTTCCTAAAATAGGGCCGGTTCTCGATGCCCTACTCTGCATCACGGTTGCGACCACGAGACCAGCAGCGGTTTCACATAAATTGAAACATTACGAACACATCTTTTTAAGTATTCTTTCATGAAAATGGTATTTTTCATTCGTTATTTCACACAAAAGTGCTCTTTTGAATTTTGCGAACCAATTGTAAAATGAAATATTGAGGTCATTAATCATAAATGTTTGATATTATTGAAAGGGTTTTATGGTATAAATTTATGATTAAACTTTTATGACTATTGAGGTAGGTCGTGTCATTGCTTAATATTCTATCGTTGCGATTAATTGCGATGGCGACATATTTATTATCGTTATTTTGGTAGACAATAATTTATGCAATAATCATACTAAAACTTTTGACAGCAGAACTTGATG
Source organism: Athetis lepigone (assembly GCA_033675125.1). Taxonomy (NCBI): domain Eukaryota; kingdom Metazoa; phylum Arthropoda; class Insecta; order Lepidoptera; family Noctuidae; genus Athetis; species Athetis lepigone. Next base: position 20,530,462 of record CM066232.1, read on the forward strand.
GTTATACAGTTAATTACATACATTTAATTACATATGACTACGATCATAATAATCATATAAGTACCTATAAGACATTTGGATACTAATTTAATAAATACCAACGTTGTTTATTGATGTGTTATATTAATTAATATCAGCAAATGTGAAATTAACGTGTTCAAGCTTTTACGGCAGAACTAATCTCTAAACTTTTATTAATCTGTCTGCCAAATGATAATATACACAAGTCTTGTAATTCTGAGGTCTACGCAGACGTAGTCAAGGGCATAAGTAAGTATAGTATAATTATTAGTTCAGTAAGTCTAAAATGACCACAAGACTGCTACCCCTTTCTCAATCAAACCTAATCTTGAAAGCCAGATTTAACATTAGCGATAACAAAAAACGCCTTGATGCGATGAAACTAGACGAGGCTTGGAGAATCGATTAGTTTTCTTGGGACTCAACAACGAATTAAATAGGAAATAACAGTGGAGTATCAAGCAGAAGGCAAAACAGAACTGGGCCAATAGACACAAAAGATCAGCACGGACAGAAAGGACCAGAGACAAAACAAATGACGAAATATTCTAGCAACGCTTACCGATAACAAAAAACACCTTGATGGGATGAAACCAGACGAGGCTTGGAGAATCGATTAGTTTTCTTAGGACCCAGCAACGAATTAAATAGTAAATAACAGTGGAGTATCAAGAAAAAGGCAAAACAGAACTGGGCCAATAGACACAAAAGACCAGCACGGACAGAAAGGATCAGACACAAAACAAATGACGAAATATTCCACCAAGACTGCTACTTTTGCAAAATATTACAAGTCTCGCTAACTCTGTAACAGCGGAATATCAAAAAAAAAAGGCAAAACGGAACTGGACCAATAGACTCAAAAGACCAGCACGGACAGAAAGGACCAGATACAATAAAATTACGAAATATTCCACCAAGACTGCAAACTACTACTTTTGCAAAATATTACAAGTCTCGCTTCACCTCATTGGCTATTGATGCTTTGTCCTTGAACGTGACGTTTCAACTCAATTATAAGTTATTGTAACACTGTATTGACAAAACGAAACAATAAATAATTGAGTTTAGCAACTGCAAACTAAATTAGTTGTGGCAGATTTGAAAATCTCGTTACTTAATGGATTTCAATTTACTGTTTCGGCTTTTCGTTTTGTTAGCTACCTATTGTTGTTATTTTTGTTTATTTGAAACGCTTGCTTTGTTGATACAATACTAGGAGTAACATAAAAGAACAATCTATGTAATTACCTATATAGTATAGAAGTGTGGAGTTTTTTTTAAATCTTAGTCAAAGGCTCCGTTCATTCCCTTTACTTCCATTGCCGTTTTTGTTGCTCAAAAGAAAAGAAGAATTCAGATTATAAAAGAAATAATTTTAGTACCTAGAGTAAAAAGCCTATGTTATTTGTAGCGCAACAATCCATTACGCTCACGAAAACTTATAATTACATTTTTTATTTAATTTACTGAACATAACTGAAATAAATATTAAAGTTAAAACTTTGCTAAAACAACAAAGAGAGCGGTAATAATTTAGGCGGTACGAACAAAAAGTGGCATCAGGGTAATATATTTTTCTGACGTCAGCCGATTTACAAATAAAATAGGCATCTTTTCAGACGTAAGTGTAGTGAATAACAAACTCATTTGTAACTTAAGAATGTCTACAATCTATACGAGTCATTATGAAACCGAAGAGTTCGTTTGTCCAAAAACGTGCTAATCGTAAAAACTACTGATTCGAGTTGATAAAATGTTTTTGCGTTATTTTGCGTTTGCAATTCGTAAACTCATGATTTTACTCGTAAAATGAAAGGAAAAGTCATAGTGTTATATATCTTTTGTGTTTTTGTCCCCAAGATTAGGTTATAATTTTAAAATAAACAGTAATAAACATTTTACCTTGCACAATCGTTAAAAGATACTAAATGACTCAGTCATGTGGTCACTGTGATGTCATAGTAAAAGAAACTCACGTTCTTACGTGTTCGTCAGTTTCATTCAAGACTCTCCCACTCAATATTTACTATTAGGTGTATTGTATCCCATTTCATTCTAGATTTAGAACTGAAGGCAGTCAACTCTAAAATTAACAAAAGGCTATCATGATATTTTACGAGTTTATTATATTTGGCACGTGCTGTCCCACATCAGGGCGAAAGTCTTTCTTTATTACTTCCATTGGGTATAATACGGTAGTTTCCACCATTATCAATTGACGTACTTTTTATGAGCTGTCAAAACGCCATTCTCCAATAGATTTTGTACGGCAATGGCGACTTATGACGTCACTAAAATAACAACTCAGTTGACTATCTATTTATTGATTTCAAAACAACTAAAAATCAAATTTTATAGCAAATTGAAAATGAACCGAATTTATTAGGCTGAAATTAATAGAGGTTTTATAGGAATTGTGTCTAACATTTATTGGTTAATGGTGGAAACTACCCAATTTAACGCTTCGTCTAGCCAACCCTCGAGGAAGCTATCCAGGTCGTCCCGCCATCTTTCTCGTGGTCTTCCGCGGCCCTGTAATAGGTACCATTCTGCGAGTGTACTCAACTTTTTACTTATTAGGCTAACTAATTATCTTCTGGGATGATTTTGTACCATGTTTTTCACTTTTGTTTTGTGCTTAATTAGTTTCATATTATTTACTTGTTCACTGCTTTTCGGTTCATGTTGTCTGGAATCTTTTGTACTTTTTAATTGTTTATTTTTGCGGCATCAAAGACAAACTAAGGTTGACACAACAGGGGTCACGTGTGTTGCAGTAAAATGACGTCATAGTGGACTTAGGCAGTATGTCCAAAGTAAATTGCGAGCAATTCTCATTCAATATATATAATTCTTTGTTTAACGTACATAGGCACACAATTACCTGTCGGGTTAAGGTCGGTATGTGGGTTTATATTGTTTTTTGTGTGTAATTATGTGCTGGCTAGTGATGCTGGTCGGTAGCTCGTTATTGAGGATAACTATCGTTATAATAATAAGCTTATAGATGTAAACATATTTAAGAGATTAAGTTTACAATGTAAGTTGAGAGCAGCTGTTACATGGATCGATAATTTGGCATAGTTTGGCAGTTTAGGTTGTAGTTTAATTTTTAGTTTAGACAAGTAGGGCCAAGCAAAATAAACATACGTTCCCATCCTGTCGTTTTGCTTAGCTATCTACAGTCTTTAGCTTGCTATCATAGTTTGACAGTTATACGACATTGTCAGTAATATTGTTTACCCAAAGCACTAACTAAGAAAGATTTATATACCTATCTCGGCCTAAGAAATTATAATATTCTTCTTGCTAAGGTTCTAAAGCACGAAGGTGTCATTGTAAGAACAATTGAAAAGGCGTTGAACTAAGAGAACTAACGGTGGAGGGCATCACACAAACACTGCCACAAATACATACTGACGAAGTCCTTCAAAAACTCAGGTGTTCACACTATGAAGTACGTCATATCCGGCATGTAACAACGAGGATGGTACAAAAGGGCTACAACCTGGCATTTTTTACGCTTTTGAGTAATTAGGACGCATAAAGGCTTCACCACATTAAGCGTTAATTGCGACGTAGAGTAGATAAACACAAAAAAAAAACAGCTTTTTTAACTAATGACGAACAAAGAGGCGTGTTGTAAAGTCGAACTGCCGTGTGTGTGATCCGGCTTGGATGCGGTTTTGTTTTATTTGAAAGTAGATTATCTAGCGATGGTTCTAAGACATGTCACATCAAAATCGCTTAAACCGTTTCGAAGTTACTCTTTTGTAAGCTGGAATCGGGATTTTAATAACTTTGAGGGCAAGGTTTTTTTTTATGATTTCTGCGCTGCCGATAACAACACGCTTCTGTCTGGCAAAGCCATTATAGTGTTTAAATATTAATGAACGTGACGTCGACGTGTAAACAAACATTCAAGCTAATATTATTAATTTACGCATAAATTGAAGTGTTGATGTAAATATAATTACAAACAACAAACAATGATAATTGTATAAATTTATGTCGATAACTAATTTGATGAAACTGAATTTATCCGAACGATTTACCCAAGGTGTTCTTAAGTGGAAACTGCGAATTGGAAAACGTAAAGTTCGATCCCTCAGTCTAGGTAGGTGGAGAAACGAACTTTATAAAATGGCTGATGGTATTGTTGCCGAAAATCGAGATGCGATTGGAGAGTCTAATATGAGACTTCTGTAAGCTGATTATAGTCGTATTTTAATTAACTTGTCCAATTGTTGAATTTAGATAAAATAGGCAGGGGGTTTGGAGGTTGGGAGATCTACGAAATTGTACTTTGGACATTAAATGGGGCGGGGGTAAGAGGAACTAGACACAGTCGTACAGAGTCGTTCAGAGGCGCACAGTCTCATCACAAGCTCAATCACCTAGATTCGCGAACGAGATTCTTAAGTACCTAGCACTTCTTGTCATCAACTCTACATACTGTGACAAGAACCCTTACACAGCTGTTTATATCGTCCAAATTAAAAGTAAATGACGTAACACTGCACTGGACATCTCTGCGAAATTAATCACATGTGGAGAACAGTGAATCAGCTCCAACGAGTCATCCGGATCTGATTTTATGTATCAAGGTTTACCTACTTGTGTAACATTAGTATGTCTTACTAGTTCTTGCTCGTGACTTCGTCCGCGTGAATAACGTAAAGAAAAGTCGCAGATTAAAGAGTAGTCTATATCCGCCAAACTTGCTCTATTGAACTTCAAGCTTACCCCATAGCAAATGTCATCTGATCCGGTATTAAAGTGGATATATTTCTTCCCATTTCCACTTAACTATAGTCTGTTAGTATCTTTACATATTATACCGGCCCTTGACAAACGAACCCTATGAGACCTCCAGGTTAACCTATGTATTTGGATCTCAACTTAAGATCTTCTCGCCTTATCCATAACTACTAAATACGCTACTAGCTTACATGGGTACAGGTTCTGTAGCTGACAAGACCTCGTGAGAAAGGGATCCCTGTAGCTGTCATCGATTCGTGAGTTAGGGGACCCTTATGTCTGGCATTTTGCGTGTCTTTTGACCCGATGGTTACGCCACTGCGGCGACCACATACAGTTTCACTTTCGAAACAGCTAGGCTATACTTATCTTCTTTTTTTATCTCTCTATTCAGGTATAGAATACTAATGGCCTTTTGTCGACAGAATAGCCGGATCATGCCTGCGAATTATATAAAACATTTTTATTCCTATGAAGGTTTAAAAAAAAACGAACTAGCTTTCGCTTGCGGGTTCGACTGAGTGGATCTCGATACTTCCATCTCTTATGAAACCCTTTAGGGTAAGAATTTCCAAAAAATCTTTTTTGCTGGATACTCACACCTTACAAATAACATACCCTTCAAGTTTCATGTCTTTAGGACTAGCGGTTTAGGATGTGCGTTGATATATAGACAATCAGCCTGTCAGTCAATCAATTAGTGACTTATAATTATAGATCTATTTATTGTGTCACTGTAAGGCAAAAGCCAGTTCCTGTATATAAAAGGCATGGGTATACGATCACGCCCAAGAAGGTGCATGGGTGAGTTCAGAGAGACTGCCAGCCTTCTTACCGCTTGGCTATTGCGATAAAGCAAGAATCATTTCTCAAATCGTTTAAGACTGAAGATAAACAGAGAGAGCCCTAGATCTGTTAGCTAAGTTAAGGGCGCTTCTGCAACGAGTGGCGTAGTCGAATATATCAGATTTTGTCAACTTTTCCTGAATTTTAATAGTTAGTATAATATTTGACTGTAAGATCTTATATCTAGACCAATGATTTTTCATTAAAAAACAAATGAGTTACAAAAATAATTCCTGATAATTTTCAAAAATATTCAGATCTTTTCACATCACATCTCACTAACAAAGTGTTAAACAGAAAGTTCCATTCGTAATAATTATCCCAGAGCAAATTATCTCTCATCATTATTTATAATTATAATTACCGACCTAATTATCTAGCTTCAAGGTCGAAAAACAGTCTAATACAGTTTGTTCCGTCATCTATTTACATTATGGAAGGAATTTTTTTCGTTTTCATTTGAGAAACTTTGCTATTTGTATTATCTATACGTATTTTATGAAGAGGTAAAGCCTGTCTGTTTGTAGAAGGTAATCTTAATTTCTAGGAGCTGTAGCAGTAGGTTCAACTTCGAAAAAAAAAACACTAAGCATTGCCGAGTGTCATAAGATGTACAATGCTGTACTTTTCTTCCACTCGACGAACAGAAAGTATTTGATAAATTACATAATACATAAAATATGAATTGAGCAAGAATCTTTTGGCTCAAAATTAATAAATACCTCCGTTTTATTCGACCGTACATCAATGAGAGGCGTGGCTATACTATTCTTTAGCAAAGTTTTTTTTATTTATTGTGCCCATTATATAGTCTGACAGACAATTTCAAACAAATTATGATCTATTTACAAAAGAATAGAACACTTTATTTGCTTACAATGTAGTTATTACAAAAATATATTACAGATTCTTTTTGAAACCTTGCACATACTCCAGCTGCACAAAATTGACAATTTTCAATCATTTTTTCCAATCATCTTTAAACCTAATAATTTGGCGATAAAGTTCAAAATCTTAATAAGATCTTTGACAGATTTTAGTAGCCGAATGTCCTATCGTCTGTACAAGGATTAAAAAAAAACTGTATTTAATATGAAATATTTACAGCATTACAATAGTTTTCCTGATATCCAGCAAGGAACAATGATTCATGAAAACGTGCGACAGATTCTCAACATGGAGTTTCCACGCCACGTCAGCAAACAGGATTGTCCTATACAATAACTATCAATTCAGTTAGGCACGCAATGTATACAAATTCATAGAAACACTTGCGGACATCCTTAGGTTACGGTACAATGGACGTCTTAATCGTTTCCAAGAAAATTATATTGGTTAAATGGATGGCTATTCATTAATAACAGTAAACGGCTTTGGATATCTAGGTATTTGCTGTTACTATAGTAAAAGCTTTATCTAATCTGTAGGCTTTCATAATGCTGATAAACGCAGAAATTGATACATTCTTGTGAAGGTACGGGGAGTAAATATTTGTCAAAACAAATTAATCAAACTCGTTTAGAAGTTACCGTTAAACCTTTACAAGCTGCGGATGGCGGGCGGTGGGTATCTCGCCGCTGGCTAGGACCAGGCCCGCACGCGCGCCTCAAAGAGATGTCAGCACGGGAAGGGGCCCAACAGGACCAACGCCTGCCGGTGTTGCGGAATGCTTATAATAGTTACCGTGACCCCGGAACATAAAGGGCAACTGAAGAAACAGCAGTGGGTTTTAGTCAGTAAAAGTCTGACACGCCCTCCCGCCGCACCCAGGACAGGAGCAGTCATATGATAATTTCCCACTCCCCAAAAAAAAAACCTTCACAAGTTCAGCATCCATTACCCAGACAAAGGTATTAATAAAATACACCAATACAAACTTTCTTTTATACGATCACGTTATTTCGCATCATCGGACTCCATTAAATATATCTGAGACAGCTTTATGACTCTTAATCCTGTCTAAGATACAGTTCCAATGGACCGTAAAACTGAAAGTATTGGCCTTCAACCAATTTGTAAATTATGGTTACTGGCGACATTCAACTGCAGGGTTTTGAGCAGTTATTATTGGTCTGCGATAAAACGTACAATTTTGTTTAAACAAACCGGTAACACTTGAAAAATTAATATTTAGTTTCCTGCGAATTTGTTATGAAATATCAAAGCTTTTGCAATTAGTCTGATAGCAAGTAAAGATATTACTTATTTAAGCATTCATTACATTGCACTTTGCGTGACGACAACGAAAAGTAATGATTATTTTACGTCCATGAATATTAAAGAGTTAAAGTAAGTGGTAATCAATGTAGCCAAAACTCGTGGATATAAGGCTGATAGTTTAAAAGTATATACAACGTGTCTTTTATGGACTTGCAAAACCCGCTAGTGATTCTACTCATAAAAACCAACAACTTTTGTCATCTAACCAAATGGGAAATCTCAAAAAAAAATATCAGCTGTTTCGTACATTATGGTCGGGAGGGCATTGAACTTTAGTCAGAAACAGCTGATATTTTTTCGCGATTTCAGAGTTGGTTTCTTAATAAAAGTTGTTTGTTTTTATGGGTAGAATAATTCCATAGCGGTTTTTCAAGACCAAAAATACACGTATTTTATGAATCCAAATTCTTACAGAGGAAAGGAATGTTTTCTCAAAAGATTACATAAGTACTGGAACTTCCAAAGTTTCATCTCTCTTTCATGAGAGCAACGGGCCCTAAAAGATATTTGAATTTTATATGAAAGCCTTCGAGGATTACCTTCAACTTTTTCACAGTATGTAGAGATAGGTACCTACATAATTTTGTAGGTCGTAAATCTCGGGATAGGCATACCTGCTTTTCTTTGATGCTATTTAAGAGAATAATTCCGGATCAGTATTTCACTTTATTAGAGTCAGAAAAGAGTAATGTTCTGAAATGTAGTTTACAAAAAAGTTTTTGGCCGAGGCCAAGAGCAAGCCAGTTTAAAGAAGAAAATATAATGGTGCAAAACTTGGCGTATTTGGTATATATTTTGCGTTACTTTCGAAATACAATATATACTCTAGTTTTATTACAATATGGTTAATATTGTGTTGCATCGAACACGCAAATATTTGATAGTGTTCAAATATTGTCTCTAAAGAGATTGGAAACGATATGGTACTGAAGAGGCAATATGAAAGCTGGGAAAAACATTGCCTAAACAAGGTTTTAGATGTAGATATAACGGAGATAAAATCTAGATAAGCCGCAGTTAAACAGGATAAGGATACAAGTTGTCAGGAAACACGGCACAGGATGTTTATCAATATTCTGGTTTTTACGACGGATGTCGAAAACTACAAACTTATCTACAACGCCACCAGCATTAGCAGGGCTAAAATATTTATGTAGTGACAGTGTAAAGATACAATCTACGTTAAACAAGCACACATTATTATAAATTTCAATTAATTTCGGTATGAGAGAAAATGAGGCTTCCAAGATCCCATTATCTTCCTCGTAATAGCCTATTCAATTTTAATAACAAACGATAACCTACTTCCGAAATTGGTATGATATAAAATCAAAGGGGCTGCTAATATAGTTTGCTCGATATTTTCAAGTGAATGGCTTGTCTCTTTAGCCGAGAACTCTTTTTTGTCAACAAAAGGCTTCCACAAACTGCGTAATGGCGTTTTAGCTTCTACAATAAAAAGATAATCGTACACTAATAAATGCTTTGGTTGCATCTTCCGTATATTTCGCTCTGTCTCGACAAATGCTGTGGCAGTTTCTTTGTTAAAGGGACAATAATCATGTTTTACTTGGCCTGTACACAGTAAAGATTCTCTTGGAAATACATTCATTTCATCATTATAAAGACAACTTTTACTCTCTCCGAGAGGTTGATTTGGTTCAAGAAAGTTATTCATTTAATTACGGACCGCAATTTAATCCTCAATACATTGGTCTACTTAAGCTCTTCAATCGTATGCCTTCGGTTTGGTGACCTTGATCTGAAACTCAGAACATTTTGTTTAACATTGCGATTGCATTGTTACAGTTAGGTTTCGCTCCACAATGTGTGGTCACGATTGCTCTTATTGCAACCAGCTATCGCATGACAGCACAACTACAATAACTAGCTTGACGAGACCAACCAACTTTTCATTTCTATGGAGAAAATCAAGCTACTGGAATTTAAACTCTATTGCCTTGCAAACAAGGGTTAACAGGAGTAATTATTTGTGTGCAAACGTATGTTGGCAAAGGAAGTTACTTGGTAGCAGTTGAGGGAGCGGTGTCTATGACAGCTTCAAGAACATCCATTGTGTTAAACATAATAATGGTAGCTTAGTTTTGACATGATCCTTAATGTGTATAGGTTGACGCAAACAGTGTAATAAGCCGAAACTACGAAGTAAATACCTGCTGTAACATATACCACGACCATTGTAAATTCGTATGTAGCGAAACAAAGAATTTTTTATGCACTTTTATAGTAGGCCAAGATACACAGGTCATTAAGTGGAACGGTTCGGGTCATGTTTGATTTCCAAAACGATTTAGTGAATTAACATTTTTCTGGTACAATTATTACGGTAACTAAAGCTTGTTAAAACAATAGATCTATTGTCAAAAGTACTGTTACTAAGCTTTTCAATTTTATGAATTAGAATCACAACCCTGCCTTTGTTTTCGGAAGTATAATTGACATACATTTTATTGTTACTGAATGGAGTTTCCATTGTATTTATTCAGGTATTATGCCAATTAAGGAAGGATCAATTACAGACAAGGGTAAAAGTGTTTTCTTCAAAACCTTGCTATTGGTTACTTTACTTGAATAACTTCTCCCACTACCATCATCATTTACCAGATCAAAATCTAGATCGACTGCAATGCTGCCGCAAACTATCATTTTCCAAGCGTCTTCATTTACCACATATTTTTCTCGCCTTTATCATGCTAATAAAAATATGTTATCCTTTCAACGACCATGCGACCGCGGGCTGTCGCGCTGCTTTTGCCTTTCTATTGTGTCTCGAATCACGTGTGTACGAAGGTTTAAATCAAGCTTCGTTTGTTTACACGCCTACGGGTGTGCCTCGATGACACACCACACAGTGTCGAAACTTCTCAGATTGGCTCAAATTTACTGTCAGGTCAAAATTTTGTTACATCGGCAAACTTTTGAAGTAAAACTTTGCATTCAAGTTGTGTTCAAACGTGACTAGTGTTCAATCGTGGATTCTGTCTTTTCTTTCTTGTTCTAGTGAGTCATTGCGAAGTAGCTAGTTTTAGTTCTGCCTGGGGTGAGGTTCTAAGAATACATGAAGCTGTGTCACCGTCTTTGCAGTCAGCACCTAACAAAACATTGGGTTTTATGGGAACTTATTAGTAGTTTAGTCTAGGCCTTTTGTGAGTCACTTTGAAGTGGAGACGGGATCGGAAAGGTTTGGTTTATTTAGGACTAATCTCCAGCGCTTTTACTCGAGTTATGTTAGGTTTTTGGTTACTGTTCCGCGTTCGTAGGTCAAAGCGTGATGTTATATAGCCTATGTGATATACTAATGTATGAGCTATATTGCTGGTTTCTAAAAATCCGTTTACTAGTTTTTACGTGAAAGAGTAACAAAGATCCCCATAACACAAACTTTAACATTTATAATTTAATAGATACTCCATGATACTATTATACACATTTGCAAACTTTAATTATTTTTCCTCCATTGAAAGTAACACTTACATCTTGCTTTCGGTACTTCAACACGAAACCATTACCCTCCTTTTACGTCAAAGTGGAGTAACAACAAACGATAGTAAGTTAGAGAGTTTGCGTGCACGCTACCAATTGATACGAATAGCGATAGCGTGCACAGAAATACAAAATAGTATGGAGACAACCGTACGTGCTATCGACCCTGATCGTATGAAGACGGCGCGTAGTATATGCGTCATTAACACTACGACATCCAGTCACCCTTTTGGTTATGAATCACGAACCAATTAAGGTGAAACATTGGAATCCGTGATTTATTTAGGGGGAGAACTTACTTCTATAAATAGCTCTGTAGATTAGAACGGCACACACTGTTTACAAATTATTGGAAAAGTTGTTTTCAAATTGTCGTGACCAAGCATGAGAAATTCTTTTGCTGCGTAGGCGTTTACTCCATTTGCATTTCCGTTGCACGGTTTCTATATCCTTTCATAAATGGAAAGTTGTTTATTTTGAGTTCATACATAAGGATTTTCTTTTCTAGAAAACGACTTAGCCGGAGCTTATGAAACAGATTAGAGAGAAAGGTAAAAAAAGGAAGAACTTGGAATGTCATAAGATTCAAGAGAAATCATCAAGGAAAATATCGTCCAAATTAATCCTCATTAATATCACTTATCTTAAAACACCAAATTTAATAATTCAGATCCATCATTTTCGCCCCTTAATTTGGCGAGTGCGAAGTAATTAAGGCACGTTTTTTTTCGAGCTCACATTAATTATAGCCGTGTCAACGAGCGAAATTCTTTAAGCTAGTGCACCGTACTTGGTTTACCCTCTTTTTAAATGTTTGGCCTAGATTTGTCAAAAGCGAATATTTGAATCCAGGTAACTGTGAGTAAGGGTGCTCGGGAGTTAAAAGCAATTAATGTTAGTGGAATAAGCGAAGGTGGTTTTGTTCCAAGTTTCGCTGAGTCCTCGCGTTTGTTTGGCGCAAATATTGGATCAACATCTTTATCTTAATCAGCACATCGTTTGCATTGCTCAAGGATTTCATTATGTATCACTGTGTCACATACTGTTGCCACATCTTGCAGTAGTTCAAATTTATTGCTAAACACACGAAGTGGAGGTGGGCTGCTTACTTTGGTAGGATGTAGTGGTTCAGGTCTACATACTGTCCTTTCGGTTTAGGAGAATGCAAAGTAATTAAGGCGCTATTTTTTCAGGTCTTTCATTAAACTCGGTATTCTTTGGCAAGCCTCTAGCTAATTGCTTTACATATACTCTCAAAATGTTGACCTACATACGTTAAATGTTTTAATTCTTGGAGCATACTTGACATAAGCTTTTTAGGGAGATCTAATTGAAATAACACGCATTGTAGTTTTTCATCATATATTTTATGGTGGTGTACAAATTACTTTTTAAGCAACAACACCAAAGAAGTACTTTTTTATTACCCAGTGCTTATAAAGGTCGGAAGCTTTTAACAAATCCGAAACACAGCTTTGATAACACAAACCTTAAACCTAACATTAAACCAAATTACAAAGAAAACTCACAAAAACGAACAAAACGTGTAATCTTTTGTAATTACTAGTTCTGGTAAACGCAATCTTAAATCAAAATTAATCACCGCAAGTTTCTTTGGTTCGAAGTTAATAGAAGTAATATTTCTGCTCTAACAAACACAAATGTGATTGATCACCTGCTAACGTAAAGTTGTCTAATGAAGAAATACCATCTTGTAAAATGTGTTACTTTTTTTTTAACGCTGAACAGGCTCTGTGCGAATTACATTTCTGTTCTGGTAGGCTAAGTGATGATGAGATTTAATAACCGTTGTCAGATCTTTTAAAAAACGGGATAAAAATGCTATTGGTCTTTTAAACTTGTTGATTGCATTTACATGGAAAGCTATCCAAGTGGATATAAATTGTTCTAAAATTTATGATCTGATGTGTTTGGAAACAATGCGTTTTTCTTTTTATTAATACTACCGTTACCTACATGATTAACTTTTACTTGCCAGTTTTTCATTAATTTTCTAAAATAGTTCTACTTCAGCTAATAGAGCCCAAAATACACCTCATATGTTTTATTGGTAACGTCCAAGGCCAGTGTATTCTCGAATCTAAAATACATTATTCATAGGGGATTAGTCCTGACCTTAGCCAAGGTTTCTACGCATTGATAATTAAAACTCAACTTGATATAGGTGACCCTTTTAAACAAAGTTGATCGTTGTCATATAATTAAATGTTTGATTGGCTTTAGTAAGTGGCTTATATGGGTAGATGTCCTAATTTAAACTGTATTTAGAACTAAATAGTTCTAAATATGTACTTCTACAATTTGATAAAAAGGCAAGATTATAAAATATTTAGCCTAGATCGTGGTCTATTATTTTATAACTCCAAAGTTCTCCATATTTTAGGGCTGAGAATAATATTGTTCCTGGTCACAAACGCATAACTATCAACTGATGGAAGCGAGAAAGAAGCAGAAAAATAGCTAAGCTAGTGCACGGGCTAAGTAACGTTCATTTATCTCAACATAAGAGCATTAAAAGCTTACCTGAAAATAAACATTGCAAGCTTGTGCATCCAGTTAAAGGCAGCAGCATTTTAAAAGAAGAAATTATTCCGGTTAAGTGGAAGCTTGAGGTGAGCGGTTATTTAAACTGCAATGATGTTTTTGAAAATCTCTTTGGTTGAATTTAACCGAACCCAGATTTGTTTCAGAAAGGTTAAAAGTAATGTCCAAATTTTTGGCACAGGAATGAACACACTAAATTATTAATCACGCTTTTTGTATAGTTATTAATATTTATCCTTCAAATAGCATTTGGATTTTCCCGTATCCGTATTATTGCTTGTTAACACAACATGAAACAGGACTGAATAAAATATAACAACCATGTTGAGCAGCATGGGTTGTTTCCTCTCGTAATAACCGGTTTCCCTAGGGTCCTCAGCGGAATTTACCCGGGATGATACAACATGTTCTACGTCCATGGAATCTTTAATATTTACATCATCTGTAGTTTTATGTTTCTTATTTTGGGGAGAAATTTTTACAGGCTACAAAACGTTATTTCATGACTTGAGTTTTGGTGAAATTTGCCCTTAAAGATCATTGAACGTTGAATTGCCTCAATGGGGTGATTTGTATCACCATGTTGCTTGTGTCTGGCACCGCTCATACACAATGCATTAAGCTATATTTTGCGTGTCACCCTAGTGACGATATTGTGCCGTAACCAAATATAGATTTAAACGAGTAACAAACACGCAACCTTTTCACTGTCGTCAGTATTAAACGTTTGTGTGAACACTAGTTCTGACAGTTAAACAACGTTTGGGACCATTCAAATTGTTTTCGTTGAATTTTGAAATTATAATCTTTTTAGCGGTCACAAGAGTTGTTTTGGTTGCAGTGTTCTGTAAAAATATCCTCAGGTGGTTGTGTGATGAGTAACATGTGGTTGTGGATTAGACGTGTTTCTAAGAGGAGGTCGCAAATCAGTACGGAGGTAGGACGTCCTCTGATTAGGTGATGCTGTAACAGCTGCCAGCCATTCCGCCAGCTATTGGAGATCCAGCTGCTATTGGAGTAGTCTATGTGAATCAGTGGACTGTTGTCACTTTGTGATGATAAGAATGAAGTAAGCTGTCATCCCGCCGGTGCTAGGGGTTCAGAGATATGCTCAAGCTTACTTGAATATACCTAAGAAGAACCTTACAGAACAATACCAGTTACAAACATCGCCGTTGCTCAAGACATAAACAAACCTTCACATTTCAACAATTTGTTTACCATACATCTTTACACAGCAGTTTTATTTAGACAAATGTCTATACATCCAGTTGTACCAACCTAGAATGGAGGCGCTAAGTTAATATTTAACTTTCAATAAAAACTCGTGAAGTATCGTTTAAAGTTAATTTGCAATGCTAATCTTCAAGGCGCGTCGTTAAGACGACATGGTTTGTTGATAAGAATACTGAAGGTGTTTTTTTCTGAGAATTTCAGGACGATGCAAATTGCTTACTTCTGCAGATAAACTGGGGTATTTTGAATATAGTACAAGCTTGCTAGTGTCCCACCACAGAGCAAATGCATTTTCTTATCCAGAGAACGTATGGAAATTCATCACATTTTTGCTAAAGGCGGATAGCAATTTGGAACTTATAAGCCCAGATTAATATTTATAAACTTGGATCCAAAAAATATATGAAACGTCTATTGAAACTGACAATTACGTTCAATATAGTCACAATAAAACTTCCCTTACAATGCTACTAATACCCAAGTAGCATGTCGCATAGTTACCGAAAACAAGCAAAACCACACTCCGGGATCCTGTTTCTATCAAAGCCAGATTTCTACACCGTACAATTTATTTGACCGCGGGATCAATGCTACCCAAAGGTCGCAAGGGACGTGGCAACGAGAAGTTTTATAACCTACCTACAACATTGGAAAGCGAATCAAAAGACCGATTCTTTGAACGACCCGAGTTGAATCTAACACAGTAACGAGACTCCCTCAGGAACGATTCAAGCGAAAATATTTTACAGAACCTCCTTAAAACTTTCTTGTAGACACGTTTTGAATAGTACACGAATGTAGATCTTATTGACATGTAAAGTTGTTTATTGTAGAGCTATTTTCCTTTGAAATAAAACTTCGAAAAGGGCAATCGAATACGAAATGGCGTCTTGAAATGGTTGGTAAGGCTGAAAAAGTTTATTATCGGTATATGACTATATGACGCTTGTATTCTGTGTACTGTCGGTAATTAAAAACCTATTAGTTCGATAATAATAAAAGGTTAACCGTTACATAATGGAGTACTAACCTATGATTATGTTTATCGTACTATGCAATGGTTCTACTGAATTTTTGATACTAGCACGTATTTCTAACTAATTAGACCTATGTATTAGTTAGTTGTTTATTAAACATTATATGAATACAACATGTTTTCATTTCTTGAATGAAATCCAGTTTCATACAGTTTTATGCGGCATTAGAAAAATACGGGATATAGAAAAAGAAGATAAGAAAAGAATCTACAAACCCTGTATATTATTTTCAATTTCAGTCGATTCTATTGGAAATATAGTCATGTTATACTTTGTGTACAAAGGTTCAGATGAAATGCTACATAAAACCAGACAGAACCCCTATGAAACAGGATCTCCTTCAAGAAGTTTAAACTAAACCAACAATTTCAATCATAGCTGAAGATCTGTCCGACTCAGATTACAACATGCCTTTAGTACAACTTGAGATGACAATACAACATGCTACCAGGCACAAAGCGGACTGACATTTGGGCAAAGTCCTAAACCTCGCGGCGAGTTAGGCAAAGCGTGGGCCTAATACCTGAACTTTGATCCATAAATACTGCTTGACGATGGAAACGGTTACAACTTTTGAGTTTGATATGCATTAATTAGGGCTAGGGACTGAACGGCATACCCCAGTTTATACGAAGTACGACCATAAATATTGTAACTTGTGCTAAAAGGTCAAGGTCGCTTTTGTTGTATTGTAATGTGTTGACAATTTAAAAGCCTTGTCTGTGGTCACGCGTCACGAAACGCTTTAGTTTACTGCAAAGAAAAATAATGAAATTACACGTAGGTTTGCGGAAATCGCTCATTGCGATTCTGCATGCATTACTGCATTGAACAAGCTTGCTTTACCAATAAATAATTTCTCGTAATACCAGTCAACTTCACACTCATACATTTTTTTTCAATAGTACAGTTTTTTTTATTAATGATGAAGGGACAACTAGAACACGTTTGTCATAGCTTGACCATTGGTTAACACTACGAAGTTGTCAGGCCCTAATTACTGAGTGTTCCACTTAAAGTATTGTGTCTTTTATATCTTTGAGTTGCAACACTGCGTCTCGGCTGGTGGCTGGTCATATATTTTTGTCACAGTCCGTACAAGTCATTATGATTTATGATAATGACTTGTACGGACTGTAGACGTAGTTTTTTGAGTTATAGGTGAGCAATCAGCTCACCTATAACTCAAAAAACTACGTAATATCCACCTACGTTTGTTTATGAATATGCTAATGAATAGCAATCAAACACTCGAACAGAATCTACCTATTTAACTTTATCACAGTCAAGGGACACCACAACGCACAAAAAACAAATAAGGTTTTACCCAAAAACTGCAAAGAAGTACAAGGTAACCAAACTTTTACCTGTACAGATAACAATAGTTGACATTGAGTCGAAACAGACGTTATCGAAGGAAATCGTTAGTCCCACCCTTGAATGTTGAAGTATTATTCTAAAAAACAATTGTGTAACTTGTGTCGGAAGACTGGTGTTATTTAATCTGTGTGTCAGCTGTTCTTGGTTCTAAGAAGTTGTGTCTGACCTAGTTGAAAAAGGATATTGATATGCTGTGGTCAACGGTGCGATCACTGATATTGTGTCTATGCTCACTGATCTAGTTGCTAAGTACGATGACTTTAGGCGTTAGGTCATATTTAAAAAAAGAATGTCAGAATACAGATGAAGATGTAAAAGTAGGTGGTAGTGATACATAGTGGTTGAGATCGATGCAGATAAAAGGAAGAATAATGTTTCAAATCTTTCAAAGAATTTTAAATTATACCCTAAAAACGAAAACTAAACGTTTAGCATTAACATATCAATTAAAGAACCGTTTAGTCTTAACGGAGCGTTTAATTTGACATTCTTTTTTAGTTTTTAGCTCATGTTTCTAAATGAGACGAATTTGTAAGATATTGTTTTTGGACGACTTATCCAGTGAACGCTATAAATGTCATTGACTCCGCAAAATGAATGAGCAGTCCGTTGAACCGGGTGCGTAGGAGTCGATTCTGAAATTATCGTGTGCACGGATTTGCTAAGATAATTAGTTCCCTATTTAAATTGGTTCGGTTATGTCAGTAAATGTTTGTCCATAGTAGGAAGTGTTGTCAATTTAAAAGTCGATGCGGGCAATGTTCCACATTGTATTGGTCTGCACTATTTACACAGTTAGTTTAGTTGCCATACAGAACACGTTAGAGAAACCTGTTTTGAGAAAGAATACAAATGACAACATGGTGCTTGTTGATACGGGTGTCTTTTTTGTAGCGAGTGCGTCTTTGTGGTAAATGTAAGGTCTCTTGGAGAATGGAAAAAAAACGATTAAAAATTAACAATGCAATGAGTAATCAACCAAAGGTCAGCAACATCTCGATAATTCTTTATCTTTATTGAGACCTTTGGAAGATTAAAGGAATAAAAGCCGGTAGTCATAAAAATAATCATGTCAGGAAAAACGAGCAGGTAAAAGAAAACCTGATACAGTACTTAATTAAAAAAAAAATAAGATAAACATTATTAAGATTAACATTATTAAAAGTAAAGGAGCTTTCTAAAATTTAATAGATAACAAAATAAAATAAAATAAAATGGGAAAGGATAGTAGTATCTAGTTGTGTAACATTCAATCAACACGAAAGACATAAACGACACTGATTCGCCTTTAGCGATAAACCTAACTGCAAAAGCGAAGCCCTTTAGAGCGATAAGCTTGACAAAATTGACTATAACAGTATAAATATACGAGCTATTGTTCCAACCTAAAGCTATCGAATAATTAAGCTGATAAAGGCAGTAAATCAATTTAATCTTTGTATTGTTAGCGATGAAGTATGGGATGAAACTCGGTAAGCTTGCTTTTATTCAGAAGAGCTTAACCCACTCAATAAGGAGTTTTATGGATTCTTACATAAAATGTGCACAATTGAATTAGATAAACATTGTAGGTCAAACAGAGAAATTTCTGCAATGCGCAGTTACGAAGGTCAAAGAAAACAGAGATCGATTGAATAAAACGAACAATTAAAATTAATGACTTGAAACTACTGCGTTGGAAAGAAAAGAAATAATAATTATATTCCATTAATACTACCGTGAAATAGAGAACATAATTCATAGAAAAACATAATCAATAAAAAACAGTTTGGAACGAAACCAAACAAAACGCCGCATACAATCCTCTTTCGGCGAACCAATTTCAGTATTATCCAGTTCAAACATAACAAGATTAAAAATATATAGGCTCTAACCAATACATTTTTGTCAATCAAACAAATGCAGATTATAAAAAAAACAATAACTAACAGTTTTGTCGATCAAAATGTTAAAATTAATGAAAAAAATTAGGCCAGCCCATCACAGAGCACGATAAATTTTAATTATGATGTACGAACTATGAACGCAACAGATCTGGCAAATTGATTTGAATTGAAAAAGTAAAATGTGTTAATTAAATAAAGGCTGGTACAACTTATATCGAATCGTTTTCTTAGTGATTGTGACCAATAAATAATAAAATAAATAAATATCTTGGGCGACTTACCCACGGTCAATAAATAACGGTCAATCATAATGCCTTTAGCTTTTATAAGTCAGTTTTAATTCTACAGAAAATATTAAAATAATGAAGCTCGCTTGGACATGGAACTTACCAGACAAGTAATTTTAAAACTTTGTTAAATGCTTCAAGTGAGAAACTTCATTAAACTATAATTTTACTAGCGACTGAAAGTTAACAATCTCCTTTGGAATACTTTTTGAATACCGTCAGAAGGTTAGTGGATTGCTGGTTGTAATCAAATTGTAAAAGAAAGGCGATGACGATGATGACAAAACAAAAAAAGCGCTAGAGTATGCTGAAGACGAATTGCTTCATATATTTTAGAGTTTTTGTGATCTCTGTGTTGGAGTAGCAACTAGTAACAATTATAGTCCAAAGGTATGAGAAATGCAATATAAAGAATACAAAACAATACGTCTAATACTTAGAAAGACAAATATGCAAACTAAAAATATATCAACAATCATGCATTTATAAACAAGAACAAGATAACGACGAACGTCGAAATAACTCATGATCATATTTCGAACTGCAGACATAAACCTAACGCAACAAAAACTTCAAGTGCATCGTGTACATCTGTATGTGTGTTTGTATTGTTGGCAATGACACAGTCTGAATACTAGGCTAACATGACATGAACGATTGTCGTCGCTTTTTCTTTTACGCTAGAAAGGTCGCGGGAGACGTGATGTGTTACCGGGAATCTTGCGAGGTTGCATCGAAACGTTTTTGAAATCCTAATTAATGTTATTGCTGGATTTTGTTTTTCCTCTATACAATTAATTCTTAAACTAAATGAGGGTTTTTCCTTGCAGTGGCAGCTATATACGGGCGGATATTTTAATTTGATCACATTTAAAATTATGCTTCCTTTTA
Organism: Athetis lepigone; assembly: GCA_033675125.1. Taxonomy (NCBI): domain Eukaryota; kingdom Metazoa; phylum Arthropoda; class Insecta; order Lepidoptera; family Noctuidae; genus Athetis; species Athetis lepigone. The sequence goes on from CM066232.1 coordinate 20,551,099, forward strand.
GCCGTATCAACTCTAATATAAAACTGTATTCTAACTTGTTCCTGTATTTTCTATTGTTATATTTTCCTGTGTGGGTATCATATATGTATAATATTAACCTCTTTTTTGAATCGGTCAAGCTTGGCTATACAAGTTATTTAATGAAGCATAAAAAAGGAATAAAAATGGACGGTTTAGCACAGACGGACGGATGAAGCCATATTGAAGAACCTACTGGTTAGGCCCGGTAGGTAAATGATAGTTAATGTATGGTTGCCAGGATGTTATGATTGCAAGTATCGATTCCATACCGATTTCATTTGCTTAGCTAAAAATACTAATGAAAACACCCCAGATTGCAAAGATAATAATTAAGATTGCAAAGGACTACGTTCAACATTATATCCTATTTGGTTGCAAGTATCGATTCCATACCGATTTAATTTGCTTAGTTAAAACATACTAATGTAGACAACAAACAAAATCGAATGCGAACAATACACCTGATGACAAAGATAATGAAAATAGCAAAGGACTACGTTCAATATTATATCCAATTTTTTTGCTTATCAAAATTTGCATTAAGACAAAGGCGTCAATAATGCTACACGGACGGAAACGTACCATAAAACCGATACCCGAAAGCAATTCCAATGTTGTAATCTTAAATCTAAATCACTGTTTACCGCCCACGTCTAGCTCAGACGATTCTGTGTTTAAAGGTTCTATATTTGGGTAATTGGCAATTCCGTATCAAAATAGTACTTTGGCCCTAAACGAGACTAAGAGGTGAGACGTTGCAAAATTGCTATCCTCCCAGTCGAGGCCAATTTTTTACCCCATCAGTGCTGTAATTATTAAATATCATTAGCACACCTCTTAATAAGCCGACTTTAATGAACAAGTGCCGAATATTTACACAAGATCCTGAAAAAATACCGCCACATTTGGAGGTTCCATTAAAGATATAATTTAAGGTTTTCTGCCAACTCCCACGTAATATCGCACTTTGTACCGAAGTTTGGATCGTATTTCTTCTGAGTAGAAGCGATTTTCTTTTGATGTGGTTATTCATTAATCTTGGAAACGGTATCAAAGACATAAAAAATGTCTTTGAGATTTCTCAAGAGCTGAAAAACCATAAAGTGCTTGCAGAGTTTATTGGAATTCTAGCATACGAGGCGGCCCCGTTCGTAACACATATACATTTCAAATACAGTACACGGTTAATGTGTGTAACCAAATGAATTCATTTATGTGTATTTTACGTCACTGTGAGGAAAACCACATGTCTATTAATTAATTCAAAACGTGCCATATACCCCGATAAGTACATCCTTAGTCCATGTCACATGTTCATGAAGGTATACCTTCCTACACTGCTTCATATAATTAGGTACGATTGTCAGCATTCATCAGTAGAAGTCGGAAAATATTACCTGAAAAGTATAGGAAATAGGCTTACTTTCAAGCAATTTTACAGCAGTAGAGTCATGATTACAAGATAACATACGCAGTAACAACATAGACGCAGTCGTAGATAAAAGAATATTACTTGCCATTTCTGGAATATTTTCAAAAAACCTTTTGCTACCTTCTCTGGAAACACTAGTTGAACTAGAGCAAATCGTGTCTCAAGGTTGCTGCCAAACAGGTGTCCAGTCTACCTAGATCGGCTATTTGACCTATAACAATGTTTATTATCTTGTATTCCTAACAAAATATTGACTCTCATCATAAAAATAGGTCTTGGTAGACGTCCTTCAGCTACGAATGACAGTTTAGCTAGAGTAAGACTGACCCCTGACCCCCTCTAAATAGATAATGTTAAAACGGCTAAAGTAGACTGTATCAAATAGCACTGTTTTATTACTGCAGACTCTTAAAATGTCGAAAACAAAAATCACAAAGCTAACACGGGTACATAAAACCAAGGTCTGGTTTTAAAGATCTGAGAAAAAATAAATTAAAACAAAGAGTAAAACTTTTAAATGCAGAGTTTATAAACAGGTATATAAAAAGATAATTTCTTTGAGATGTTAGTTATTATTTTTATTTAGTAGAACGAGTGAAGTAAATCTCATGCAAGAGGATGCAAGTGCCAATGTGCATTTTGAATTCATAATTATGTACTCTTCCTAAGTTCCGACATCTGTGAAAGAAAACATCGTAGGTTAACCCTGGAATTGCCATTAAGATTAAACCGAAATTGTCAATCCTCTTTATACTCGTGCTTTCTCTATATGAGAAGATACTTTTGCTTTGCAGTGCAAAATAGGCTGGTATTATTTATACAGAGAAACGGTTAAAAAAATCGTATCCAATAGAATGTAAGTGCACAAGAGAGAGGCTCTTGATTATGTAAAAAAAAAACAATTGTTTGTCTTTGATAAATCGAGCGTGAAGATTGGAACTGTTCTCTACTATTGAAAACAGTGATCTGATTCAACAATTTAGACGACTTCTATGTTGGAGCATTTTTATGCTAAAAATAAGATGTTGGAGCTAGGAGCAAGAACGTGCCTTATATGGCAGAACCCTGATAATAAATAATTCGGAAATGTTCGCTTAAATGAAGCCGGCTTAGATGAACAAAATTTTCAAAATAATGACTCGTAATAACAATATGAAAATTATCTAGCGCTAGACAATAAACTAAGAGCAAATAGTTATCGCAATACAGTACGTGATAATAATGACATAGGAAATAAACAAATTACGCCTCACAAAGTTCTACGTGATCAACTATTTATAACGCCTTCACAATACAAATTCTTGAATAACTTCCTAATAAGAAAGTCATAAACATTGGTATCTTTAGGGACGTAAAGTTCGTTCACCAAGACGTGCCCTTAGCTAGAGAAGGGTTTGACTTGAATGCTAAGAAGTTATTCAAGTTGTTTTCTATCCCTCCCAAACTGTCCACGTTTCTTGGAACATCCCTCTGGGTAAGGTCGTCGAATGAATAGTCGCACGCTTCTGTCCGTATATTTCTTAAACAACTACGAAGGGTAAAATAGAGGCGTAATAAAAAGAGGAATTTAATATAAATAATTTCTGAACATTTTGGCGAACGCCCTTCAATAGTTTGATGTGGGTTTAACGGATATGGCTTTCGCATATTTTGTCTTTTAGGTTCATATTCTTGTGTATGTTGGAGAAACGCTAGTGGCATTATAAAATTAATTCAAAGTTTATTCAAACGTTCATTATTTTCTTATTAAAAAACAACTAAACTACTATTGGACCTAAAAATTCAAACGCTACTTCTACAAAAAATATGAACAGCAATAAAAATTACCTTTCAACTTTTACGTGAAAAGCCAATTATGTCGACACGCGATTCAGTCAAATCCAATTCACAAATATTGTAATCATTCACACAACACAAAATTCAATCCATATTGTCTAAACCGCGTAGCGATATGAGTAACAACGGCACTGTATACACGCGACCGCTCGGTTTGCGCGCCAAACCGCGACTGGCAGGCTGTGTGCCCAGAAGTCCGCCGGCAACATGCCTTCACCAATGAACCGCGTCTATTTACCATAGATTATGATAATCCCGCATGCATTGCTAATTTATTATTTGCAGTAACTCCAATGCGCATTACGGAAACGGTAATGTATTAGTATGTATGTATTAAGTCGTTAATTTAATTAAAGTAAAAATTGGGTATGACGATTGGTTAACGCTTTAATAACAATGAGGAAGCATTCACTGCACTGGTAACACTGGGCCTTTAAATAATAGTTTTATCTAGATGACATAATAGTTTCCATAGAACAATGGGGCAAGCCGGTTAATGACTTCTATCTTAGAAAATCTTTTAACAATAGCGTATTAAGCTTAGATCTCGGCACGAATGAATAGTTAAGAAAAATAATTAGTAAGGATTTCCCATAACAAGAATTGTATCTCGGTGAAGTGAATAGTACGGAAACGGGGCACCTAGGTGTTGTGTTCGACAATACTTTGCACAATGCCATTTCAAGAAAACACGAAATTGGACGGTCATTAGAAACTTGAAACTCTGCAATTGAAATAAAATATTACATTGCGTGGTTGTCTCTAGTTCTGTTAAAACCGTATCGCGTTCGAACGCTAGAGTAAAAGTGTTTTGGCGCTAACTCTATGCGGTGTCCCTGACCCGGTTGTACAGCCTTCGTGTTTATGTGCGCCTAGTACTTCACTATGCGGACTGAACCTGAATGATGTTATGAATAAGGCAAAACGTGTGGAGAAAGTCATTATTATGAGAAATGAGAATAATATGTATGTAGGGTATAATTTATGTCTGGCCATCAAGATGAATAGTCAGTCATTGATCAAAACTCAGTCTGCATCTACCAACAATATAGATTAAGAGAACCGTAATAATATACTATAGGATAGGTATTTATTTACAAATACCTATCCTATAGATTCTACTTTCAGACTTTTATTTTAATCTGTTTTTTACTCTTACTATTTTTCTTCCAACATTGCAGAAATATTAAACTCCAAACAAGCAAATAATAGACAAAGAAACGTCTATGTAATATTGCGTGTAGCATTTGTTATGACGTCAAACGCTTAATCGCCGAAATCCATTCGCCCACTGCCAAATGAAACCCCGGATATGTTATCATAAGAGACGGGATTACTGTTCCTAATCGCTGGAACTGAGATATCTCCTCCAGGCCTGTTGACAACTTTTGTGAATACATCGTTCGTATGACTACTATGTACACTTGTACACTAGGCCAGTGATACTTAGAAATAGTCATCAAAGTGAATTCTCGAGGACGATGAGTGGCAACAAGCCCACTCCGCAGCGACGAAGCAGTGCGGTATTCTCTTTAAATTTGTAAATTTCGTCAATTCTGTTCAGTTATCTATTAAACATAAACCAAAACTAATAATGTTCAACATTGTGGTTTTCCTTGAGGACAAATAGAATTCTGAGCGTGCAAGAGTTTTCATAAGAATTGCTTTCAGGTATACTAATGGCTTCAGCTTTATTTAGTAGTTAGATTCTAGCAACTACATATTATGACAAACTAAACACCCGATTCTTGCTAAGTGCTTTCATCCATTTGAATACATAGTTTATTAGGGACACGACAGTCAGGCGGCTTTCGAGTTTGTAGTCTTGAACAGGCCCGTCTAGCACTATCATAGCTTTTATAGTTCTCTGAGAGCTTAGTACACAACTGGCAATATTTTATTCGTGGAACTTGCTACTTTTGTTACGGCCAAGAATTTTATAGTGTTATATAAACCAAAAATTCGAAGATTTGTAACATCTAAAAATACTACTCGTTGCCTGTCTATAACATAAAAAAACAACTATGTATTTCAGGCAACTTGATGAGAGAAAGCTTTAAAAATGTCAGCTTTCATTTAAGAAATGTTATATTTATATTCCTTTGCCCCAATTACTGTAACAAATGGAAGTCAAAGCAATATATTGTTTTTATCATTGTTCCGCTCAAGTGGTCCTCATAGATCGCTAGCTTCCAGTCTTCCACTACGATTAATTAAGCATTCGGCGACGCTCCAACGGACTCCTCAAACCGTTTGTTTATCGGAGCGGGCGAAAGTTATGCCTGTCTTGTTTACATGCCTTCCTGGTACCACCGGCATATGGATGCTTGGGAGTTAACAGTATCTGCCTTGATTCATCATGTACAGTCCTGGTTCTTAAAATAGATACTTTGTCACGTATCACCGATGACGTTGGTGACGTGTTACTGCTTCTTTTAATAAGTTAAAGAGGTATTTGAAGACTTCGCTTAAATAGGTGCTACCGTTCGTCAAGTTAAGGGAGGGACGTCGTCAGTTGGGATAGCTGCTTGGTTATTTTGAAATGCAAATAAAATGAAAAATGAAACGTTTATTTCTTGAAGCAAGCATTTGAAAAAAAAAGGATATCTTTCCGGTAATCTAACATTAAATTTTACCGTGACAGGAAGACAGTGTTTCGGGGTTGTTAATATTTCCTTTTATTGTAGTCTTCTTAGAATAATATATGACGATGACATTCTACATATAGAAACATTTAGCAGACCGTGTCTCTTTGCCTCATTGTACCAGACCTTTTTAAGAGGGTTGTCTATTGTTTGCCCGAAGATTATATGCCATAATCATCATTTTCCCGAATTTCATTTGCCCGAATGTTTCATTTGCCCTAAAAGACATATGACATACTTTTAATTGCCCGAATTTTAGATACCATAAGATACGAATGCCATAAGTATTGTTTCCCATATTTTTATGTGCCATAATAATTATTAGACATAATATTTAAATGGCATAACAAGTATTAGACAAATATTTAAGCCCCGTAATGGTTTTTTGAAGTGAAAACTTCTTTAGCGGCGTTGAGCACTTTTTCTGTAATGGGTATAAAATCTTAAACTCGCGTCAGGACACGTGACCTGATCGAAAAAGCGTAGGACGGATGGATAGTAGACAGCTATAATCAAGTTTTCACTTCTGCCGGCACTCCCGGAGTGCAACCCGTCTTTTGTTTTTTTTTTTTTCTGTGCTTGGTTGATGGTGGGCTAGGTCGACGGAGCCCCGCTTCGCGGGGCTCCTACTTCTGTGTGGTTTATAAAAAAATAACCACGAAGGGGATGGCGGGGTCTATTCGCTCGCTCACACGACCCCGCCATCCCCTTCTAACCTAACCTGTCCGAGTCGGGGTGCCCTAAAGTCCCAATTGCATCCAATTTCTCTTGATATAAACAACCGTTATACACCCGATGTCGATGGCAAATTATGTTATGGCATATCATAATTATGGCATGTGATAATTAGGACATGTGATAATTATGGCTTACAATGATTATGGCAAATGATGGTATGGTAAGTGACTTTATGGGAAACAATGATTCTGGCACGTGACTAATATGGCAAATGAGAGTAGGGCAAATGAGTATTATGTCGTATGATATTATGGCTGTTGACTATTATGGCAAATGAAATTAGGGCAAATAAAATTCGGGTAAATGGCGGTATACCTTTTAAGAGATAAACAAAACTGATTCATCCTTACTTACCTAAATGACCTTGATACTAGTTTTAAGGTAAACCGCTCAAATTTAGTTTACATGTAAAACCGGTTCGGTTTGCGATGCATAAAATCGACGGTGCGTGTTGATCAAAGGTTTTGCATACATGAATATTTAGTAAGTCCAGTGAAAATTGTCCGTTACTGTCTGCCAGTAAAAATGAGACTAAACTTATTTTTACTATGAAAAATCCAGCTAAATTTTGTAGCGAGGATTATTTTTCTATTTTTGTTGCAGCATTTGATTTTATATTCAAAGCAGTAACATCGGCTTGATATTTCATGTGGCAAACGGATTGTATAGAACATTCTGAAGTTTTGCAAGTGCGAGCTAAGAGTTTATCAAACACCAACTTATTTTAAATAACAACTAGATTTGGTGAAAACTTCGAGTGTTTAGTTGCCTCATAATTATTAACAGCACATAACAGGCTTCTCGAAAAAACTTAATTGCACTCGCAACGCAAACAAATGCTTCCGTAAAAGGATCCCCGTCAAAAAGCGTGTACTAAACGGGGATCCGTATATGTTTTCTTTATTTTTATTATTTGTTGTTCTAATGGCCCAGAAATATAGCATATAGAATTATAAAATCTCATTCAGTAAATAAAAAATGGAAAAATAACATAAACATTAGTAATGCATTTCTTTTAGCGCACAAATTATGAGTGCATTAACTCGACTTTTATTACCTGTATATAGTATAGTGTTATGCGTGTAAAGTCAGTTTTTGTGCCAGCTATACTCTTTCTTTATTAACCTACTATGATCAAATTAAGAACTTGTTACAATTACTACACCATTAGAAAGATAAATTATTGTATGTATAGTAGTATAATACTAATACCTCATCTCACTAGCCTTTTTTTAACTACTGAAGTGTCGGCTTTCAGTCTCACCGACAGAGTAGGTACCAGTGTTTTACATCGAGTGACTGCCTATCACACTTCTACAAATTACTTATAAGGTAACACGATACCGCTTGATTAGACTGATTGTGCCTATTTCTGGCTATTGACTATCCGTAACAATGGCGATTGGCAATCAATCAAATACGCACTCTATGTAACCCTAGTAATACTATCCTGCCCTCTAATACTATCCTAAAGTTACAGCCCAGATTGAAGAGCCTTTGGACCTTATCACTATCACACTAGCGGTTTGCCAGCGGCTGCGGCTCGGGGCGGGCGAGCAGCGGTTACGTCGCGTACACACCGCGAGTGTGCTGCGATTACTTCGCGGACACGTGGCGAATTTGCAACGTCTTCATCGCGTTTTTGTGGCAAGAATACACTTTTTATTAGGGGCGATCACATTGAGCGTACGCAATGAATTCGCTGGGTACGTTCGGCGTGTTCGTTGCGTCCCCGTCACGTATTCGTTGCGCGACCCCTCCACTTTAAGGATGATCGCAGTCCTAAGTCCACTAGTAGGATAAAACCCTTATTGATCCTTCGAACACACGTGATTTGAAACACAATAGAAAGACAATAGCAGCCCGACAGCCGGCTGTCGGATGGTCATTGAAAAGTTTATAGAGTTTCGTTTGACACCGTTCAGTATCAGACCCTACTACCTATCAACCACATCAAAGTACTTCCTTCCCTATTAGGTAAACATGACAGTTGACATCAGTTAATGAAGCAAAACTATCTAAATTATTCAGACCTCAGTTCCCCCTCATAACCTCAGTTCCCCCTCAAACCCTGACACAGTTGGTATTGCGACATTGCAGGAACGACCTACTTTACACTGTAATACACGTGTTTTTTAGTACTATTTTAAAGAAATTACGGTTGTTCTATATTTAAAATCTTTATTTAGCCTGCAAGAAAGTCAGTAATCGCGGATGCATGCGATGATGCAGATCCAAATGCAGTCTGAGACTACTCTTGGAGTTCAAGCTAATCAAAATTGGTTAAGTGGATTACCCGTCAAAAGCATAGCATAAAAATAGATAGAGTAATTTTAACGTTAAGAACCTGGCAGACGTCGTCCTGGCATACCAACACATGTTAGGTTCCAGGCCCAATAATGTTTTTCAATCATTTGGGAACCTATTGAAATATACCTACAAAAGTAAATCTAAATTGAGAAGAAATACAAATATATATTAAGATTTGAAATAATTCTGAAACAGGCAATAAACGGTATGTATAAACTTGACCAGAAATACATGCAAGAGAAAGATGCGTCCGAGTTCCGATTTGTTTCACGCAAACGTAAAAGCATGAAATCGATTATTTCGAGCAGTTCACGTGCCTCGAACGCGAGTGAAAATATCGATTACAGGTATCGAGTACTGACTAATACACATTTTAACGATATCCACGTGTTTTAAACCTTTTTAATCGACCAGCGAATTGTCTTTACAATCATTTATTGGCGTAGTGGAACAAAGGGGATTGGGCAAATATGTATGGAGCTTGGTCCAAATTTCCACCACCAATAAGAACTATGGCATATGATAGAACACTGCGTACTGAATCATTATAAGAAGACCACAACCAAAAATATTTACTCAGTAAAAAGTTATGAACCCATGAAAACTTGCAATTTAAAACCTTATTATTCTTCTTTATTTCACTATATCTTTTAAACTACTCTATTGATTTAACTGTATGACATTTCGTTGTTATTTAGACGTTATTTTGGTTGATATAAGCTATATGACGTCCAAATAAAACTTAGTATATACTTCGCTACGTCGAAAAAATCAAACCCTATCATGTGAAAGAAAATCTAACCATATATGATCAAATGAAAGGTCTTATACATATAAAATATTTCACAATAGTTTTGTTTATTTATGTCTCACAGTGTGGGGTCTGTCCTTAAAAGGGTCATACATCTCATAATTATGTTTTCATCCACAATAATAATATCCAGATTCGCAGCTAGAAGTAGAATTGTGGGTTCGTGTCTCGCTCGCCCATCCAAAATACCAAATATTCACCATGACGTGGGCACAGCAACCCACAGTTCGCATTCTAGAAAGACAAGAACAGCAGTAGTGCGAAATGATTTCCCGACTACGGATCATTACATACGCGTAGTATTCTAGTCTTACACGTGCGTGTCGGGATTGTATTCTTGCGGTGTAGTAACAACATAGCATTTTTAGGTTTAATGACAATATCAACTATTTCACTAAATGTTCCATCTCTTGCTACTTCAATCTGATACACGCTAAGCTAACGTTATCATTGTACACTTTGCAGGTGACTAATTGAGCGCATTACAGAACAGAAGGAGTACGTTTTTACTGCTTTAAATATGGTTATGTGCGAAAAGCATAAACGGTTAAATAATTAAAAGTCGTATTATTAAAACGTCTTAACTTTTTTCTGAGTGAATATATTTTTTCCACCTAGTAGTCAAAATTGTAGAGTATTTAGTCGACTTTAAGGTTACATAGCCCCCAACAGTGGTGGAAATTTGGACCACTTTTGCTCATTGTCTTTTTATAAACATTTGCTACGGGTCTGGTTTTTTGTGTATGTTTTAAACACACTCACAGAAAAGGAGTAATTTCTAGTGTAGGCGTCAAAATAAGGTAAACTAAAATTCTCAGGGCTACAGGCTCAAGCTAGAAACGACATACGGCAGTTTCAATTAACAAGTTTCCGTATTTAGTATACACAAGTTTTAATTTTGAACAAAAATCCGTACAAAAACAAACTGATTCATTGGCAGACCTACGCAAAACACGGTCAAAATTCGGTTAGTATATCAAAATAGTTTCGATAATAAAATATCGATCATTGGCGCGTAGCCAAGAATGTAAGTGGAGAATCTATACAACCGAATCAATCGCCTATTGACAGCCAGTTTCAATCAGAACTGACAAGAGCAGATATTTTGAAATGGAACTGATATTTTACTGGTAACCAATTTAAGTGCTTGAGATAAACTCACTGACATGATGAATGAGATTGAGGTGGATCTGTGAGGTCTCTCGTATTGCAGATGGCGATTTGGAGGATGGGGGACAGCGTGTAAAGTCCCTCATCCTCCATTGAGAAGGGAGGATCCTCCGACCAGACGGGTGTTGGCTGGTGGGCTACTGCCCAACGGTTCTAGTCGGGGTTTTCGTATATGTGTTAATTTCGTCGAAAACTTACATATCGCAATTCAGGATGTCAGTTGTAGTTCACATATTCGGCGATAGATTTTGCCACAGCCACGTTACATCAAGTGGGTCTTCGGATTATTAGGGACTTTTGCTCCATTCGCGTTTTGCTAAATGATTTTGGTCACACATAAACAGTTCTACTTCTTTCAGCCGCGTTTTGTGTCATAAGAATGAGAATAGCCGTCAAGTTTAAGGGACTGCCCACATTTATTTAACTCTGTTCAGCTTATGTCCTGATAAATGTGTCGCGTTGCAAATGTGGCGCCACATTTACTAAGACACAAATACAAGTAAGCCCGATGTGCGGCCTCCTTACGCCTTCATACACCACCGCGTCCATTAAACGAATGTAGTAGAACCATCAATTGTAACTATCGACTAAATAACTGACATCGATAATTACGTGTTTAGCTCTAATGCACAACTCGGTAATGTTAGCTCATTTGTACGATCTTATGTGTTGCATTGTGTGCAATGCGAGTAAGAAATCGAGTAAAAAAATCGATAAGCAACCGATTAAGCCAGTAGGTTACTAAACATTCATTGTCTTGTTAGCAATTCAACTTTTTCTTACGATTTGATTCTCATGGAAGTTGTTCCCGTGTTACAAATGAGGCTTATTAGTGTAAATTCCAACGATTTCAACAAGGAGGTAAAAGTAATCAGCATTTCTGTTATTAAAATACTAACTTAGGAAAATAATCTGCCGTGTGCACACACCATGCGTTCTGGATTTAATTCTGATAATGTATTGCGTTCATTACTTTTTAAAAGGTCCGTCTACACTAGACAGGACAAGTTTCGGGTAAGGCCGCAGTCCAATAGGCAGTTATGTTATTACACTACTTCACAATACGCGGCCGACCGATGCGATGGTCTGTGTTCCGGTTATTTAACGTGGAACCATACCATACAAGCTGAAAATCCGCGCCTGGTCGTCGCAAGGAGTAAAGCATTATAACTTTAACTATTACAGTATTCTTAATAGATCGACTATTTATTACCGTGTTTATGTGGGACTATATGTACAATTGCTACTGCTAGGACTGGGCCTGCGACTAGACCGATTTCAGATTATAGTAAACTAGCTTTCGTCCACGGCTTCGCCCATGTGGATGTCGGGAATTACATCCCCTAATTTACCTCTTTAGTGGGGGACTTTTAAAAATTCCTTTTGTAGTGAATATCTACTCTTCACAAAGAAGTGAAGTCCCTTCAAGTTTCTCCCTTCAGACTCAGCAGAATGGGTTGTGCGTTGATACAGGACCTATACCTATCACCCAGTCAATCTGTCAGTTTAACATTTTATTTAAATAGATATAGATATTTAATTTAACCATTATAAATGCTAACTGCCGCAATACCGGCCACTGTCACACTACAAGATCTGCCCTCCAGGTTCCCTTTTCACTTTTAATATTTTAAGCCTTTGGCGTCAACTCTACGTTAGAAAATAAATTGTAGATACATAAAAGTGAAAGAGCGTTTTATTTGTAGTACGAAACAATCAGAGCGCAGTTTGTAAACGTTATAAACGGGTCAGAGCCCGTACGTCCCTAAGATTTGTCCCCCAGCATAAAAGTTGTGGATTCGGCCCCTATATAGGTGCCCGTTGGTCTCCTGGTAGGGGACCAATTAATATTTTAATAAAAATATTATTTTTAAGGTACCCATTCGTCTCCTCTAATATATACACAATATAAGTTAAAGATTCGGCACCTATTCAGGTGCCTATTGGTCCCCTGAGATAAAATCACCTATATTTTACCTAAAAACGGTTAACATAGTACACTTGTGAACAGTTTATTAACGCAATTAATTTAATAAATCATAACAGATCATTGAAAAAAGAGCTACGATGAATGATAATCCGTCATGATAATAATGTAACCTGTCGATAGGCTTACGATGTAATATTGTCTCTTTACGAATGGCTTGTTAAAAAACGGGTATTAATGATTGAAAACTTAAGAGAACAAAAGTACTAGGCGCGCAGTAACGTGAAGTAGTCATGTACGAAAATCTAAAATTCACTGTGTTTTTAATTTTCTCACAAGATCACCTTAATCAATTCAAAGTACTAGGCGCGCAGAAACGTGAAGTAGTCATGTACGAAAATTTAAAATTCACTGTATTCCTTAATTTTCTCACAAGATCACCTTAATCAATGCAAAGTACTAGGCGCGCAGTAACGTGAAGTGGTAAATAGAAAACGATCGATCGACGAATCGATTAATTATTTTGAAGACTGACTTTATGCCTAGAGCCTAGAGGCATTTTATTAAACTTAATCTTATTTGAAATACTTAAACATGATATTTAAGGAATTATTATATTTTTATTTTACCCTTTTCTGCGCGACTGTACCAGGACTATATACATGTTCTTATATTAGAAGAATGAATTAAAATAAATATTCTTCAGGGGGCGAATAGGCCCCTCAAAAGTTCCAGGGGACGAATGGGCACAGGGTGCGAATCTTAGGGGACGTACGGGCTCTGACCCTTATAAACGTAGTTAGGTGATTTCCGTAAACGGTAAACACGAACTGAATATTAGAACAACACGTGGGAACTTATATCAAGTTTACTTATCAAAATTGCAAAAAAAGATAAGACAAAAGATATGTGTATATACAAACTAAATTCCATTGGGTTTAGGTAGTCAACTAAATTGTGATTTCCAAAAATAGCGTAAAAGACATTTCAACAATTATTTTATTTAGTTTCTTACCTATTGTCGTCGGTTTAGAATAAAGCTGAATACGATGATTACTTAGTATGTTCTTTGGCTTAGCTATATTTCGCCTCGTCTCTATCTTGCAGTTACCCGTACTGTTTAACTGTATTTCTTAAGTTTCATGAAATTCGGTCAAACCGATTGTGATGAACCATGTCAAAAACTGCCTCCAAATCGGTTTACCCGTTTAAAAACAGACCAATACACACACACATCGTGGTCAAACTTATGACACCCTTCTTTTTTTTTCGGGGGAATTACAAATCCAGAAACCAAATAAGTAAAACCCACATTCGCATTAAAACACGCATCGTTAGGGCATCGTACCCGGTGGGGTACAATTACACAGAAATCCATCTATTTCGTCGTCTTCGTACCCAATAAGGAAAACCAGCAAACAAAACACACACCTACTTATTAATATACATAGGTGTGTATTTTGTATCATTACACTCAAAGACAAACAAAGGTCATTTATCATCACGAATTAACACAATCATTCAAATTACCACACATTAGTTGATAGGTACTAACGTTACTATACACCGTGTCGGTATATACATAACGTGAATTAATCCCTTGTGTACCATTACTTGTAACTAGTTGTGTAGTTAGTCGCAAAACACTAAAGATCTATTAGTCTTTAGTGGGTTGCTAGATTTGTGGGTTGATTATGCTGATGTTGGCAACCTTCTACAGTCTAATTACTTATAGAGAAAGTTCTCGTAGACCTGGAGTTTCTAACCAGCAGTCTGTAGACCACATTGATTCTCACGAGGAAAAATTTGGTGCACGAGGTTTTTAAACGTTACAACTTCTTCAATTTGGAATACAATAACGCAACGGAGCGTAAATAGAAGTTCCCTGTATCCTGTATATGTATATTTATTTACCAAAACGTATAAACTCTTCTAAAAATAACAAATCCATAATAACTAATCCATAGATACTTACCGAAATAATGTTGATAATTGACTGAACTTTATTTTGAAATTGAGACCCGTAAAATATTATTTCATGTTTCAAAGAAGCAATTACTTCAATATAACAGTTTGTAAAGAATGTTCAAAACAATAATTGGTTAAGTGCAATTTATTTTCGTATTTTTTGTAAGTATTCCTAAATCCTACTCAATCCCAATACCTATTTATACCTGAATATTAGAGGATCCATCCTAATAAACACTACCAATTTCAATTTCTGTTTATGTCCATATTGCTACAAAGGTCACTAAGGAAATCATTGTCCAATTTTACACCTTTATCGTCACACCGCGAATCAGGCGTGACAGCTATCTATGTCAACCGGTTTGACACCTGACGTGTCAACTTCTGGCTGTAACTGTTAGTTAATGTGGTGTTACGTTACTGAAACAATATGTGAAAATATTGCAACCTTAATACCGTGTTACGCTTACTCGATGATACGATGTTGAAAATAACTGGTTATGGTATGCGATAGGTAGCTATTGAATCGTTATCATTATTGTTATTTTGTTGATTTTGTGCTGCATTGGTGTTTGGGTTTTTCCATTAGGTATTTCTTCGGAGTTAATTTGCGATTTGCGTTACTTTGCCTCGGGAAGACGGTTATGGGGGCTTTATGTGGTTTGACTCCTGATTTTTTTTTAGCCGAGTCAGTTGAAGTGTTTAGAGGTCAAAATTAGAGCAAGCCTGACCGGTTCTGCAAGAATAAAAAAACCTAGCAAGTCTCCCATGTATTTTTTATATTTATAAGCTTATTTTTGCAGTTTTCTATTTTTTATTTAATAAACGATGCATAATTCATGCTTTTATAAACGTGTAATAAACTCACATGTAACATAATCAACCAGGCTCGGAACAAATATCTGCAGGCCATACAATTATTTGTCCCTTGTGGGAATGGAACAGCAGCCAATTGCTCAGTCCTGTGCCAACCGTGCAGTCACCGTCGACGTATGGTTATTTCAGGAGCATTTAGGCACAGAATATCCAACGGTCGCAAATTTTCCAATTCGCAGAATGTCAAATTCGCAAAATGTCCAGTTCGCAGATTGTCCAATTCACAGAATGTCGGATAGAAACAGTAATAATAACTGTAAGACTTTAAATATAGAATCGATAAAGCAAATCAAGCCTCGAAGTTAATCGTTCAGAATGATTAATGGCTTATGATAATAATAGACTACTATTTTGTGTTGAAAAGTCAAACGTATGTGTATAAATATGTATTCATTGATTTTCTACACGACTGTAAACTGAAGAACTGCTGAAACGACTTTTAAAATGGATATAATTTAAATGATCAACAACGAAATCTTTTTGCGTACCAAAATGGATTAATGATCAGCAAACGCTAGGTTAGGTTAGATCTGTGACCTCACAAGTCACAACGCGCTCGGCGCGTGCCGCGGTAGCGGCCGCCGAGCGCCATATTTACTAGTGATTCATATAAAGTTTTAGTTTTCAGTCAAATTCATATAAAAACCAAATTGAATTTAGTTTATAATATTTCCCGTTGACCGATTTAAAAATATAACAATAGTTTAAACAATAAAACTTTGCACCCGTGTGCAAACTTAGACGCTTGACGCTTGAAACGTAACCGTAACCGTTTAGAACTTTTTTGGTAGTAAAATTGGTACTTTTTTGGGCAGTGTTTAAACACAAGCCTTTTAAAATTATTTTAGTAGAATCTAGTTATTAATTGAGAAATATTTAACAGGCTGTGTGTTATGGTATAATCGAAGTTGCGTGCAGAAGCTAGTATATTTTAAGAATGTAACTATTTTTTAATAAACGACTGCCCAATTCGCTGTAATTAATAACTAGATACTGTTATAGAAACGTTGACGCAACGCAACGGTATCGTATCAAATCGCATATATTATTTTTTGTTGCCATTGGCAAACTGTTTACATTTCCGTTTTGCATAACATTAACTGTTTGATGCTAGTTGGTAATAACTGTCATATTTTCGTTATTTTGGTGTAGCGTTTAATAACAATAATGTTTTTATATGTAACCGTTATTATAGGGAAAGTGTTATAGAGCATTTATGTTTATCTGGTTCAAGGTAGCTTTATAGTCATATAAATGAATAAAAAAATAAAATTTAATTCGTATGTATTTTTAAGGAGCATCACTGCCTTCCCAGGCCTCAGAAAGCACGCAAAGCCGTTTATTTATTTATTTCAACTTTATGCACATATAGACAATGGCGGACTTAATGCCTTAGGCATTCTCTACCAGTCTACCCAGGGTGGTGCAGAGATCACATGGTAGGTGCACTAATAAAAAGAAAAAAAAAAGAAATAGAATAGAAGAATACAAACTAAAAAAAGAATAATCATAATTAGCTAATTAATTGCCGTTGGTCCTACTAGCACACTACTAGGTCTACAAGTCAGAAGACAGAACGAGTATCGTTTACCCAGTAACTGAGGTGTGGAGGTCTGGTAGGCGAGCGTAACGAAACACTGGTATTCAGCTGGATCCGATTAGAATGGAAGCAGACCCTATAGTTGGAAAGGCTTAAGCAGCAATTTTTGAAAAGTGGTAGCTCCGCTTGAAGTAGTAATATTAAATTAATTAAACGAGATCAGGTTTTAACGGCCTAGGTACTTCTCGCTCTAATCCCGTTGAGAAGCCTCCAATAAATTACTCTTACACTGTAAGTAAAACTCCTGAGAACAATTTTATTAGGTACCAAATTCTGACGTTTCGCGCGAAGCTTCTACATAACTGGTTTGTAGGCGTTTCGGCCGCTGAGTTTCGTCCGATCCGGTCCAAACAGGAATATAACTATTTTTTTAAATATTCATTTAATGGTATATTTTAAGCTGTTCTCGTACGCTGAAATGACCAAACATGAAATGACAAAATAAATGATTGATTGATTGATTGATTGATTGATTGATAAAAAGCCTCCAGAAAAATTAAAAAAAAAATCGGATGTTGGTGGCAAAAAAAAACAACGGTAATTCTAATATTTTTTTTTAAGGTAAATATTCTTTTTTTTTATTTTGCGGAGTCCCAATGCCTGACCTGACCTGTTTAGTCCAAATCTTACTTAAAGCGACCACTAACGATTTTATTATAATCTATTGATTGATAATTAACCTTTTGACGACCAACCGACAGCCGGCTGTCGGGCTGCTATTGTATTTCTATTGTTTCAAATCACGTGTGTTCGAAGGATTAAACTTTTTCGACCGGAGCGGACGACAACCAACGGCCGAAGCCTACAAAGCCAACATAACTTACCGCGCCAAATTAAATAGCCCGTGCCTTCAATTTGGGTTAATTACAACAACGAGCCGAGTAAAAGTAAATCACGTAGATACCTTATCACTTTCATCAAACACGCATGCGTACCATACATTTCTCCTTCTAATGCATTATTAATTGATGTCGCCTAAATAAACGATGAAATGGAAAGCGTCAGTGTGAATTGGGTCGTCTTTGTGTGTGTCGTGTTTATGGGTGTGACGTAAGCCTATTGTGATTGTCAACGGGATGGGTGGAGATGCGGACAATAGAGGTGAATGTCACGGATGATGAGGCTGGAATTACGGGAGCCGTGCCTAAATGGGATGCCCTTTCGAGTTGGTTAAAGACTTGGTAATTTGTTTTTGACTTCTGAGTTTCTTTGAAAGGGTTTTCTATGTCCGATTTTCTTGGTTAGAGACTTTGGTAATTTGTTTAGTGACTTCTACATTTTTTTCTACGTCCGATTTTGTTACAAAAGGCAATTACCACAGGAATGGTCCTGAGACCACTATAACCATGTTGTCTTACAATAAGTTTACTTCTCCTATATATCGCAAGTGTTTAATAAATATGTAAGTAATTTTAAAACCTTTTAAAACTATACGATAGACACGAAAACCAGGCACTTCATTACCTGTTTACTGTATTTGTTCCGAGTGTGAGCCGAAAGTGCAGTAGCAAATCTTGAGCCCCTGCGCCAAAACCATGTTGTTTTCTGACAAATATGTTGACTTTCCGGACTGGATTTCATAATCACCATAATATATTATACAAGTAGCCGACGAGGAATAGAGTTCACATAACAAAAGAACATTACATTGTCGTCGGACCACATGGGAAGCAAGGGTCCGTTCACACAGACTGGGTCGGAGACTCGGAGAGGAGAGTAGATTTTTAATCACATTTATAAAGAAGTTTTGAAGTACTGTAATAAGGTTTGTTTTTAAATGTCAGTTCTATTATTAGGCTTGAGAGCAAACCTGGACGCTTTAAGAAGAGCCGACCAGCTTCTCTTTCGTACTCGCGCAGGCGAGTACTTAGTCCTTTTTTGTGTTTGTCCTGTGCCTCTAAACAATAAAAAACAGGCGTTATCTATTGTTCCGAGGCAGAAAACACGATGCCGGCTAGCGCTGGAAACCAGCGTCGTAGACTCGTGCCTGTGTATGCGCCATGGCGTTATTCTGAGCGCTAGCCGTTTCGCGCAGTAGTGACGCTCGCTACTTAGTTTTTTAAGGTTTCTAGTATAAAAGTTTTATTTTATAGCTCATTAAGCGCGAATAAACTGTTTTTCTTTCTTTTGCAAGCTTTCATGTATAACTCGCGCCGAACTGTGTAATCGGACTCTTACGGAGCGACCCTTTTTAGGGTTCCGTAGTCAACTAGGAACCCTTATAGTTTCGCCATGTCTGTCTGTCTGTCCGTCCGTCCTCGCTTAATCTCTGTGACCGTTAGCACTAGAAAGCTGAAATTTGGTACCAATATGTATGTATATCAACCACGCCGACAAAGTGGTAAAATAAAAATTGGAAAAAAATGTTTTATTAGGGTAGCCCCCCTATATGTAAAGAGGGAAGTGATTTTTTTTTTAATTTTAACCCTCACCTGTGATATATTGTTGGATAGGTATTTAAAAATGAAAAGGGGTTTACTAAAATCAGTTTTTGATAATATCAATAATATCGGAAATAATCGCCCCAAAAGAAAAAAATTAAAGCGTCCCCCCCCTCTAACTTTTGACCCGTAGGTTTAAAAAATATGAAAAAAATCTGGAAAGTAGAACTTTATAAGTACTTTCTAGGAAAATTATTTTAAACTTGATAGAAAGTACAGTTTTTGTACAAAAAAGACAAAAAGGTTGTACAAAATAATTTCTGCGTACTTAGTATGTCAACGTAACAAATAGCCTTTTTTTTTTAACTTATAAGTGGGAACCCTTATTGTAACGGACGGGAAACTACGGAACCCTACATTGAGCGTGGCCCGACACGCTCTTGGCCGGTTTTCATTCATGTCAAACGTTTTTAGTCACCAATAAATCCTTGAACAAAGGGATCTTTGACCACTGAACTGGTTAGTGGGACAATAGAACAAAAGTACTTACCGTCTATTATGGCTGCTGATTGTTCTACCTGTGAAAAGAAAAATAACTTTAGTGATGTTGAAGTGTTGCAACAATTATGAACGGAAGATAATATACAATGGGAGACCGTGGTGTGCATCCCGTGGAGGGTTTTTAAGGAAACCAGAAAGTTTTTTTTTTGTTGGATACAAATTTTGCCGTTAGATCTCACAAAATATTATGATGAAGGGGGGGGAGGGGAGTTTAAAACCTTTTCAATTTTGACCTACCTGTTTTCAACTGATAGGATATGGTAAAAAAACATATCCTATCTGTTGAAAACAGGTAGGTGATAAGCCGTACAACCCAGACATTGAAAAAGTAGGTAGCCACTAACTCTTCAATGGATGAGTCTATCTGTATCGTGCGTGTCTAACATCGTGTCACGATATCACTGCACTTATAGCTAAGGATTATAACCCCCGACGCAAGGAGTGATATCATTTATTTTTATTTATTGTTCATACTTTATGCACAAAGGTACAGAGGCGGACTTAATGGCCTAGGCATTTTCTACCAGTCAACCATGTTATATTTGACCGCTATGTGTGTGTCTGTTTGTGGCACCAAAGCTCTTAAACGTGTCAACCGATTTGGAGACGGTTTTTTTTTCTGTTTCTTCAAATCGGTTTAGCGGTTTCGATGTTACTTGTGTAAGCTGAAGTATTTTAAATTTTTAATTTACGCTTTTATAACCGTATCCAATTTAAATTAGATACATGACATATATTTTTTTGCATTTTTATGTAATGTAGCTGTAATATCTAGGAACTTGAATAACTAGTTTCAAGATTTGCGTTCGAACATTCACCTTTCACCTGTTATGAAGTAGTGTTATTTGATAACTGTAAGGATTGGTTCTGGTCTAGGTACTATATTGATTTATTTATAAGGGTTTTTGGTATGCAAAAATGGCGATGTCAGTCACCTCGTACACTAATTAGAAATAAATCCCTAAATCTCAAAATCAAAATTATGGTATTTTAGATGCGTGTGATTTTCTTCCAGGATGTTTTCTACATTCATTTATTTATGGAACACAAAACAGAATACAGACAACACATAGCTTATGTAATACGTAATCCTTCGAACACACGTGATTTGAGACACAATAGCAGCCGGCTGTCGGTTGGTCGTCAAAAGGTTAAATTACATTAGAGGCAGAATTTTTGATAGTAATCAATGCGTATCTTCTTTTTACGACCGCGACGTTGAGGCGCACAAACTAGATATTTTTGGAAATTCAATAATAGATGATGAAAATGGGTAGGCAAAGTCACGGGAAACGGCTGGTTTTTGTAAATGTAGATACCATTATGAGCGAAGATGTATAAACGAAGACCAAGTTAAAAACCCAAGTATTCTTTGTCACGCTAATGAAAGCAAAGGAAGAAGAAATAATAAATCATGTCTGGTTTGCCGCCATTAAGTACAAAATTACTGTATGAGCTAAACTAGGCCGAGCACGAGGCTTCGTTTGTAGGGATAACTTTTAAATTTACACAAAAGATAAAATAAAAAAATTTAGATCCCCAGACACGTTATTAAGATTAAAAAAAGTTGCTAACTTCGAAACGGCTAAACTGATCGCAAAAACCGCATCAAAATCGATTCACATATCATGTTTGAGAGCTATGGTGTTACAGACAGACAGATTCATAGCGGTCAAACATGTAACACCCTTTTTTTGCATCTATGGTTAAAAATAAGATCATATAACACTAGAATTTGTCATATAACACTAGAATTTGTCATATAACACTAGAATTTGTTACATGAAACGATATTTGCGCTATTCTCGAGACAATAGCGCAAATATCGTCAAAATTTATGCTACTTGAACGATATCTGGTCTGAGATAAGCGCGTCCATAGTCTCTCATTACCAAAATAACACTACATTAGGGATAATCACAAGGAAAGAGCAAGCGTGGTGATCAATGCTCGTGCCTTCTCTATAAGAGAGTACGCTATTGCAGTAGGACAGTAATAAGCCGATATTAAGGATAATTGCAAAGCTCAACCTGAACGAACAATGAAAAAGCCTGGATGAGATACATGGCCTGATACCCGGTAAGTAGACAATTTAAATTAGGCACGGCTTCCTAATAAAACCATAAAGAATTTCGGTAATGAACATTAACATAAATATGCAGGATTAATTATTAAGCATGTAATGCTAAGGGATTGAATTAAGCTGGGATCCTTTTCAAATTCAATTTGCGGGCAGCGAGCAACGTTAATCTCAAGGGGGACTTATATATTAATTTATATTCTGGAGTGGGTTCGACCTTTCTTTAAAACGTCTTCATGAGGTAACTCACAAGAGAATTGGTTGATTAGTCTGAAGAAACGTCAGATATTGATGAACTATGAGACAGGCGTATCTTTCATACAAGCCGAAAGACCCGGCTTTATATGAGATTGTCAGTAGACAAAATATGTCTTTACAAAGTATAAAAAGAAAATGTTTACCGTTTTCCTACCCTTCGATTTACAGAACGGATTTTAATGCGGTTTTAAGGGTTCCGTTACCGTAACTCCAAAGGTAAAAACGGAACCCTTATAGGATCAATTTATTGTCCGTCCGTCCGTCTGTCAAGACCCTTTTCCTCAGAAACGCGTCGAGATATCGAGCTGAAATTAATATCATATACTCAGATTTGCTATCGCCCAAAGCAGTAAAAAATCAAATTTCTAAATCAACGCAATAAAAAGATACGGTTGTTTATGTTCCATTTATTTTGCATATTTACCCATTTGTAAGATAATCAAAACCTATAGGGTACTTCCCATTGACCAAGAATCATGAAATTTGGCAAGAAGCAAAATCATGTAGCACAAGTAAAGGGATTTATCAATAGATAGTAATTCATGAGGAAGGACTTTTATATGTATCGTACATGCATATTACAGTAGGATAAAGCTGAGATTTCTAAGATTTGTAATACCCTTGCGAAGCTAGGGGCTGTCTACTATAATATTAAAAGTTAATAACTATTCGAGTGTCATAGTAACTTATTAGGTTTTTTTAAATCGTAAAAATATGAGAATGATTACACACTATTATCGAACAAGAATATAAACAGTTCAAAAACGTGATCTGATAATATTACGAAATATTTATTGAATAAAGACGAATAGGAGAGATAAAATGTCAAAAGAGGATCATCACGCTTTCGCAAAACACGCCACTAAATCACGATTTCACGACGTTCAGATCACGCCCGGGCATTTGCAGCGTAAATCAAGAATGCAATACTTTATGAAGATCCAGTAACTTCGAATTCTGGAGCCATTTATCTTGAAGTAGAAGTTTATTTCAGTAGATCTGTGAATAAAGGCTGTGACGATCTTGATATCGAAGTACATATTGTCTTCACAAAAGCATGAGCAGAATATTGTTTTGGTTATGATAGTTTATGAAGATCTCATAGTTTCGATTGATAGTTCCATTAAAGTTGAAGTAAAAGCTCCTATAGCAATACTGGATACCGTGATACATGCCAACTGTGATCCGCATAACACTATATCTCTATACCTAGTAAGCTGTCAGTAAACGACAATTTCATCGTCGTTGCGATCTTGTCGAAGAAATTCCTGTAACTTAACCACTTAGGTCTCACTTAGCAATTTGTTGCGAGTCTTAAATAAAAACTTTTACTGTAGGAGCTCAAGTATTTACTCTGAACAATGTTAGATTGGAAAAGTTGGCATAATGTTCGGAACGTTTTGAATGGTTTCGATTTCATCGAAATAAGTTCCAATATTGTTGGAATATATTTTATGATCTTCTGTTTGAGAAGTATAATTTAACGGTGCTGATGAAAAAGTACATATTACTGTAATACTTATTCAGATTCTGTCAATGATTTTAACAAATCATGTGTAGCATCGGATAGTGTTGTTATCAACTAAAGAATTGAATTATAAAGCATTTTGTACTACAGGAGTAGATATGGATGAACATAGGTGAAATTGGCAGTAGTTTTACTATAACTACTGCATTATATCAAAAATACTTTACGCGTGTTAACTCTATATCAAATGAAGCAAGAGCTAAACCCTTTGTCGATACACGACACCATACACACAGATTAAGAGAAGACAACAAAGTGGGGATCAAACGGATATTACACTTTTAGTCATTCAATACGACCTTACAGCCAGCCCACATGACCTGTACGGGTAACACGACATTATTGAAAGGGTGGTTCAAGATAAACTGGTCGTATAAGCCAATGTCAAGGCAACGTACGGAAAGCTCCGAATATTGCATTTCAGGTTTTAGAAACGAGTGAGACGGGTAAACAGATTAACTTCTATCCAATTAGTGAGTATTTATAATAGGTTTTGTTCGCCAGACTAATTGAAATTGTATTTGAAATGGTTTTATGCTAAGTAGGTAGAAATAGGACTTAATACATTAGGTTTCTCTGCCAGTTTTTTTTTATCTTTATAATTTCTTTAACAATTTTGATTGGGTTTGGTAATGAAGAAATTATATGATGTGATAAATAACATGAATGAATAAGGGATGACTTTTTAATTGATCATAAAATAATTGACCTGTCTAATCATTTTAAGACTGATCCAAGGTGTCAAAAAGTTTTCTAATACACAACACAAATCAACGTTGAATCAGATCTAATCAGTCTAATTGCAAACATTACAGCAAGGATATTAAACTAACAACCCGAATGAATCGACTTTACTATTAACGATGTGAAACTCGATTCTTCCGTAATCGGTCACGCGATTATCAATCCGCAAATAGGCCCTCGTACGCGAATTGTAACAGTGGTATTCAGAAATGTTCCCATTGTGTACACAATATTGTTCATTGTGTTGTTTGCAATTTCGCCGCTATAACTACCAATTATGTCATCACAATTGAACTCAGTTACTTCAAATGTACTGAAATTTCGCATTGTTTTTGTTTCATTAACATAATTGTCGTCTAGCATCCTATTGAATTCCGAAATTAGTTCAACTGACAAAAAATTGCGTTGATTGTCATGTCAGTCGAATTTAATTGCATTATCCAGAACGAATTTGCGTGCATTCAAGCGATGATAATTAAAAGTGCCTACAAAACGGAATTCGATCGTGGTTTTTCTGTTTTGTTCTAGTGCCATCTATGAACCAATAATGAGAATTAATTATACCTAATTGAGCTAATAAACAAAAATGTTTAACGAACTTGGTTATAAATCAGTATTTCGTATTGTTATGACAGAATAAGAAGTTGCAAATGACTTGCCAATTGCGACTATCAGCGCCTGCGAGTCCAATATAATAATGGATACAGGATGTTGATGGGATTAGCCCGTTTCTGCAGTGCTTCTGGCATGTTCGCACACGCACACGTTGATGGCTTCCATGCCATCATTAGACAGAAGTCTGCCTCGCTGCTCTGCAGAGTGCGCGCCAGTTCCAACTCCATCCTGAAAACCATTGCAGGGAGGTACGATTCACCTATATTGTCGGATATTGTGCGAAGATGTATCTCCAACAATAGGCTTGTAACTATATGTACAAAATACTAACATAGTTTTAAGATATCTTCTTACTAACCCCTATGGATGTAGTACTAGTCCGATTTTTTTTTATTGTTGAATATGTTTATACTAAAAATTAGAAGTTAATCGTAGATGACAGATTTTTTAATAAAATTCAAGGCATTTATATCTCTTAGACCATTTACAGGCACTTATGAATTGTCAAAGATTCGGTTGGTTAGTCAGAAACTCAGAAAGTTGACAATAATTTCTTCGCACCAGAACCTAGTTAGATCTCTATGGAAAAGAACAAGCAAGGAGCTCCACGGAAAACACTACTATTTTTGATTACTATTGGTGCTTCTATATCGCGAGAATAATTACCTACTAAAGACCAAATTACAACAATTACAAATTTAATTTCATCAAAAAAAAAATTGTCATGGCCGTTACGACATGACCGAACTCAACCAACAGCGCCCGTTAAACCGAATGATTCAACGCAACCACCATCAGCGAAATTTTCGAGCGAGTATGACAAAAAATATAGGACATTCAGCAATGCTTATAAGATTGGTTGGTATTAGCAACGGGAATTGACGCAAACATCCACTAATATGCATTTGTCTCGTTCGTCTAATTGTGATTTAGTACGTGATAAAATCCAGGGGACCATTAATTTCGATTACTTCCAAGAAGACTAAGTGAATTAGCAACAGCCGATATAACTACTGACTGCGACTTTGACTGCTTGCGTGAGGAGGAAGTATGCAAAAATCATAGGCTATGGAACTGACTCTAAGACCAGGACATCCAGCACATAAACTATTTAAACCTTTAATAATATATCAGTTTTTTAATCTGATAGACAAATGGGCGAAAAACAGTTAGCTGTAACAGACATGAAAAACCCGAATAATAGTTGAAAATGGGTAATTATTAGCTTTTGACCGCGGCCTCGCTCGCGTGAATGTCAAACTTCCATTCACATTTTAGTGGTCAAATTTCCAAAAATTGTTTCTTAGGGGATACCTACTCTTAACAAAGTACACAACCCCTGGTTTCATGTCTCTAAGACCAGTGGTTCGTGCTCTGCGTTGATAGTCAGTCAGTTAACCCTTTTATATAAATAAAGGGGAAATTTGCTGCGAATAATTTCAGTAGAAAGTACATAAAGCCCCTCCGTGGCACATAACTCCTTCAGCAAGTATAGGTTCTAAATTACACAACATCAATCATCTTGTTCAAAAGCTTTCACACAAGGAAGAGTTTTTTTTCGATATCCTGTGTAGGTCATATGTTCAAGTTGAATGGCGCTATTGTTCCGACTGGATGTGACGTCATAAATGGTCGAGGAAGTTATTTACAAACCAATGATAGCCGCTAGCCAGAGACTACTTATTTTTTATGTATCAGAGATATGAAATGGAAGAAAGGAATGTAGGTTGGTTATGCTATTGATCGCTTTTTTGATGTGTAGTAAAACTTTATTAACATCAGACACGGTTAAGCCAAAAAATTGTGATTTTAATGATTATTTTATACTTTGCAGTCAGTTTGCCCACAAATCATTATTCTAGAGGACCTTCCTCCAGTGAACGTTCGGATTGTGGAATGAACTCCGTGGCGTGATTTACCCTAAGGACTATGGCATTGTTCCAAAAACTGTGTAAGTATGATACTCGTGGTGTTGCAAATGACAGTAGGTTTTGTTGATTTCTTAGATCATCAGATCTTTTGTTTGGATTGACTGAGAATTTTCATTTCCTCAGTTCCACAAGGGATTGAAGACCTTCTCAAAATAGGTATCACATCGCACCGTTATCAGACCGACAATAGCTAGACGGACAATAAAACCAAGCTATAGGGGTTCCTTTGCTCCTTTTGATGAACAAAAGTCTAAAAAATACAAACTATTCTATCCCACTTCAATATATCCATTATCGACAGAAGCCGGATATATACATCAATCATTATCGGATGATCTAACAGATACTTAAATTCTTCGGAATATTATAACATCATCTTCTTTGTGCATCAGAACATTTTTACTCAGTTCCTATCAGCGTTGTTTAGGAAAAAACCTCTAAAAAGTGGTGAATCCATGACTAATGGCGGTTAATTAGTAATCAAGAGGCTAGATTCTTCCGATCACGCAGCTTCGATTAGCGAGTCAAGGGCATGCGTTGATAGCTGAGGTTAACTTGGATTAGGCATTTATTAATAGATGTGGGAAAGAATGTAAGGGTTGTGTGAGTTTAGTGGGAGACATTGGGAGAACTTTAACAACCATTTATAGTTGTTCAAAAGTCTCTCAAGTGTGTTCTTTGCAGAATTGTCTATCCCAAAGGTCCCCTATATTTTGGACTCCCTAAAAACTACCGTAGTTAGTAATGGCAAAAGACTTGTGCCTTAAACTGATCAAGACAGCAGAACACGTTAAATCATCATTACATCAAAAGCTTCTATTTCAGAAATCAAAAACACAGACAGCTGCACTTGCCCAAGGCGGATTGGCGGTGTCATACTTAAATTTACTACTAGCTGTCTCCTGCGGTTTCACCCGTATCTTCGTTACTACTTTGCTTCCGTGGGCCATAACGTGAAGTTATATAGCCTTCCTTACTAAATGAGCTATACAATACATTTTTTTTTCTTCAGTCTAGCACTTCCTAAGATTTTTTTTTCGGGAGTGGGAAATCATCAAATGGCTGTTCCCGTGCACTTCCTAAGATATGCGAACAAACAAACTGTTCAGCTTAAAATGTTAGTATAGATAATGTACGACGATACAATTAAAACTTTAACAAAGAAACAAATATATTTAGTCATAGTCATAGTCATTTATTCATGAACAAAATTCACAATTTCACAATAAATTACAAAATTAATTTTTTTTAACATTCCTGCCTTATTGTATCTTACCTTATCTTAATTTAATAAATTTGTATTTCATTTTTATATAATAATATATCAAGTCAAGAATTAAAATAATATTTGAATTTCAAAAAGAATGGGAGATTTAAAAGCAGCTCTTGTGTAACTCATTAAAGTAAACAATCTTTATTATCGTTTATCTCGCGGGCTACCGAGAACGTCACGGCATTGTGTTGAAATCGCTGATTAAGGCGTTCCACCAATCTCAGATTAGTTCCAGATTTAAAACTTTGGTTAACTCTTGTAAAAAAACATGGCTGTCTCAGATACTGTCCAGATTTCACTGTCACTTCTTTTGCAAGGATTTTCGAGTTCATAAATTGCGAAGAACAAATTAATGGTTATATCTATATTAATATTATGAAGCCGTCACAAAAGAATTTACAAAAATTTTTAACGTCGTCGTCATTCATTCTTGCCAGCCTCCTAGACGAAATTTTAACACCGAGTTCTAAGCAATTACGTTGGAATTTTAAGGGCCCGTAATAAAATTCTAGGATTATAATATTTCCTACCGGGGGTCATAACTCTGTTCACTTTTGATCCGGAAATATTTGATCTGAAGATTTATGTTTCAAATGCCTATGGAATACGCTATAAGGAAGCAATATTTGTAGTTGGATACGAATAGTTATTGCTCGGTAAGGTATTATATGTATGTTTAAGAACTTGAAAAATGGCTTTTAGTAGGTATGTACGAAATGTGGTAATATTATGATGACCCATCGGAAGGACTTAGCTTAGTTTGGTTTTAAAATGCGTTTAATATTAGTAAATGTTCAAATAGAGCATGATACGCAATTACGTAAGATTTATTAGAGTGCAAAGCGCATAAGCAAACACAGTGCACTCCTTCTTTCCCCACTCTCATAGTCTGAAGTAACGATAATCTGTCACGATAAAATAAAAATCAGGCGCATGACCAAATATTTTACGTGATTTTCGAGGCACCACAAATCCAAGCTACTGTGAAGTTCCAACATTAAGCACTCTGAATTAGTTTAAGAATGTTAGAAATGATGACGACGGCGTCGCTCCAAATACAAAAATGAATCAAAACACCAGGAGAACATTGCCCAACAGAAGCCAGAGCAATGACAGCGATGACGTCACCAGGCTCCACAACCGTTTTCAATTCAATAACATCAACAATGGCTAGTATTCTGAAACGAGGCAGTTGAAGCCGTTACTAAAGATTTATTGATACTGACGCAACTGAACTTCATTATAGTTGGAAATGGGACAGAAAATAGAGCGTGGATTCGTCCGACCATAGTATTAAATGTGCTCCTCAATAATGTGCAAAGATTTGCAACTGAAGATGACTATGTCGTGAAGGGGCCCTCTAGGGCCAATGCCTGTCGGGGTTGCGGAATAGTTATAATAATGACCGTGGTCTCGGAACATAAAGGCGGCAACCGAAAGAACATGAGTGGGTTTTAGTCAGTAAAAGTCTGACACGCTCACTCGCCCCACCCAGGAGACGGGAGAAGTCATTTGATGATTTCCCACTCACCAAAAAAAAAAAGACGACTATGTCCAATACGGAATTTTACATCTACCCGCAATTCTTACCGCGTGAAAGTCATGTACTGAACATAAATAAGCTTAAAGAGTTTTTTTTTTATATGGAATCTCGAAGGTTAACCTATGAGGTTGCTGTCTGCTTAACCGGCAAATTCTTAGCGTGGCTTAATGGAATCTAAGGCTAAGCAACTACGCGCTAAGACCTGTGGGTTATGGTCCTCGGCATAGGGTGTTAGAGCAAGGCAAAAGAGGGTAAAGAGAGAGGTTGGATAATGTCAACTAGCAATAGAGAAGCTATTAATTAATTATATTTTTTTGAAATTAGATCTATACTTCCAGAGATTACCTGACAAAAAACAACTTTTTTTCTTTGTGGTGTAGAAGGAGACAAATTTTGAAGACAGCTTGGTGATCAAACAGAAGAGGTGAAGAAAACAAAATAATGTATATTGGAATATACATAGCATGTTATATCAACTGAAATAAACTCTAAGATACTGGTAGAGTTTTAAATGAAGCGTATAATAACTTATAGAGTGGACAGAATCAGATTGTTTCAGACATAAATTGCGATATTGGAAATTGTAAGATTCTCAGAACTTTCAAGTCAAATTATTGTTTTAATAGAAAGGATAAAGAAAGTGAGTAATTTAGTACACAGTTTTTTCTTTAATTAGAAGAAAATAAAGTTTCCAATCGCTAGGAAATTGCTTGGTTATAATACAATTGATCGTTAAACAATTACTGTTTATGCGTAAAGGAAATCCTGTCATAATTTATACTTTCAAGTTATGTATACCTAATCATTTATGACTTAGACTGCTGTTTTATAATTCATTATGGTATTATCTATCTATACTAATATTATAGACCTTGGGTTTATTTGTTTGGTTGAACGCTCTAATCTCTGAAAATACTGGTCCGATTTCATTTACCTACCTTTGTTTAGGCTTCCTCCAACATCCATCACATTTTATTTCAATTCGTTTCAGTATTTCCTGAAATTCAATCAACCAAACGAAACTGTCTGGATCTAGTTTATGATATTACTAGCTGTTCCCGCAGTTTCATTCACGTTTTTTATTTCTGCTTCATTTTCAACGTTTTTTATATTTTGGCTCGAGTTGGCAGAAAAACAACTTAGCTATGGTACAATTTAAAAAAACTAACTAAGAATATCAGCACATCGAAAATAATTAAAATGGCTAGCGTAACTTAATTAACACAGAAACCAACACCGTACAAATGTGGAACACATTGATTTTGAAACATTACTTCGATATTCATTCGGGATAAGAGCTGATCGAAATCCCTCAAGCGAAACGAGTCAAGTTAATTAAAACTTATTGATGAAATCACAACAAAATCCGACATTTTGTTTGTGTCAGTCCCTATTTCCCATATCATGTGGGTTTATATAGGTTAAATACGACATGTTCATTCCAATTCCTGCTTTGGCAGTTTCGTAATTTCATTTCAGTTATTATATTGTCATTTCATTTTATCGTTAAATTGGGTTGTCATTTATTAATTATGTATGTTAAATTTATGTTTTAATTATGTGTGTTTTTAAAATTAGTTTCAGTACATTCGCTTTATACTTAAGTAGTGTTGCTTAACCAGTTCTCAGATTTCCACCAGAAGATACTTAGAACGTCCTATGACTTAGCATTATTCCTGTCCTTGTCCCTCAACAGTTAAACTATATGTGCAAGTAAGTGACAGGGAGATTGCTAAATCAGAGTGTTTGTTAATAAAGTAATATTAATATATCCCGATATACGCATCACTAGCTAAACTATCCACTAATTATACAATAGATATGTTTAATTTAACCTAAGGCTAAGTGATTAATTAATTACGCCAAAATTACGTCTGAATCGCTCGTATCGGGTACTAGGCGCACAGAGCCCGAAGGAGGCTACTCAAACATTGATAGCCAGTGTTCACAAACCAAATTTGTCAACAGTAATTGATTCTGGAGGGTTCCACAGTTGTGTACCCCGTGGGGTTGTATTTAGGGGTGGCGTGAATTGCAACAATCGTAGCCTCTAAATATTCAGAAACGTATTAAAGGGTAAAATTATGCTCTAGGGAAATAAGGAGCAGTTTAAATATTTACGATTCGTTGACGTCTGTAATCGATACTAAAATTAACCGTAATTCAATTACTTTCAAACCCCCGGCAAAAAGAGGGCTATATAAGCTTGACTGATGTGTGTTTGTTTGTATGTCTGTTAGTCCAGTCATTTTAGGTTTTATCTGCGGAAAAATTCCTAGTGAGCTGAATTTTTGTATACACCTTTATTATGGCATTGTAATGAAGATGTGAAATATCGACATTGATATCGTGCCGGCTAAAAAAGTTATAGAGGTCAAAAGGTCACGAAAATCAGTTTTTCGCAAATATCTCGCAATCTACTGCTCGGAGGTCAATAAAATTGTCTTCAAAAAATGTCTCTTGCATTTTTCTGTAGAATTAACCGTTTTTTACGTAGATGCACTCACATACGGTATTGTGTACCGTACGGCAGTGTTGGGCGTAATTAATTTACTTTTGTAATTTAATTACTAAATTAATGAAAAGTAAATTAATTACTTACTTTAATTCAAATTACATGTAATTGAAATTACTGTTATTCAATTACATACGTCACAAGTAATTCTAATTACATTAATTTGTAATTCAAATTACCCAATTACTGTTTACGGTATAACATTGCGGGTAACATACAAAACCACCTAAATTGTGCGGTAATTCGACATTGGATAGAACGAGACGGCAAACGAAACGGCAACGACGCCGCGACGGCGCGCGGCGGTCAGTGCGTCCTTAGCGGTGATTTCGCTCACACACGTCATATCGCTCGCGCATCTCTGTACTTATTTGCTGTTACTTCGAGTTATATTGTTGTGTGATTAGTAGTTTGTGCGACTAAGCGTCCAATTAAATGGCATCCGACGCTGAACCAAATGAAGATGACACAAGAAGTGAGGAAGTATTGCCCTGTATCTTTGATGGAAAGTTTTTTACTTTTTTGCCCGGTGAATCTACAGACAAAAAAAGAGTAGCACGGTGTACATTATGCACACCAAAAGAAGTGAAAATTTGTGGATCTCGTAATGCGACTTCTAATTTTGTTACACATTTAAAGAGAAAACATGGCGAAGTGACCCTAAATGAATACATAAACTACTCAAAAACGCATAAGAGACCGAAAAGGCATTTCTCGAGTTCCGGCAATACCCAGTCGTTATTAAGTCAAGACGACTTTAACCGCCATATTGCTAATTATTTCATTCATTCCATGAGTCCGCTCCAAAACGTCGAAAATACTTATTTCAAAAAAATTTTTGATTATTTGGAAATATCTAAATCAGGACTCACTGTTATGAGTCGCAGAACACTTGGGCGCTGTATTAATGACAACTACGGGAAGACACTAACTGATTTGAAAAAACAGCTACAGGACATCAAAACTGTTTGTACTACAGCAGATATTTGGTCTGGCAAAAAACGAAGCTTCTTGGGTGTGACGTGCCACTGGATAAACTCGGATTTACAAAGAGTTTCCGCTACTTTAGCATGTCGTCGTTTTGCTGGTACTCATAGTTATGACAGAATTGCTTTGCTGTTGGAAAGTATCCATACTGAGTTTAATTTAGACTGTCAAAAAGTTTTGGCAACTGTCACGGATAGCGGAAGTAACTTTGTCAAAGCTTTCGAAGAATTTGGTTTGGAAGAAGAATCTTGCAATTTTTCTGACGAAGAATCTGAATATGAAGTAGACGAATCATTTTCTGTAGTTAGACAAGAAAGCAGCACCAGTACCAGCACAAACCAAGTGCTTATGAACGACATAGATCCATTGTCCGTATCCATGGAAAATGTGAATACCGAAGAATCAGCAGCGCTGCCACCATCAATTCGACAGATACCATCTCACTTAAGATGTTGTGCTCACAAACTTAGTTTGTGTTGCACTTCGGACAGCAACAAAGTTTTGAACGTACCTAATACACGACTTTCCATAATACATAACCAAATGTTTCAAAAATGTACCACATTATGGAATGCTGCTAACCGACCAAAATCTGCTGCAATTATTCAGAGCATCATAGGATATACACTTTCAAGACCTGGGGCTACAAGGTGGAACAGTGTTTATGACAGTTTAAAACAAATAGCGTCTATCCGTACTGAGAGTGCACAATTACACCTAGCTCTAAACATAAAAAATCCATTATTGGAAGTTGACTTTCTATATATTGATGAATATTTAAAGTGCTCAAAGCCTATAGCTGAAGCACTTGACATTCTACAGGGTGATAAAAATTTATTTTACGGAATTGTACTGCCTACATTACTCTCACTACGAAAAAAATTGGCAAAATTATCAGAGGAAAACTTTAAATACTGCAACGCTTTGGCAGCTCAATACCTAGAAAGCGTCAATGAGAGATTTCAAGAGTTTTTTGATTTGTTTACGTCTATAGGCAGTAAGGCAGTAATTGCAACTATTTCTTATCCTCGATTTAAGGATAAGTGGCTTAGTGTTATTCAGCAGCAGTACCATCGCAGAATAAAAAGTATGTTTAAACAACAAATAGCCCTAGAAACTGAAATCCAAGAGGAAACTGTGAGAGAATCTGCGAGCACAAGCTCAAAGAATGATGATTCGTATTTTGTTTTCGAAACAGATTCTCCTGAAGGCGAATTGACTGAATCACTCCGTTCGACAATACCTGAAATTCTTATGTCCAAGTACCTAGCTGATCCGGATAAAGACACTTCAATGCTAAACAGACATCCTGAGATTAAGCAGGTGTTTCTTAAATATAATACATTAGTGCCGTCATCAGGCCCTGTTGAGAGATTGTTCTCATATGCCACAATGATTAATTTACCAAAATCTCACAAACTTTCTGATCAAATGTTTGAACAAAGAATAGTGTTAAAGTCTAATTTAAAGTAAATCACTTTTTTTAATAAATAAACACATTTGATGAATCATTCATCGTTTTATTTAACTTACTACCTCAACTTTAAAATAAATTATATACACAAGTAATTGAGTAATTGCAAATAAAAAATTACTTTTCAATAATTTCAAGTAATTTGTTTGAAGTCGCCAATTACAATTTGTAATTGTAATTGTTAATTTGTAGTTAAATACAATTTGCCCAACACTGCCGTACGTCGTATACCAAGGCGTAAACCCAATTGCTGTGTATTCATGTTTGCAAATGTGTTGTTGTTGTTAGCCATAGATCTGGCGTCGGTTGCTTAAGGCAACCGAAAATTTTTCCGGTCGTCTGGCGTCGGTCGTAAGGCAACCGACGCCGATCATGTTATAAATAAATTAATTTTATTTAAGAATCATGACTGAATAGTATTATTTTAGTCGATTAAAACTATTGTTTATGAATTTCTTCACCTTAAAAAGTACATACATATGGCATTGACATGAGTGAACCATACATAACATAAACAAAGAGAACCACTTCAAGACAAGTAAGACAGATTAATGGAATAGGTGTTTTGTTTTAATTTATTACCCCACTTGGCGTTGATTAAATATAAAGGTCTTGGTATCATTTGAAAGGAAAATAAGTCTAGTTTATTGTAAAATAATTTTATTCGTAAAAACCTCTTTATTTTCTGATCATGACCTACATTCATAAAAAATACAGTGTTTTTTACCCCGTTTTTTATATTTGATCCTGTTTTTAAGTACTAATTTATTTACATTACCCAATTATTTTAATATACGTTTTGACCTACACACTTCCACATAATTTACATGTTTTTTCATTGCTGTGGCTCTTATATTTTAGCAGATATTAATGTTTTTATTGAGTCGGGTCACGCGGAGTCATTTTCCCGCGCTCTGATATTCTGTGCACTGTTATGAATTACGCGTTGTCTATGCACCGCCACATCTATGGTTAGTAAAATCTACTACATACACAGATATATAGCACTAGTAACACTAGTATAGACAGGACAATTCGTGCCCGTGAATACCTCAAATCTGCCTACCAGTGGAGGTCGTTTGAGGCATTCACGGGCACGAATAGTCCTGTCTTTACTAGTGTTACTAGTGCTATATATTATGTCTGTGTTGTATGTAGTAGATTTTACTAACAACACATTTGCAAACATAAATAAACAGCAATAGGGTTTACTCCTTGGTATACGCCGTACGGTACACAATACCGTATGTGAGTGCATTTTAGTCTCTACTTCAAAAACGGTTAATTCATTTTGAAGACAATTTTACGAAAAAAAAATTTGTAATGGCGTTTATTGACCTCCGAGCAATAGATCGCGAGATATTTGCGAAAAACTGATTTTCGTGACCTTTTGACCTTTATAACTTTTTTAGCCGGCACGATATCAATGTCGATTTTTCACATCTTCATTACAATGCCATAATTAAGGTATATACAAAAATTCTGCTCACTTGGAATTTTTCCGCAGATTGGGGTTTAAAATAGCTAAAATGACTGGACTATGTGGCACAGTATGATTTATCAATATCGGATCCTAGATATACTCTATGTACTTTTCATAAAACCGTTTCAGTGCAGTGGTTTAGCCTTAAAGCCAAGCGCAATAGACAGACAGGATTTCTTTTGCAATTATAATATCAGGATGAATAAGTCTAGCTTACTTAGAATTCGATACTATTAAACTAAATGCTTAGCATTTAGATTAAAAAACCTCTACCGGGAGTCAGTATTCCTTATCGTCTGGATAAACAAACAATCACATGCATAAGCTGCTGTAAAGATTTCCCCATACAAACAAATTCTTATCTGCACCGTGACATTGACTTGTAACCTCAAAATTAAACAAAGGGCAAGATACAGCGAGGCTAAGCGGAAACTTGCATCCGGCCGGTATGACCCGGTCTGCCCAACCGGTAATGGGCCACTTCGCTTTCCGCCTCTCCCTATGAACAGTGGTCTCTCTATAAGTTTATCTACTCTTTGATCAATCTTGCCAATTTCATTACACACACACAGCAATAACAACTTGTTTCTATTTGGGACTATTCGGAGATTTTCCAGTCCTAAAAACGTGAATCTTTTTTTAATAAGTCAGGGTTTAGGGCGACGTTATTTGCCTTTACGAATTTTACTGTCGACGCCAATTTTGTTCGCATTCTTTTTCACATTGCCTTATTATTCTAGACTTATTACTTTTATAGTCTAGTTATTTCTGAGCCGCGTCTCATTTTTTGCAATAAGCCCTTGCAGGGAGGGCTCCAGCCAGCTGTCTCATTTATTACGTCACAAGATGGCCGCTGCGACGGAATAAAACGATGCGTGTAATCGAAACTCTATGGGGAATGGGAATGGGAATGCTACTGACATTTTGATAGCACTCGGAAGTCATTTTCCTGTACCATTTTTTAAGTTCAATGAAATGGAACTTAGTAGAAATGTTTAAACAAATTAAATGGCAGTTACATTTAATTGAGTGGCGTTCCAAATTGTTTTGTTATATTTTTATTCACTGTCAATGTGTTCTTAGGTAGACATAAATAAGCGTTCCAGAACCCTTCGTTAACGAGTGCGACTTCCATGTTTTTTGATCCATCATTTAAACTTACCTCATTCAACAAAAAGTGTGCCACTCAAAGTAGGGACACCATTAAAAGTTTGCAACAGTCGGCTTCGCTTAATTTTTATTAAGCAGTTACAAAGGTGTAACGAATAAATTAACCATAATTGGTCTGTTAGCGGCACGAGGGGAAACCGAATATAGCACCAACCAACCACACACGGAATATGAGATACGAGTGAGAAAACGTAATTAAGAAAACTTGATTACCGCCAGCTTTGTGCAAATGGAACATTAGTCAACTAACGCAATGATAAAGGGTTCAGGCAAACAGGATCTGGGTCTTCCCACAAAGATTTTGCAAAGTTTTAGGAACGTTTCCATTACAATCTCAAAATCTGTCAAATAGTCTTTTAAAGGTTGGAATTAGGCTGTACAAAACTATTTTTGCCAGAATTGTTCAATTGGAATTTATAATTACGTACCTAGTACGTAAATTCTGGCAAAAATAGTTTAACAAAGATTATTTGTAAAAAAAAACTTCAGACAATTTTTGTTTAGAAAAGTGTCACAAATTCAAATTAATTCAACAGACTTTTGCTTGCTTTTATTTAACCGACTTTTAGCGATGAAAGTTTAATAAAATTCACAAGTTACTGACACATTCAAAAGTTTTTGATGGTAATCGCAAGGAGCATTGCGACCTGAAGTTAGTAAAATCAACTTTCAGGTATAGGTAACTACCTACATCCAACTGCTATAAGGATGTTAGTAGGAAATTATAAGTCAAATCAACGATTATTTGATAAATGGGTTATCAACACTAAATTTTTATGTTCTATTGGAACCAACACCGAAATCGCCAATTCGCCTTGACAAGTGTGGTGATGAATACTCGAGCCTTCTCTGTACGAGAAGACGCCTTTGCCCTGCTGTGACATTAAGTCCGTCTTTGTATTTTTGTGGTACTTACGTAAATACATAAATAAAAGAAGACGTGGGCAATGGCGACCCCAAATACATTACGACATGGTAATGGCAGAAAAATGAAAATAAATCGAAAATAAATATCAGATAGCCCAGATCGGCAACGTGCAGCACTATTAATAGTTATAAAAGCAATCGTTCTCAGTTTCCTTGTAGGCATTGTAGAATAGATAGCGAAAACGAATAGATTGTCAAATGTATGAAATTGACATAAGCTTTCGCTAAACAATTTGATATCTCCATACATTTGACAATCTATTTGTTTTCGCTATCTATTCTACAGTGGCACTTGTCTAGGGGGGCTGAGGTTTTATCAGGATTTTCGGCTTTTGATCCACATGATAATAACAAACAATAAAAATGGTTTGTTATTATCATGAACACAATCACGTGTTTAAGTATCGTACACTAATTACCAGTCACCCTATATAATGGAAACACTCAATAACATTTCTGGGCCAGAACCAGAACATCAGTTGCGTTAAGACCACAAAACCGACGAATGACATACACAGACATATAAATTATAAGAGCCATTTGTGCCAGTATGCTGACTTTTGGGCTTAAAATAAAACAATCTGACATCGTAGGCGTGGGAGATTTAATAGGCAACTCATTACATCACATGAGTAGGCCGCATTAATTAGAAAACAGTATTAGGCAATGCAGGAGGGACTAATAAAATTATACCGCGAAAAAACTCGTTACAAAAAGGACCGGGGGTGCGTAGGTGGCAAAAAATACCAATTTAAAAGCCAACGGCAGAGGCCAGCCAGAAATAGAATTTCCTTTTAGTATACAGGATTGTATAACAATGATATCATTATGTAAAAGTTACGAAACCGTAGGTATTATGTGGGTTTAGGTTTTCCGAACAGAATATTGTGTTAGGATACAAAAAATTTTACAATATTGTGTATTAAATACACACATCAAAAGTGTCTAGGGATATTTCAATTAAACCTAAACAACTAAAATTCTATTAACTTTTTGTTAAGAGACCTACACATTAAAATAAACCTTGTTTAATAGCCTATCTAATCTGATAATAAAGTTTTAGATAAAGTAAAATTAAAAAAAAACTTAGAAGAAGAGGAAAAACTCAGACAAAATTTCAATCTAAACTTTATTTTTGAAACATCAAAACCTAAACAAAACAACAATTTTTTTTATAAAAATGTTGAAAACTTAAAATTGATAATCCGTGGATTCACCTAAGACTCTATTGACACATCTGCAGCGGTTCTGTATACTCAAAACAAGGGTGTCAATATCCTCTTGTGGAATACTGTCCCAAATTGCGGTTTCTAAGGCCATGAGGACCAGTCAGAGCTTTATATCTAGGCTTTGGTCACGTTATGGTGTCACGGGGGAAAGGGTGGAACGGCACCGAGGACCTCAACGCATTAAAACACATGTACAGGACCGATTCATAGTATAAACTGCACGAAGTCAACCAAATGTAACGGCTATGCAATTGGTTCAAAGGCTACAGAGCGAGTATGGTTTGCTGGTAAGCGGTCAAACTTTGAGAAGACGACTGCATGAAGTCAACCTACGTACTCGTAGGCCACTTCGGGTACCAGCGCTAAGGAGAGGCAATCGATGAAGAAGATAACAATGGGCTATTGCACACGAAAACTGGAACCAATCTCAATGGTCACTTGTGCTTTTCACTGATGAATCCAGGTTTGGATTTCATCCTGATTAGCGAAGAGTACGCGTTTGAAGAGAACCTGGACGTTGGAATCGACTGCAGCACCTACAACAAGTTCATGCATATCAAGGTGGCACGATTATGGTTTGGGCAGGAATTCGTCTCGGTGGTAGAACGGACCTCGTTTGGATACAAGGCAATATGACTGCTCTAAAATACCGAGATGAGGTGCTAGAGCCTGTAATCTTGCCCCACAGACAACAAATGGGACAAAATTTCCAGCTAATGCACGTCCGCAGCCGTCCACATACGGCGCGTATCGTCACAAGTTGGTTATAACAGCATGATATCCAAGCTTTAGACTGGTCTGCACAATCCCCTGACTTAAATCCTATTGAGCATGCCTGAGATATGCTTTTGAGAAGAGCTCTTAGGAATTTCCCTGAAGATGTTGAGGATGAAAACCAGCTTTTCTTGCATTTTAAAAGGACTTGGGACAGTATTCCACAACAGGATATTGGTTTGAATTCATTTATTTCCAAAAGATTACAAATCACTTGAACAGAAATAAATACTTTAAATTACTTATTTAAAATACATTTGTGTTGTCCAGGAGTAGCAAGAATATATAAAATATAAAAAATAATACACGTTATTATGAAGGTACAAGTTCAAAGTTCTTCAAGTTAAAAGTTGAAAACATTGTACTGTCTACCGCCGTGCGGCGCATCTTGGTTTGTAGGGCTGGTTTACACTAGGTGCAAATATATTACTTAATTAAATTAGTTATTTTTGTTATGACCTTTTAAGATGTGGCATTTTAATAATTTTTTAAATAGAAATAACGATTTGGTATTTTTTATATCTTTTGGTAATGAGTTATAAAGTTTTGCTCCCTCATATATTATTGTTTTCTTTCCATAGTTAGTTCTAGTGCTAGGTATGTGTAGGTCTTGAGCACTTCTCAGAAAACGTTTGTGCACATGTATGTTTTTTGTGAATGTGATTTGTGTTTGTATGTCTTTGGAAAGAATTTTACGAACTAGTACACATGTGTTATAAAAATATATATCGGAAATGTTAAATAATTTTGTTTGTTTGTAAATTTGGTGTGTGGGGGTCAGATAGTGGTAGTGAAATAACATTTTTATAATTTTGTTCTGCGCTCTTTGTAGCTTTTCTAGGTTGGTTTTAGCTGCTGAACCCCATACTTCTATAAGATAATCGATATGAGGTTTTACCAATGAATTATATATACACACATCAAAAGTGTCTAGGGATATTTTAATTAAACCTAAATAACTAAAATTCTATTAACTTTTTGTTAAGACACCTACACTTTAAAATAAACCTTGTTTAATTGCCTATCTAATCTGATAATAAACTTTTAGATAAAGTTAAATTAAAAAAAACTTAGAAGAAGAGGAAAAACTCAACAAAATTTCAATTTAACTTTATTTTTGAAATTTCAAAACTGTAGGAAATTTGCGTGATTGTGGCAATAAAACAGCTTTTAAACAGAACAACTTAGTTTTTAATGTAAAAGGTGAACTTTACAATAAAATAGCGGCGAACGAAGTGACCACAGATACATAAATATGTTAATTGCGCGGGAAGCGCCACAGATTAACAAAATGGTTGTGATCCATTAAATCTAACACCCTCCCTTGGAGCACAACCCCATTTTACTTACACAATACAAGTGCTTTTCAACAGTAGTGCCTTTAGTTAGATTATCAGCTAACATTTCTTCACCACTAACATAACAAAATTTAATAACAGACTTATTTACTAAATCCTTCAAAAAATGGTACCTAATATCTATATGTTTAGATCTAGGTAAATAATTATCATTAATAGATAGTTTTATGGCACTCTGGTTATCACTGAAGACGACGAGTGGGTTGCTCTGCTGTTGACCGAGCTCGCTGTGCAGCTGCTGCAGGTACAACGCTTCTTGCGCTGCTGAAGACATCGCCATGTACTCCGCTTCAGCTGTAGATAGTGCGACAGTCTGTTGTTTGTGAGACCGCCAGGAGATGGCCCCACCCTGTAACAAAAAAACGTAACCAGTGCACGATTTACGGTCGCGCACGTCGCTTGCCCAGTCAGCATCACAATATCCTGTGATATTTTCATTACCATCTTTGGTGTAAACTAATTTTAAATCTTTAGTACCCTGAAGATATCTGAATATTCTCTTCACA
Source organism: Athetis lepigone (assembly GCA_033675125.1). NCBI lineage: Eukaryota > Metazoa > Arthropoda > Insecta > Lepidoptera > Noctuidae > Athetis > Athetis lepigone. Next base: position 20,593,770 of record CM066232.1, read on the forward strand.
GCATTCCAGTGTATAGTACTAGGATTCTTGTTGAAACGGCTCAATGTATTTACTGCAAAGGAAATGTCTGGACGGGTACCTTGTGCCAAATAAAGTAAAGAGCCAATTGCCTGTTGATAAGGAAAGTCAGTCAACTTATCATTTTCCTTTTCTTTATCAAATTTCATACCAACTTCAAATGGTGTTTTCACCGGCTTGCAGTCTGACATTCTGAATCTTGCTAATATATCATTAATGTATTTTTCTTGATCCAATATTACCTTGTGTTTCTCTCTAGTAATGTGCAGACCCACACATTGACTTGCTGGACCAATATCCTTCATTTCAAAATGCTTTTTTAAATTTTCCTTTAATAAATCCTTTGTTGACTTCTGTGCAGTAATTATAATTAAATCATCAACCCAGACAGCTATAAATGTGTTCTTCTCTGTATTATAATATACACAAGAGTCTGTTCTTGATTGCTGCATTCCCAAGTTATGTAGAACTTTATTCAACTTCATGTTCCACAGCCTACTGGCCTGCTTGAGTCCATATATAGATTTATTAAGTTTGCATACCTGTGATCCCTCTTTATATTGTTCTGGTTGCTGCATATAAATTTCTTTATCAATTTCCCCTTGGAGAAAGGCTGACACAGCATCCATCTGATCTATGTCCCATTCATATCTGGCTGCTAAAGCAAATAAGTAGCGTATGGTTGAATACCTGACCACTGGGGAGTATGTTTCTTCATAATCTGCACCCTTTCTTTGTGCATAACCTTTGATCACCAGTCTTGCCTTGTAGCGAACAACATTTCCATCTTGATCTGTTTTTGTTTTGAATATCCACTTACTAGGTAGAGCTCTTTTTCCTGATGGAAGATCTGTCAAACTCCAGGTTTTATTTTTCATTAATGAATCATATTCCTGATCCATGGCTTGCTTCCACTCAGTAGCTTGCGGTGATGACAAAGCTTCCTCAATAGTTTGTGGATCCATGAAGTGGGTGTACATACATAGAAGTCCCTTTTCACTATTTCCTGTATCCTTCTGTTTATTCCTCGGCCTTAATGTAATATTTCGACTATCGACCTGTACTACTGGACGAGGAGGATAGTAGGTTTCATCTAGCTCTCCAGTGTCAGTGTCATACTCACTTGAGTCATCACTGATGTCTTGCATGTGCTCCGGAGTGAGTAATTCTTGTTTCTGACTGACAGTTGCATCTGATTCCTCCATTGCTGATGAAACAGGACTGGCAGAGTCTGATTGGATATCCTTAACTGGAACATTGATTTGACAGGGCATGGGTACATGTACATTTTCATTATAATTTTCAATAAAGGTTACATCTCTACTTTTCACTAATTTATGTGATTTTGGGTCCATTAGACGGTATCCTTTTGTGTTTTCACAGTACCCTACTAATATCATTTTCATTGACTTTTTGTCCCACTTTTGGCGTTTTTGCTTGGGAACATGGACCATAGCAACTGAGCCAAATATCTTCATATGTGATAAACAGGGCTTCTTACCTTTCCACAACTCATACGGAGTCTTACCATCCAGTGACTTGGTGGGGCAACGATTGACAATATATGCAGCAGTGGCCACAGCTTCAGCCCAGTAACTCTTCTCAAGATTGGCGCCGAATAACATACTTCTTGCTCGTTCCACTAGTGTTCTGTTCAATCTTTCAGCCAAGCCATTATGCTCCGGAGTGTATGGAGTTGATGTTTGGTGTACAATACCCTGCTGAGATAAGAATTTTTCAAAGTTATAATTACAGTACTCTGTGCCATTGTCAGTCCTAATCTTTTTAATTTTACAACCCAATTCATTTTCAACTTTTGATTTGAAATCTTTAAATGTTTCTAACACACTCAGTTTATCTTTCAGAAAATAAACATGTGTCATTCTTGTAAAATCATCTGTGAAAGAGATGAAGTATTTCATACCTCCATGAGACTTATTCTCCATAGGACCACACAAATCAGAATGTATAAGCTCTAGTGGTCTCTCTGCTCTAGAACCAACATTTTTAAATGGAAATCTGGCTTGCTTACCTTCTAGACAATAAGTACAGGTGATGACATTACTTTTATCCTGAGTCAGAGTCACACCCTCAGTACATTGAGGCAGCTTCTTAATATCTGAAATATTTAAATGGCCCATCCGCAGATGCCATAGGTAAGCACTGTTCTCACTCACCACACTTGAAGAGAAATTAGCCCTTTCTTCACTAGTGTTCAAGACAAACAAATTGTTATTTAATGTTGCAGTACATATTAACTGCCCTTTGACATTTTTAACTTCACATGTTTTGTTACTGAACATGACTTTGTATCCACTGTTTACAATTGTACTGACTGAAAGGAGATTTGCTGCAAGTCCGGGAACAATTAAGACATTTTTAATCTGTATTTTATCTTTGTGATTAATCTGAATGTCGACACATCCAACTCCTTTTACAGCTAATGGTTCTCTATTAGCTACTGTAATAGTTTTCACTGGTGCCTCGGTGACATTATACATCCAATCGTCTCTGCCCGACATATGCATGGATGCACCGGAGTCAATATACCAGTTTTCTTGTAAACTTCCTTCAGTGCTAGCTGAAAAAGCCGCTACAAAGTTGGAACTTTCTTCTTTACTTGATGCTTTCTTGTTAGGTTGTTTACAAAACTTTGCATAATGACCATTCTTATTGCAGTTGTTACATCTCGGTCCCTTTGATTTCACTGGTTGGCTATTGACTTTGTTCTTCTTTGAGTTTACATAAAAAGCTGCTGACTTTGGTGTATTAACTTCTTGTATTAGTTTAGACTTCACTGAGTCTGCACTGATTTTTATGCCGGAACTCTCTAACCCCATTATCATGGGTTTATATTCGTCAGGTAGACCAGCCAACATTAATGTTCCCAGCCACTCATCATTGACATCGAACCCTATATTTCTCAATTTGTGTGCAGTGTTCATAATCTTGCTCACATAGTCTTCAACACTATTGCTAGATTCCAGTGATGTGTTTATTAAATCTTTGAGTAGACCTACTCTTCTTGTAAGCCCATTGTCATCAAAAGCTTTCTGTAAACATTCCCATACCTGCTTAGCCGTTGTGCATTCCTGAACATGGACGTAGTTTTGCGGGTCCAGAAGCAAAATCAGTTTAGCTTTCGCCTTTACGTCCTTGTTGGCATCAACCGGCACTTTGTCGGAGGGTTCCACGCAACACCACAGATCTTCGTGCTCTAAGTACGTCTTCACGCTGAACTTCCAAGTGGCGAAGTTTTCTCTTCCAACTAGCTTCTCAATATTAAACATATTTGAAGAGCCCATACTTTGTTTTACGGCAAGTAAATGGTATGACGAGACGCACGCGGAGATTCGGGTTGCAACTTGAGTTTTGCCGACTCTGAAGTTGTATTTACGCTGTTTATATAATTTCAACTGTGCCACACTGAACCACGCTCTGCTACCATGTAGGAAATTTGCGTGATTGTGGCAATAAAACAGCTTTTAAACAGAACAACTTAGTTTTTAATGTAAAAGGTGAACTTTACAATAAAATAGCGGCGAACGAAGTGACCACAGATACATAAATATGTTAATTGCGCGGGAAGCGCCACAGATTAACAAAATGGTTGTGATCCATTAAATCTAACAAAAACCTAAACAACAAAACAATTTTTTTTTTTATAAAAATTGTTAAAAACTTAAAATTAATAATTCGTGGATCCACCTAAGACTCTCCTGACACATCTGGAGCGGTTCTGCATACTCAAAACAAGGGTGTCAATATCCTGTTGTGGAATACTGTCCCATATATTCCACAACAGGATATTGACACCCTTGTTTTGAGTATGCAGAACCGCTGCAGATGTGTCAGGAGAGTCTTAGGTGGATCCACGGAATATTAATTTTAAGTTTTCAAGATTTTTGATAAAAAAAAATGGTTGTTTTGTTTAAGTTTTGATGTTTCAAAAATAAAGTTAAGATTGAAATTTTGTTTGAGTTTTTCCTCTTCTTCTAAGTTTTTTTTTTAATTTAACTTTATCTAAAAGTTTATTATCAGATTAAATAGTCTATTAAACAAGGTTTATTTTAATGTGTACATGTTTTAACAAAAAGTTAATAGAATTTTAGTAATTTAGGTTTAATTGAAATATCCCTAGACACTTTTGATGTGTGTAGTTTGGCGGACTTTAAGAGGAAAACATCTCACAATTCGACGTAATGCTCCCATTAGGCTTGATATTTTAGAATAGATTTTTTCTATGTGTGGTTTCCATGTAAGTTGATTATCTAATATTAGTCCAAGGTATTTCTCTTTATTAACTTTATTTAAATTTACTCCATTAATACTAAGAGGCTTGTGATTTGGGATTTTTTTGTTTTTGGCTGCAAATATTATATAGTTTGTTTTGGATGCATTGATAGTTAATAGGTTTTTTAGAAACCATCTTTCCAGTATAGTGAGATCCTCCTGCGCATCCTGTATAATTGAGGCAATTGAGTGACCAAAATAAAAAAGGCAAGTGTCATCTGCATACAAATAAATATGTCCCTTTAGGCCAATCTTGTCTATGTTGTTAATATAGATTAAAAATAAAAGTGGTCCACAGATTGAGCCCTGGGGCACGCCGCAGGTAATTACCCTCGGCGTGCTAAAGTTGTCACCAATCTTGACGACCTGCCGGACACCTTGTTTTGAGTATGCAGAACCGCTGCAGATGTGGCAGGAGAGTCGTAAGTTTATCCACGGATTATTAATTTTATGTTTTCAACAATTTTTGAAAAAAAAAAATAGTTTTTTTGTTTAGGTTTTGATGTTTCAAAAATAAAGTTAAGATTGAAATTTGGTCTGAGTTTTTCCTCTTCTTCTAAGTTTTTTTTTTTAATTTAACTTTATCTAAATGTTTATTATCAGATTAGATAGGCTATTAAACAAGGTTTATTTTAATGTGTAGGTGTCTTAACAAAAAGTTAATAGAATTTTAGTTGTTTAGGTTTAATTGAAATATCCCTAGACACTTTTGATGTGTGTATATGTGGTGATGGCCCAGGGGTTAAGGCGCCTACCTGCCGTAGATACTGCATACGAGAAGTACAAATCCAGACATTATTAGGTCACTAGATTAATCTTGGACAACACTGAAATCCCCGGAAGGCCACATGTGGCCTGTAGCCGCGTCAGGAAAACTGGAACTATTGTAAGTCTGAAACCGCCAACATGCCTTAGCAAGCGTGGTGCTCAATGCCGGTGCTCTGTGTGAGAAGAGGCATTCGCCAAGCAGTGGGACAGTAGTAAGCTGGTGTTATGATACATTGTGATATATTTTTTATTGTAAGCGAGTGGTTGAGATTTATAACAGCAGTATAGAATTTAGTTTCACCCCAGATTGATTCACCTGTAGAACCACAACGAATCTGCCATAGACCGAAGAAAACAGTTTAGGTACTGCAACGCAAGTGTCTACGTCACCAAAAAAGTCCCTTCCAAGAAAAACCATAAAACTGCCGACGTCTCGACGTGACTCGCATATGATGCATAGCAATGATCGTTATGTACTGCGTGACGACCCCACTTCCTTCCTCCCATGATGTCGGCATTAGGGCATGCAGTATCGATGCTATTCCAGTTCCCGGTATTTTTTTCGTCCGATATCGAGTCTCGGGTATTCACGGGAATTTTGATACTTTTGATTTTATTAAAATTGTTTAAAATGAATAAAGCTAAATCACATCATCAGTCATACAATATTCGTTTTATTTACTACTAAGTACTCAACTTCAAAATGGAGTACTTAACTCAGTAGTGCTCGTACTACTGAGTTATTCCTATTTACTACTTTTCTCGTTATTATTATTTCATCAAATAATGGAGAAAAATATTAAATGACTTATAATCTCAAAAGTATTGAAAGTACCGGGACCAGTTCTGTGGAGCATCGGGAATTACTAAGTATCGAAATTCCGGGTTTTGGATACAGATTCTTCCCGGGAGCATGCCCTAGTCGGCATCGAATTGTGTGAGACGTAGCTCAGGAACTAACAATCGAAGGTACCAAGTGTAATCAAATTTGTGAAATCTGTCGAATAGGTAGGTAGTAGTAGGTACAGATTTTCTTAGAACTTAAGGTGGGCAGAGCATAGTGTGTTGGTCATCCACGTATACAAGAAACATGTGGTGGGTGAAATAAGTCAAAGTCAAATTAATTAATTCGATTGGAACATAAACCTTTTAACAACCGAGTGATGGCCGGCTGTCGCGCTGCCATTGTCTTTCTATTGTGTCCCGAATCACGTGTGTTCGAACGTTTAAAATGCACTTTTGAACGTCATAATAGTAAAAACAAAATAATGACATAAAAGTAACCAATTTATCTATTGATGAATATCGAAGTGAAATCCGTTTCGTAGTTCAAAAGTTCTAAACGGGCATACATATAGAAAAGCAGGAAGGGTTTTAATTTAATTCTATGCAAAGGTTACAATTTGATTAAAAAACTACACGTGGCTAAAAAAAACTATAATTTTTATTTCAGTAAATTTATGACATGAAAAGATATACGCTAAAAGAGAAATACAAGTTCAAAGATTAACTGTAAAAAGACAGAGATGACATAAAAACAACAAGAATTAACAAACAAGTTTACAAATATAAACTTCCCGCATCTAGCTATTTCCAAGACACCAACATTTCGCGCGTGCAATGCGAACAAGAAAAAAAAAAGTGAATGATACATGCATATTTAAAGCGACCAACAATGTAAGGACACCGAACCGCAAATGTGTAAAAGCAATTCTAGAATTTGAAGTTTTTTTTTCAGGATGAAAAATCATCAAATGACTTCTCCCGCCCTGAGCGGGGCGGGAGGGAGTGTCAAACTTTTCCTGAATAAAACCCACCCTTGTTCCTTCGGTTGCCCTTTAAGTTGCGGGGCCACGCTAACAATTAGAACTATTCCGCAACCTTGGTAGGCATTGGCCCTAGAGGACCCGAATTTTGAAGATCGCTACTCCATAACTGTCTTTTTTTCTTCTGTAAAACAAAGTATAATTTTGGATGCTAACATTTCTGACATCTGATTTATTACATAAGTAAATATTTAACATAATATTTCTTAGTAGCCGAATATTATCGCCACTTTCAAAAGCTCTATTAAACCGTATCTAAAGTTACTGGAATATACAGTAGGTACACTATTGGAATAAAAAGATGTTTCTTAGAAGCATTCAAAGTAAAACCGTCAAGTCTTCTTAAGTTGACTATTAAGTCCCTAACCTTCTTATTTTAAACAATGTTTCTTCTCATTTATTTTAAAAGAGACAATTAAGATGAACATAATCCATACTAATATTATAAATGCGAAAGTAACTCTATTACTGAAACGATTTGAATCAAATTTGGTACAGATATAGTCCGGAACCCGAGAAAAGACATAGGTAGTATAGTTTTCATCCAGGAAATCCCCCGGGAACGGGAACTATTAATCCACGCGGAAGAAGTCGCGGGCAAAAGCTAGTAATATTATAAATAGCAAGTATGATTTATTTGATTATCTTATAATCTCAGTCAATATCTTCTACGCCTTCCTTACAAGCTTCTCAAGCAATCATCTTCAGATAGAACAGTGTACAAATGAAGTAAGTACTTCGACCTTAACATCCGGGCGCCAGTACTGGACCTGTTTCTAACCCATAACACGTTACGGTAATTTTACGGTAGTTCGCTCCCAATAAATCAATGATATTATCTTCACCGCATCGAACAAAGACTGCTTTGTAATAACTGTTCTGCATGATCCAGAGAAGGATAAGACTGGGCTTATTGTAGTAATTCTGCGGATCGAATTTCGATCACGGTTCATATCTCTCTATACATCCTAGATAGAATAGGTATTCAAGAGATATCATAGAACACAATCACACAGAGTATGTGCCCTCAGATGCATTCCCTTTTGGCTTACTTTCATAGTCTGATGTAACGGCAATTCGACACGATGAAAAGTACTAATATTGAAAAGCAATTTCGCTTAGATCGGCGCTTCACACAAGAAAAACTGTAACAAAACATCAAAGAAACCAATAACATGAAATAAGGCTTTTGCCAATTAGTGTACACTATTAGTTCCATTCATTTTAAAGTTACTGAAGCCTGAACTATTAAACACCTTAAGGTTCCCCATGGTTACGCTTGCATGTCTATAGCGGTTGGAGCAAAAGCCCTTATTTTTAAAGGATACTCATTTCTACTTAGTTCAAAGAAGCTCTCAGACCACATCGCAACTATAAAACTAATTCGTCAGTAAAACTTTGAATGCTCTTAGCGAGAATGATTTCGCACAGATATTGCCGTGGGAGTCACTATTAATTCACTATTGGACATATCTGCTGATGATCTAAGATTTCTACAATGTTCGAGATCAATGCTTTCGTCGTTCTCAACGTTGTTCATCAGATACACGATGCTTAAATAATACAAACAGTTTTTCTTTGTGACATGAATATTTTAGCGGTCTTTCAACTTTGATCTCTTTGGCACAGTCCCCTTCTATATAAGAAGCTATAGTAAGAATGTATAGGAGTATCGTTTGCTTTAAATGGCGTTCACGACGCAATTCCACCTGAAAAACGATCACCAAAGTGAAAAATATCGACGCTGCCAAGCGGATTACCGGCTCAATTACACAGGCTGTTTCAATACGCTCCCACAATTCGAATGATAATCCCTTTCATGCACATAAAAGAGAATCCATACGAATGTTTGCAAAGGCTTCATTCAGTTCAGAAATCTTTTCCCCTCCAATTACGGGCGAAATTTCGGAATATTTAAATCCGTCATCTGTGAGTCAATGGCGATCATTATTATTCCGCAGTAATACTTGCCCTCGATATTAAGAAACTTGGTAGGAGGGCAACTGAAGACAGTTTTCGTGGCTATGAATAAATTATAAGACTATCCGGTGTGAACAAATATTAACTTTTCAATTGGACGCGGAATATAATTGGGATACTCCTTGAGCCTCGCTTTAAGATATTTTATCGGAAAGGACGTTTTATTTTTGGAAAAGGAAGTCTGCTCGGGCTTGTTAAGGTTATTTGCAAGGATTCGTTAAAACTGAAACAGAGTGACCGGCCGTGGTTGATTTTGACAGGCAATTTAAGCTTCACACTCAAAAAATAAACACTGAGAGGATTTTATTTCAGAACGGTACGTTTTACAGCACTTCTGTACATTTGTACGGATTTTTTACAAATCCAGCAAGTCATTTAATTTTGTTCTGAATTTATTTAAAAACAAACCGTTTCAAAGGACTATATTATAACATAATGGTAAATAGAAACCTCAAACCATTAATATATCTTGTATCTCCTTATACAGTATGGTTTGTATAACACATACAACGTAATACTAAAATAAGGGGACTCATTGAGTACGAGCGGAAGCGTATATAAATTCCTAAATTATATTTGCAAATATAGATATTCCCCATTCGACAATACAAAGGGATGATTTTTCAATATGTTAAGATTTTGTCATGTTGTAGCCAGCATGTCATCATTGCACTACCAATTAGAACATCCACTTAGCCATTACCTGCCTTCCTTATAATCGCATGTCAATAATTGCGGCAGCTGGTTGGATTGTGGGTGGTAAGACACTATCATGACTCGAAAAAGCATCCGAAACGGATATTCATACTCTTGGTCTATCTCAGAATGTGTTTGGATACACTTGTTTAAAATATCTTCAGTCTTCAATAGTATAACTAAAAAGAATCACCTTTTTAGTAATAAAAAATAATATCATTGTACGTCTAATAAATATTCAGTTTGAGCAATTTGGCCAAGGTCAAAGCTTCATGGAGTTTTTAAAGAAACCGCAGACATCGATGATTTTAATATTACCTTTGCGTTACTTCTCCAATTCATAAATGTGAAAATTGGAGTTTAAATGGTTCACTTTGTTGAATACACCAAAAACATTTTCCGCTTCCGCTCGTTCTCAGTGTGCTTCTTTAAACGTTTCACAGAATAATATTAGGCATATTCCGCCTGGCGACAATTTATTTGCGCCTAGCCTATAATACATTTATGTCAGATTCGGTGTCAAGTGTCACTATTTGCTCGGCTTTCAGGCTCTATAAATGGCGCTGGAGAAAAAAAACTGAGCTAGAAAAACACTTCTGGGAGTATATTTTTTATCCAAAAACCATTCGTGAAATGAAAGAACGTTTAAGTGTCTAGCGGTAACGGTTAATTGTTCTCCGAATAAAATAAACACAGTAGATGTAACAAAACTACTCCTTTATCAGAAACTATTAAGGACCTCATTTTGGAAGCTCTAAGTTTTCAAAAATAATTGAATTGGATTTTGAGGTAAAGACGTGATTAATTTTCAGATGAAAGTTGACACGCACTTCTACTTTATAAAGCTTTAATGCTATTCAGAAGCCACATCACATTTTAACTGTACTAGTGAACCACCCCAGCTTCGCATGGGTTTTAGAATAGTTGAAAATCTCGGTTTTTCTTAAATCTTTTATACATGTAAATTTTCTTCTTGAACGAACACTGCATTTATTATCCGTTTATACTTCAAAGATCTAACCATAGATATAGATACAGACTGAAAATTTAATTTTTTATTAGCTATGTATAAAGATGATATAAATCAGGCGTAATATTGGTGCCAAGTGGCCAATTTTATTCTTTACTTATTTAGGGGATGTGTTCGAATCATAATTCTTCCGCACAACGCTTACGCAGTACAAATTTCACAAAAAATCACACGTAAGTAGGTAGTAGTTAATGGAAACACTAGGAAACACCGCCAACGCGCTACTAATCAATTTGGTAACATCAATCATAATCATGACACGCGATCCGCTTTCATGTAATCACCAACGTTTAGCGCTAATGTATAGCATCCATTACTGGCTTTGAAGCAAGTCTTAAGTATTCTTGTAAGCAAATGCGGCATTGGATGTGTCTTTGATGTTGGTCTTATAGTTGGTAAGAAGGATATGCAGTTAGTTTTCAATAATAATTATAGCAATTATTCGTTACCGTTTTAGACTCACTAAAAAAGATGGATTTTGTTTCAAATATTGGATTTGAGGGCAGTTTATGAACTGGGTTTTTTTTTATTACTTGAACTAAATTCTCAAGTTATATGATTTGTTGAATAAATGTAGTCAATGTAGCAAGATAATTAGAAGGACCCCAAAATGCAAATATTTTATGCATCCAGGTTTATTAAAAAAACTGGGGTAAGTATCTTGATGACCTTATAATTTATATTATTTAACATCAATCTAACTTAAACAAGCTAATGTTTACAAAATCACAAAACTGTCGATCTTGCTCGAAGTTAAGCAAAGTCAGAAACTTTTGTTCCGGAAATATAAAACGATATGACAATGATTTATAGCATATAAAGCGACTGAACTTCTCCTGAATTTACTAATGTCCCTATTTCAATCAAAAACAGTCCATAGCACACCGTTTTTCTACAAAATGTATTGCAGTTATGACACTAAATTGCCGACTAATTTATATATGTCGTTCGTCTGAGATTTTAGGGGTATGTGGCGGAGGATCTTTCCAAATTCTGTATTTCGTGGACTTAGGACTTCAGGGAATAAGTCATTTATTTGTCTCAGACAGTAAGCTACATAATAATAATATGTAAACTGCCCTAACCCTCATTGCTGAAGAATATTATTTTTAATATACTTGTCCCAAATAGCAAATAGAAAGAAATGGAAAGAGTTCAACGCAGAAAAGTGGTAAGCATGACATTAAAATAGTGTCTATGGAAATTCTTGCACGTTCTTCTCCATAGAGATCCAGGTACTATAACTGACCAACGATTTGACGGTCCAAAAGTGACACATAGTTTGATTGAAATAAATGTTTGACATTATCTTTCACTTACATTGAAAAAACCGTATTAGGTACTATTCTATTTTTATATAATGGCAACCAAAGCCGATGTCGACTATTCTGCCTATGTCAAAGTGCATTTGAAACCGTATTACTACAGTTAAAATTACATCACTATCGTCTTTTTCTCCTATTCAACATCAGTAATGGCTGCGGAACCAACCCAACTGATGCTCAGATGTTTTTCATCAAATTACAGCATATTTTCGTAATGCCTTGTAATGACCCATTGTCTAGGGACCGCGGATGTTACTTGCAATCTGTCAGCGTCGTGTTTTCTTGAGAACTTCTTTGTTTTACGACAGATTTTTGCAAACAATTTGTTGTGAATGTTGGTTTATTGCAGAGGTACATTTTATGTGATTGATAAGATAGAGATCTTATTCATTTCAACGATCTTTATTGACATTACAAAACAGCTTTAGGAATGGTTGACCACCTGGGAATTGTGCCTTGAGAACAAACTTGTACTTATGCAAATTGTTTGCTAACAAAACATGTTTATCTGCCTGTATTTACAGGATTAACAACAGTAATTTCCAACATAGGCCACCTTCTTTTAAATCTTAAAGAAACATAATACAAATAAATATGTATTCACCGTCAAAGAATTTGGTGACGTATTTATTAGTCATGTCTAGAAATTTGTCACGGTTTGATAAGAATGGAAACTAGTTACGTACAGAATGCCTATAGGCTCCAAGCTGACTACTAACATAAAAACATAGCAACGAACGAAAAAATTGAAGTGGCTGCTACAGTTCCAATTATTTTTTGTCATTATCACAAACGTTTAAAAGTAAATTGTCACGCCAAGAAAATTCTACAAATCTGCAAAAATTGGTTGGCGGAAACACCACTTTTTTGTCTTCAATTCAATGTTAGGTGCTTTATAATAGGTACATTGCAAGACTCGTACAAGTCATTAACATCAAGACACATTCGTTCCGAAAATAACTTTCTCATTAAACAAGTTAACTCCACGCCGTAAAAGATTTATCTCTACGCTACCTGAACGCGAGGTAACGCACTTTACTTCCAGGCAGGATCGGATGAAACAGAAATATACACCTAACTAAAGTCGAAAAGAGACGGAACTCGCAAATTAGTCCCATAACACCGGATGAGATAATTGTAAGACTTGTTTTTCGGAGGATACACATCGTGATTCAGATGACAAAAAATTGACTGATGTCGTTCTGATTGCTCAGGATGTAGCTGATCTTAGATTAGATTTTTAATCGCTTCCTCTTGCTAACCATCTTGTTGCAAAAACTAAGTAAACCCTAATCAACATCGGCAAACTAGGAAGCTGAAGAGATGTTTAAGTTCCCTTCAACCAGTTAGAACGTGAATATTAATGAAATTTTCCTTTAAAATCTTAAGTTTGAGCAAGGCTGCAAGCTTAACTAATTGAATGGTACAAGAAAAGTTTCTCGAATTACGGTCTTGCCTGTTAAGTGAGATAACTGCGCGAAACCCCGCAAAGAATAATAAAGACGGCAGAATATAAACACTTTACCACCATTTCCAATAGAATTTTCAGAAAAGAAAATTTGGAAACACATAAAAATCTGCATTAATTGGAATCCTTGACCCAAAGCAGTCCAGGTTAGCAAACAAACAAAAAACTGGGTCAAACTAACTAATGTAACGAACGTGTGTGAATTCGAAGCCGGCAAAACCAGACTGCATGGGATCTGAGCCAAATGCCGCTGTAATCAGCGAAAATCTGAAGTTGAATTCGGTAACGAATTTCTGTTTTAAATTGGAGTCTGCAATTCATATTTTGTTTAGTTAGGTCCTTGAAATTTAGTGCTTTAATTAAAATTGTACAAGGAAGTACGACATTGAGGTCGTAAATTTAGTTCCAAGGGAAGAGCCTAAGCCTTAGAAGGGAAGACCGACGATCTTTATTCTAAGGTCTTTCTTCAGAATAATTATTCAAGTTTTAAATTACCAAAGGGTAGTGATGCTTGAAAGCTAGACAAATGAACAAGGAACCATTCTCATAAAGAGAAGGAATTGTTATGAGATTCTTTTGGTTTGTTTGTGTGTAAATATACTCCTGGCATTGATCGTTTCGTTGCTCAAGCTGCAATATATCGCAATATGCTGGCCTGTACGTTTGGGCTAAGTTAATTTATAGTTTCTGCAAAGTTCAACAATTCGTCTGGGTTATTTGTTTAATAATAGGGTTGGGTTTGGAACTGTCTATCACGCTTTCACGCACTATGAGAATACTGAATTTCGCATGATGATCCTGTTATCAAGTCTGGTAATTTCAAGATGGTATTCCAACGGACTGTTAGGAAATGCCTAGCATAGATAGCGACATAATTTATGACAGTTCACTCGAGGTTAGAACGGTTTTGCTCCAAAAAAGTTCTCAACAGAACAAGAAAAAGAAAATATGAAATCGAGAAGTCTAAAATGTAACCGAAGTTGGACAAAAATAAATTTGGCACGAAACTGCTGTATCTTGCCACCAAACAGACAACTTAATAAATGATTGGTCAGAATTTTAAACGTATCGCGTTTCATTAAACATTAAATTTTATGAGATATTTGTTCTACATGATGATTATTATTTCACATTACACTTACGACTTAGTTTTGTAGATTAAGCCTTTTTTTATCGCGCATTAAATAATCTTATATAATGATTAATTGAATATGTTTTGTTAATTGCGTGTAATTATAATATTTTTTACACTACATTGGGCCTACATGTACTTACATAATTTCTAGGTCAATATCCTCAAACATTTTCTTTGACTAAATCATATTTTTTACATTATTCCCAGAAACGGAACACCCAATGTCTGTAGCCATAATAATATGAAGATCAATCGAAGCTTTACACTCAAACATTGTAGAACGTTTTCTAATTACAAGAACGAACTGTTTGCGTATGTCAGGGGTCACACAGAAATGCCAACTGTATTCATTGTGACCACAGGTTTGTGGGCGGTGTAATTTGGTATGGGACACTACATATGTACAGTGCAGCTGTACATAACATGACGCCATTGTGGTAAACCGTTACGATGTCGGCCAAATGGTGAATGAAATGCATTGGAGCGCATGTGTTGTTGTCAGCTAATGCAATTCGGGTACAACTTGGAGAATGCGATATATTTGGGCTTGTAAGCTAGTTAATTTTTGTACAATAAATAGTATTCAGGAATTCATTTCCAATTAGTAAGTTTGCTCGACAATAAAGCAGGAAAATTGTTACCTCAAAGTTAAAAACAACTAAAAAGTTTAATTACTGCAGTAACTCCAATGCCGCACGAAGAAATTGGCAAGAAATTATTACTTTCTCGTCTTTCCGATCTTGTTACCAAACCGAAATTGCTTTAACATAATAATATGATATTCTAATACCCAAAACTCTTCTAGTTATAACTTCAAACAGTTTCAAGCAAGAACCTTCGAATCCTTCAAAGTTTGAATACTTACAATCTAAGTCGATACTTGCGAACATTCTAGCCCGTATTCCGGTAATAATTTGCCACAAGTACGGTGTTCTATAGAGGTTCAAGGACCGTTAGTGGCCCCATACCAGTTTATCCAGTGCAGCACTTAGGATAGGCCAGTGTAGCCCAGCTGCCGAGTATCGGAAAGGTTGGCCAGATGTAAATAACTTTGAAGACTGTCCCAACTATTTTTGGAACGAGCCTTTTTGTAGATACAACTACTTTTTTTACGCATTTATATTGATGACATTTTCAAGAACATTTTACTGCTTAATCGAGGCAGCAGCCTTTATAAATAATACAAAATGTTTCTATTTTAGTGTATGTTCATTGTTCACCAAAAGAATGGCACTAAAAACTAGACGACCGCATATACATTCCTTGAAGTAATAAACTTCGATCAGGTTCGAAAAATTGGCAAAGCTCGCAACGAGAATTGCAACTTCATAATTTTTTTTGCCACACTGGTATCTACCGAAATGAGCTTTTATTTTTGCTTTACTTTTTCTACCCAAAATAAAAACCATTCCTTGTCTCTGATTTGGAATATTGCTGAATTTCTTCAACATTTCCAAAGGACTCCTTCAGACACAAAATACATATTTTAAGATGGGAAAGGGTCTGACCTTTACCGTTATTTTGTCATTCCGGCTTTGTACGCATAGGTAATGTAAGGACGGAAGGAATGCTTTTTATGTGTAGCAGATCTTGGCAAGTGAATATATTTATTATGACATACATTCTAGGATGCTGAACTGGCGTTATGATAAAGGTGGCTTTTGAAGCCATCAAGTCAGAAGAGTCACATCGTCGAAATCCAAGCTTCTATACCAGAAGGGTTTCATTCCCTAAGTCCAGTTACATACAGTCAATTATAAAATTATTAGTGATGGTCCAAGGCCAAGGCCAGGAAGGGGTTATGACCTGGATTTGACCTGGGTAGTTAAAGTGAGGCATCTGAAAATATTTGGCGTATTATTTTATGCTCTAATAAATCACCCTTTTTATTTTACCGGTCTATTATAGTGGTTTACCTATTAAAGATATTGAGGACATTACGGGAAAGGATTCACGAGAAAGTAAATATTTCCCATATATTTGAATGAATGAAATCTTGAATGTATTTAGGTCGATGAGGGCAAGTAAATTCCAGTTACATATTGTGTTCTCGTAGCTATTGTACCAAATGAAATTACAAAGTTAAGTGAATAGAGGAATGGGAAGGTAAATAATACATGAGCTAATGTTAATACATACCGCAAAACTGGGTTAACTAATATTAAAGTTTAAATTGACTCATTTTCTAAGCCGCAATACACTTGCTTTTTCCTAGTTAATTCTAGTACATATGATGAGGATTTTCCGGTATTTTATATATTTTGTATAAGTGGCCAGAGATTTTGAGATTTTCCATCATCAGAAATTAATTTTATTTTTTCAATTTATATTTTAGGAATCGGTTT
This sequence comes from Athetis lepigone, assembly GCA_033675125.1. Taxonomy (NCBI): domain Eukaryota; kingdom Metazoa; phylum Arthropoda; class Insecta; order Lepidoptera; family Noctuidae; genus Athetis; species Athetis lepigone. The sequence continues at coordinate 20,610,654 of CM066232.1, forward strand.
TTAACTACTTATCAAAATTATATTTAAAATAATTGATCCTACTAAAAATCCAGTCTCCTAATAGCTTTACTCAAAATAAACAAGATTTTTGATAAAGGTCCACATTTTCAAAAGTACTTATTTTAAATATTTGGTTATCTCGCGTGGGAGACATAATAAAGAGGGTCGTTACTTTTACCCGTGCTTACAAAACCGCGTTTTAAAATTATTTAATAAAGCTAAAATAAACTTATTTTATTGTTTTAATCGTATTGGAAAAATCCTTTTGCGTCTAATAGGTGCTAATAGCCAGATTTATGTACAGGCTTTGTATCATTACGGTACTATCCACATAAATAAATAAATATCTTCGGACAACTCACACACGGTTATCTGACCCCAAGCTAAGCAGAGCTTGTGTTATGGTAACTGATACACATACTTATTATATAATTTGTAAATACATACATATTATTGATAAATTACACCCAGGCACGGAACAAACAATCATGCTCATCACACGAAGCTTGTCCTGGGTGGGAATCGAACCCACGACCTCCGGTATAGCAGTCAGGGTCACTAGCAACTAGATCAACAGGCCCGTCAACAAGTGGAGCAGTAATCAAAAACTTGAGTGACAGCTATAAATCTATAAAATGATAAATACAAGAAATGACATAACGCATGGTCACACTACCATCTAATGGCGTTTAGAAGGCAATAACTGAAAGCTAAGTAAATTGTGGTGTAATAAAGTCAATATCGAGCTCTTTAAATTACCTTTAAGTTATCTATGTATTACATTAGTTATATACTTAGCTATGTCTTAACATCATCATTACTGCAAATTGCCACAGCATTCGTTTTAATCTAGAGACCATTCTAGATATTTACTCAAAATGTATATGTATGTAAATGTAGCCGAGCTATTTGTGCTTATTTTATTTATACTTAAGTGTGCCATGTCACGATGTATATTCAGCAGTCAATAAATATTTAATTAGTTAAGTTACATGTCTGTGCCTATGTCACAAAAGGTCATAATTACATCATAAAAAGTCCAGTAGATTCGGAACAAATTGGCTATGCAGAAGGAGGGACAGGAAGACAGACAAACACACGAATCATCAAAATCAGACGTTTATTTGAGAACCATTATACAGAACGGTTCTCAAATACATGTATACATCATCATCATGCTCGTTTAAATGTCAATGTATACGCTTTTATAATAAACTACCCAGACAAATTCAAGAACTTAGCATTACTAAATTTAAATTATTTATAAAACGTAAACTTTGTCAGAAAGCTTTTTACTCTGTCAAAGATTACATTGAGGATTCAAATGCTTGGGATTGAGCTGTTTCGATCAATACATTGGCCATTATTTACTTTATTTACATTTCTTTTCTCTTTGACATTTCAATTATTATTTTGACATTTATGTGTACTTTTTAAAGTATATAATCTTTTTTATGTATTTCTATTTGACATTGATGTGTACTTTTTAAAGTATATAATCTTTTTTTTTATGTATTACTATTTGACATTGATATGTACTTTTTAAAGTATTGTGTATATGTTTTTGTGACATTTTTTTTGTGAATGTGAGGACTATGGAAGTCGTTGGTTTTTTTTTTATTAAATATGCGGTCTGACGGTTTGAGTATTTAATGCGGCCTACCCAAATGTCCTTACTTTGGTACTGTTCGTCAAGACGTTGGGCTCCTTAGTTTTTAGTTGAGCGAAACGATTACTGACAAATGCTTGCACTGTCTGGACAGGTCCACCCAAATCTGTGTCCTCCTCTCATCAAGAGAGTGCCTCAGACATAAACCTCCATGGTTCTCGCACATTTTTGACCAATACGATTGTATGGACTTTAAAAGAGACTTTGACCTCTGAGTTTGTTTCGGATGTTTCTTCTCAGAGCAGTCCAGCTACGAAACACCGGCCCCATCGTTCGCTTAAAATAAATAAAAAAACAAAATATTGACGTGTAAAAGTGTTATATATATATAACCTATTTACAAAATAAATATGATTTTATTTTATGATTTTTTATGATTTCATCTCCCTAGCCTTTTCCCAACTGTGTTGGGGTCGGCTTCCAGCCTACCGCGATATACATACGGATTCCGCTGGATACCGGTGTTTTACGTGGAGCGACCGCCTATCAGACCTCCACAACCCAGTTACTGGGCGACACGATACCTCTTGGTTAGATTGGTCAGTTTCTGGCTTACCAGTAACGACTGTCAAAGTTCTACGAATGACAAACAGGACCAACGCCTTTACGTGGATGGCAGTCATGTCCAAGATAAACTTTAGAAAGTACATATGAATTAAAAAAGTCACATTGGTACTTGCCCAGTTCGAACCCACAACCTCTTACACGAGAGGCGGGCGCCTTATCCACTGGGCCATCACGACATTTTAATACAAGACACAAATAAAATTTAAGACAAGCTGATTAATTCTCTAGTTTTCTATTCTGACATCAGACCCCTAGAGTTGAAAAATAAATTAAAGTAACAAAAAGTATCACATTAGACAGGAAAAAAAAAGAGAAATAAAACGATATTACAAGACTCTCTTATTTGAAAACTTGACACTGTGATAAGTATAAAAGCTCGTTTTTCATTTAAATGTCTTGGGAATTATGTGCGTTAAGGATATGGAGCACAATTCATGTGACTCTTATGTCGATGTATTAAGGTATAAATTGGATTGATGTGCTTTTCTAAAATGTACTCTACTGCTTATTGCGCCGATTATAATACTGAGAAAAATGGCGATACATTCCACCATTTCCACACTTGGCCCTGACATATAATAGTAAGTACATTCCTGGATCGACCAGCAAAACAGACTTATAGACGAAGATGAAATATGAGCAGTGTAAAGAAACGTGATGACGACTACATTAAGAAATGGCATTCTGTCCAAAAATACTACGACACATAGGTATTTTTCGCTTGATCAAAGTAATAGAAAAACACAAAGATGAGTGGGGGCTTGTGACGTTACAATTTTACCTATGCGTGACGTCACGCGAAACTTCAACGCACTGTATCGTCATTTTTCGTTTACGAGAAAAAAGAAAACATACGTGCCTCTAATTATTGGATTATCTACATGACGGACTAGTTTTTGAAGTGAAAACTTCTTTAGCGGCGTTGAGCACTTTTTCTGTAATGGGTATAAAATCTTAAACTCGCGTCAGGACACGTGACCTGATCAAAAAAGCGTAGGACGGATGGATAGTAGACAGCTGTCACCATCCATGGATGCGCGTGGCACGCTGTTAATAATCAAGTTTTCACTTCTGCCGGCACTCCCGGAGTGCAACCCGTCTTTTTTTTTGTCGTCTCGCCTATTCCCACAGCCCTAAAGCCTTTGATAAAAACTGTCATACCTTCGTAATTCCTCACGATTCTCTAGATAACTAAACTAATACACGTGAGAAACTAGATGTGTCATAGAGATAACAATAGATAAATAAACCATAGATGACTCAAATGCTATTTACACTTAATATTTATGCCCTTGGCATACTGAATTCCTAAGAAAAATAAAATATTTTTTTTATTACCATAGCATGCTTATTCTTTGCTAACAATAGCTTGTTAATTTATTTTAAACAAATAGATAGAATAAAAATACCATTAAATATTTATAATGGTATTGTTTTTGATAAAAAAGAACGGATAGAAAAATTTATTCTAGTAACTACTTTAACGCCTCTTTCTTCTTATAAGTACTTGACTTTTATATAAGCTACCTCGTCCTCGCGGTTTATAGCATATAGCGCTAAGAAGAACGTAGAAGTAACGTAGCTTAGATTTTTTTTAAATAGCGAAAAATACTTCTATTTACGTCATTGTATATGTATTTATTTATTTAACTAGGCGTATCTCCTGTATTATAGGCCCACAGCCTCATATATACGTTTAAAAAAAATACTTAGATACACAACCAACCAATTTTAGAGTACACACTGTTTACATATAATTATGAAGAATTTTTACTAACACCACAGTGACAACATTACATTACACAACACATTATAAACTTACACAACTCCAGTAGCAAAATAATTGAGCTAAACTATAACATCCTGTAATCTACAAATTACACTAATCTAACGCACCACGTATAAACTGTGTGTGTTACACATTACACATCAATCAATAATATTGATGTTTTTATATTTCTATATAAATTTAGTAATTTATATAGAAAGACATCAATCATCAATGGTGCTAGTGCACCACGCAGTTTCACTCATGTTATGTAATTTCTTAATGTCATGTCATCACATGTAGATGACATTATAGGTGAACGCGCTTGGCCGCACCGCACGCGCCGCAGTCCCCGCAGTCATCGCATTTTCTTTGTTGTCGTTTCAGGGTGTGCGGCAACTGCGACGCGGGTAGGTGTGCGAGGTGGCATAGAACTTCATATAAAGAATTCGAATGCGAAGACTGCGGCGCGTGCGGTGCGGCCAAGTCTGCGTTCACCTTAAGAGCATAGCGGGAGATCAGTGGATGGCAACTGCTAAGAACCGAGACCAGTGGCTAAAGTTGGATGGAGGAGGCTTTTACCCTAGAAGGACTACATAACAGCAACAAATAAATGATAAAATGTGTAATTTGTATTTTTAAACTGATGTACTGTTATGAAGATAAATAAAGCTTTATTAATATTATTTATTATTATATGTAATTTCTTAGATTACTGTCTATAGCCTTCCTGGATAAATGGGGTATACAATATACAAAAACATTTTTTTTTCATATTAAAACAGTACTTCCAGACCGGTGTTCGGGAATAGTTATAATAGTTACCGTGACCCCGGAAGAAACATGAGTGGGTTTTAGTCAGTAAAAGTCTGACACTCCCTCCCACCTCACCCAGAACGGGAGAAATCATTTGATGATTTGATATCATGATTTCCCACTCACCAAAAAAAAAACAGTAACTCCAGAGATTCGCATGTTCAATCAAACGAACAAACTCTTCAGCTTTTTAATATTAGGTAGTAGAGATTACTATCCCCAGAGGTTTTGACCCATGTTAAAATATTGATTACGAGCTATCTCCAGCATTTTATCCATGTTATATTACTTTTTTTGATTATTGCTCTTATCCTGTTAGTCATAGTGTGATGTAATGTAGCTCAACTTCAACTTTTATATATATTATGGCAATCCACCGATTTTCGGTGATTTCTGCCAATGTCTGGTTTGAAAATAATATTTTAGTGACAATTGTACAGTTATTAAATTATAGTATGGAGATCATACACGTGTTCTTATAACCAAGAACACGAGATGACTCTGTAATGTAGCTCAATCATTATTCAGTTGTACAAACTAAATAATTTTAATCCTTCGAACACACTTGATTTGAAACACAATATAAAAACAATGGCAGCCCGACAGCCTGCTGTTGCTTGGTTGTGGAAGTTTCAACAAATTTAGTACTTTTGATGTGTGTGTCTATTCTGTCCTCACAATTTTACATTTATACAATGTATATTTAGTAGGATATTGATAACACCGCTAGATTAAAATGCTTCAAATTACATGTTTAGTGATAAGATAAATATGTTAGGGATTAACTAATGCTAATTATTTAAGTAAAACTACCCACTAGTCCAGGTAGTTTAATGTAAATATGTGTTGATTAAAAATATAATAAATATAATTATAGGGACTACTAGGTAGTTTAATGTAAGTATGTATGTGTTGATAAAAATATAACTAAAAGTTTTAAAAAATTTTATGAGATTAAGTTCTTACTAACTTTTTAAAGATATTAATAGTAGTGGCATTGAAGCAGTAGTGCTTGTACAATTTCTATAAATATATTTATGTACAGTAATTAAAACAGTTAAGATTAAACTAATTAAGCAGAATTGACTTTGGATTAATCAATTAAAAAGATAATAATGATCTATGAGACGTGCAAAGCTATTAAGGGGTTCTTTTAAGACATTGGGTAATTAATATATTATTTCTCATCATGAACACATTTACATTTGCAATATTTACAAAAGTATATGCAATACTTATTAGGTACTTGTAATCTAATATGAGTAATACATAAAGAAGGATTAATTGAGATAACATTCTAATTGGTTGTTTAGATAGTAAGTAAGTAGGTAGGTACTTATTATGATATTATTGGTTTATCACTTAGATAAGTATGTTTAAGTAAGAATAACTATTAAAGGTAAAGGTACTAGTTTAATACTAACAGAGAGATCTCTTAAATTTGTTAAGAAAGTTTAAACTATAAAAATATTTTACTGATGGTGATTGGAAGCTTGAGATGTTCGCTAATAAACATTAAACTAGTAACTAATAGAAGCTATTCTCTACCAAAAAAATAGGATTTTTAATACACATTCTTCATTCTTCTTCATGGTTCTTTAGTGGAGCATAAACAGGGTACTTATGTACCCGGTTTATGCTCCACTAAAGAACCATAGTAGAACCTCTTAAATGCGTATGTATTTTAATAATTTAAATGTTTTAGTTTTCTCTTTGGATATATTGTTACCGACGCCGTGTTGGACAAATTCAAATTTTAAACGTTTGCGTTCAACGAGGCGTGAAACTTTATAGACTATAAATTATTTTTACTACGCTTCATTCTTTAGCCTTACAAATAGAATCACGTAATACATTACTTCCTAACTTAAGGACAAACAACACAAAAACAGTTAGTCCATGAATGTTATACACAAATAAAAAATGAAAACAAAAAATTCTTACCGACACACGTTGTCCGCTTTCTTGTGAAATATCAACACGGGGCGCCAAGAAACTTCGATGAATATGCTCACAAAACACTTACACTCTATGTCTGTCCAGTTTTGTTGTATATTTCATTCAATAATATCACTATAAACACAACAAAGGAATTTTAAGGAACGATGCACTATCATTACTTTTGTTGATTTGACAATCAAATTTGACAGGACATCTGGACGTCAACTTGAAGGCTGACGTTATAATTTGTTAATAACTTCACGCAAGTCGGTAAAACAGGAGCGATACGTTTTGTTTCTTACAATAGACATGTGATGTAAAATGTGATAAAAACATTTTTTAGACCTCATTATTGTAAAAGCAGTTGGAAGGGGTGAATTTTGTTTCGTCACAAGGTAAGGTTATAAATCTAACTATCGAACTATTTTAAAAATACTGCAGAGTTTTACAAAAAAGATTGGCAACTAAACGCAACAGACTGCAAAAAACTTTATATTAGTTGCTTAAAGGAATGCTTTATTTTGCGCCTAGATGGCGCTTAAAGAATTAGTTTTGAAAATTGTTAATAGATGTCACATATCCGGAAAATGAATATACAATTTTCTTTCCACCAACCATTGTACCTATGTATCACAAATAAAATATTTCTTTCTTTCCCTATAAAAATAAATTGTACATCCTTATTATTAGTTTATAATTTATTTTTTAGTTTTTTTACCCCTATAATTAAAAACAAACTGAGTGTCCCCAAACCCAAACAAACGAATTATCTATGTGTTTACTCACCTACCAATAGTTTTGTCCTTTATGATCCTTTAATTCTTCGAACACACGTGATTTGAGACATAATAGAAAGACAATAGCAGCCCGACAGCCAGCTGTCGGTTGGTGGTTAAAAGAAAGGTATGCATAATGTTCCCCCTGTTTTACCGAACCAATACTTAGTTAATTATTTCAAGCAACGCAAAATTATTAACTTTCCTTTGTTGTTTTGATTTTTAATTTGATCGATCGGAATACTCTACGTCACAAACGAAAATAAAAACTATCTTAGTAAACTATCTAGTTACTCATTTAGGTAATTAAAATTACTATTTATTATAAAGTGTTTTTTTTTGTGTGTGCTGATGCTTGATAGGTACTCTCGCACAAACCAACTTTAGAGTAACAACACAGATCAGAAGTTTTTGTACTTAATGTTATATAAACATTAGTAATAAACATTAGAATAACATAGGTATAGTGTGACCATGATCGTTTAGCGAACAAACGTTTGAAGATTTTGAAGGCGCCGTAGTGACGATCCAGATATACCGTCACTGGAAGCCACAAGATGCCCAAGATGTGCTTGGGTAAGGGCCGAGTCACACCGAAATGGCAGCACGCTGGCGGCCTGGCGCGACCTCCAGACCCCGCGCGCCTTGTATCTTCTTCACGAGTTTACCGGCCCGCGGTGCCGCGAGCGACCTCGCGTCGCCGCTGGCAGCCGCTGGCGGCCTCGCAACCTTTTTAAGTATTTCAAGCGATACTAGTCATTTAAGTAAGTAGTTATAGTTTAAAATTATTTCACACTGAAAGTCCTCGCCGCGGCGCTGCCGGCCGCTGCCATTCCGGTGTGACTCGGCCCTATTGCCATAAAGCTATTGCTACTTAATTGCTACGTGGGAAAATGGGCTTAAGGCCGAAAGCACATTAAAAAAATATTCTCCAGGCTGAATTTTGGTCACCGAGGACAATCTCTATGGTGACAGCTAAGAGAGATTGTCATCATCATCGTCGGTCTGTAAGCGTCCACTGCTAGACTTTGCCTCACTTTTACCACAACATACGCTTCTTGCCGCCTATAACCAACAGTCCCTTGTAACCTTCATAAGGTCCGTTTGTAAGAGGCCATTCCACGCTGTGCTTGCTGAAGCTTCGATAACCTTTTCCCCAATCGGTTCATCGAGCTATGTATTCATTCTCTGTAATTCCATCTTTGCCACTCGGTGAGCTATGTCGGCTATTTCGGTTTCATCAGTAAAAAATCATTAAAAAGATTAAAGACATATTTTTTTGTAAATAGATTTTATACCTACATAACAACTTTTACACGTCAGTATTTTGGTTTTGTTATTTTAAGCGAACGATGGAACCGGTGCGGTGTTTCATAGCTGGACTGCTCTGAGAAGAAACATCCGAAACAAACTCAGAGGTTAATAAAGTCTCTTTTAAAGTCCATACAATCGTATTGGTCAAAAAAGTGCGAGAACCATGAAGGTTAATGTGAGGTACTCTCTTGATGAGAGAAGCACACAGACGGTTCTCCTACGGATGTCCTCGTATCTTTTTCAATTGCGTATGGATAGCCATTCTCTTAGACGCTCTCATAGTCCGATGTCTATTCGATCGGACTTGACTTCAGGAAGGCCCATTCATGAGGAATATTATCTTACGACATTCAGAAGCAGACAAAATATCATTGACGTGGGACAGCTAGTTTATAATGAATTAAATAAAGTCCCCCGCCATGTCTGTCTGTCTGTTCACGATGATCCCAAAAAATACTGATTCGATTTTCTGTCTTAAACTGAAACCTGAAGTTCATTATTTAAGTAAACCTTCTAGAGAATTTTATGTAATTGATCGTCAATAAAAACACTTGCAATTTCTTTCAATATGTTGAAAATCCACTGTGCCAGTACCTAGACACAGAAATTCAAGATGTTAAATTTGTAACCGATATTATTATATATGATAGATTGTGGCTAAAATAATAATTATTTCCGTGTCAGATGCTCATTATCTCCCTAATCCCTTTCTCAACAATGTTAGGGTCGGTTTCAGTTTAATCAGGTCCACCTAAACATCAATGTAGTACTTTGAGCGACAGTCTACCAAACCTCCACGAACTAGTTACATGTTTATTTCATATGGCCTTCTTCCTGTCCTTATCTCATTCAACTTGGGGGGTGACGCAAGCTGTTTTCGTTTACCGTATTAACCGTCATGCTATTACTCTCCTTTTTCCTTTATCCTTCTTAACACAATCTATCCACCTTTTCTACGGCCTTCTTACGGCCCTCTTAATCGCACCATCGCTCATAATCCTCTTAATTACATGGTTCATCTCTTTTTACATACCCATACCAAGACCAATGATTTCCTGAATCTGATGTGATTGAAAAATCAGTGAACGTACTCCAATCTATGTTCATTCTACTCAAACGTAAACCTATAACTCCGTCATTGTCGGAGTACATAGGCGTACCTTTAGCGCAAAAATCAATGACACGTTCCAGGCAGCTCAATCCCCGAAAATGTGTAGGTAACTTAGCAACGTCAAAACACCAGTCTATATATCTAAAGCGTAACGCATTGTATCTATTATAAACCACATGTTTTGTATGTATGTGTTGTTGTCAGGGGAATAAAGTCATAAATCACAAAAGGTCAGTACTGTATAGATAGTTCCTTATGTAGTAAATTGCTTTGGTAGTTTGGTAGTGGCGGTACCTTAACCGTTGTGGCGCTTGGTCGATTCTTCAATTTTAACGTGGCGTATGTATGGCGCCTTTGTTAGGCATATTTCAATGAGAGTGTATAGTAATTATTGAAATGTAATTTATAGGGTTAAACATTGTTTAGTATATCTTTGTATACGTTAAACGTAGATGTGTGTAGTAGATAAAGAATCGATGTAGAATTAATTGATTGATCAGTTTTGACACAATTATTGACTAAGCAAAAGGCCGTTGTTTTGTGATATTCACATGATTTGGTTAGGTATACCAGTTTTGCATAAGATTTCTCAACCTAGATTAAATGGGGAATTGGGGATGGTCCACACTCCACCACATAATAGAATAGCATGCTTTGGTTGATCCTTCTTAGGAAGAAATTGAGAGACCTTAGGTAAGACAGCAGACTAAATGCCGAGATAAAATGTTTTTTTTTTACATTTATTCTTTGGATTTTACACCGACGTATTGGTTTAACTTGTCACCTGCCTTCTTATAAAACAATAACGACTATTTATATATTTTAGTTTTCGTGGCCAGATTTTAAGATTGATCATTTCATTAAGTGGTTATAATTAATGAGATTAATTAATTGAAATGACCTTTTTTCATTAAGTGAAATGATTACAATGTTATAATTATTTTCGTGACCTCATTAATTGGTAACAGTTAATGAGATCATGAAATCATATCGAGAACAAACACTTGTCAAACATTTCAGAAATTATCAATTTTAAAGTCTTGCCGCCACATATTCCCAGCAAATCGACGGCAAAAACTTTCACAAGCTGCTGCAAGCTACCATTTATTCAGCACAACAATCGACACAGAAAAAGCATTAACAGAGGCGACAATAGTTTGAAAATCGCTCTAAGAATCGCCCCGCAGAAAAATAAGGTTCAAATACACATGAAAAGGACAATGGGCATTATTGTATGAGATGCGTCCCAACCCTTGTAACAAGTTGCGACTAGTATAAACATAATCATTTAAGCTTTTTTATGATTAATATACCAAGATTTTATAGTAATTGCATGCAGGTCATAAGTTATTGGGCTTCAAGTGAAAAAAAGGATTTTGTTTTAAATAATGCTTTAATCATACTTTATAACATCTTGTGTTACATGTAAACATAATTATTACATTTATAATAATTGTACAGTAATCACAGGCAGTAATAGTTATTTTTTGACAGTTATTAATAAACGCACAGTTGATAATGTATAAATAACAAAGAAAATAATACAATTTTGATAATTGTATTATTTCCTTTGTTATTTATATTTTCAAATACATAAATAACAATTAAAAAATACCATTATGTAAGAGTATGGCTTAAACATATGCAAATTGTTTACTGGTACTTTTAATAGTGGTGATTATCTATGATAATATCATCCAAAAAGGTCGCGGGTAACAATATGCTTGGCTGATGTCTGGCCCAGCCAAGGTACCAAATGATACTCATTATGTCAGCACAAGTACCTACTGTTCTTTTTCCTGTTAACCATTCAAACGTGGCGGCCATTTTTTTCAAAATGGCGGATCTGTGACGCCATTTGCAAAAAAATGCCAAAAAAACGGGATGTAATTTTTTTTATTTAATTGGAATAATAACTTGTATGGCGGCTAATAAGAAAGCTATTCTTATTGGAATCTTTATAAAACAACCTTAACATCAAAACATTGGTTTAATTAAGATTATTTATAAATATTGTAATTTGAAACCGGGAAAAGCGGGAAAATTTCGACTTTTCCGACTGTACAAAAGTCGTTATAACTAATAAAACATACGTTTATTTCATAAAACTGTTACTTAATTTACATAAAAATACCATAATTTACTTTAATTTACACAAGAACACACAATGCCATACATATTCTTTATTCCACAAGCTTTACAAGGTCGCCGCGATAAGGACGACCCACTTGTCAATTCCGAGAAGTGTTATTTGAAACTTCGGTGCGGCAACGTACGGACGTTCAAAACACTTGACGCGTGAATTTATGTCATCCTTGTTTTTTTTTTCTAAACTTTGTATAAGTTAGAGCAGTCAAAATATATATTTTAAACGAAGTATTATGATTAAAATAGTGCGCATGTAAAGACGCCATTTGCATCGAGCTCAATGAGCTCGCTCCACAGATGCGCCATTTTGAAAATCGAGCTCATTGAGCGCGCTCCACAGACAAGGGGTTAAACATGACCAATAATAATGAGCAATTGCATCTCTCACCGTTTCTGCTCTATTTTTTATCAAAAATCCTACCCAATACATGCCGCGATTTTATCCGCCCCCTCAACAGAATACCTTCTGAAATATTTATATTGTACCGCACAAGATTAAGAATAGCTCCTATGCATATTTCGATTGTGTACATGCCATTTCACTTAAATAAGACCGGGTGAGTTTTATTTGGTAACTGCCTAATGAAATTAATAAAAGGTCTTCTTCTGTTAGTATAGGAAACTGCTACGGTGTGAGAGGGGGTGTTGGGTTAAAGTAGCCGCACGGTCGACAGTGTGGTTTTTTTCACTTGTTTTAGACCTTTTGTCATTGAAATACTAATTAATTAAGTTTTATTCAATATTTTTATCAAATAAATTAAACCACTATAACAGTTTCCCTGCACGAGATACAGAGTTACGCCCATACAAAAAAAACATAAAACTGATTGAGATCTTTCAAACGATATAGGTAGAAAAATGTTACAGCACTTGGGACGAAACCGCTCATTGTTCTTTCGTTCTGTTCTTATAAATTTCCGTAGACAATCTGACATAGATGTAGATTGATACCTACTGATCTTTCAGGTTACCTTCAAATTCGTACCCCAATGCTTCAATACCCATAAACCTATCATAGAGCCCCCCATAAAAAGACATAACATTAAGAAAAAAAAAGTATTTATTTGAAAACGTATGGAGATATCGCGTGCCACATACCAGCCATAAGGATTCCTATGCAAATGTGTACATGCATGGCCCATACGTGCATTGATAGCATCTGTAACGAAACTGATAAAACGGTTATATAAATAAAACGTTATTGTACCTGCCACTAGTAATGTTATAACTAGTTATTTATGCTTACGTAAAGTATCGTTATATTTGAACGTTAACAACCCTTTACCTTAAAGCTACATGATTTGGGGAATCCTTTTCAAAATGTTGATAGTAAATCAGCTGTTCCGTGTTTTATGAAAATTAGGTAGTATCGGGCCACGTGAAACATAAATTGATCTATAACTACTGGCTTGTTAGATAATTTAAGCTCCTGGCAGTTGGGGGGTAATTTATTGTTTATTTTGATTAGGCCATTATAACAGGAGTAAGCAGTTAATTTGATAAACTTTCTGTTATAACATTACCTTTATATCTCTAAACTAAAACAACTTATAAATAATTTTCTGTCATTTATAGTTTTATATCATAAATAGACTCCATTTTTAACCGACTTCAAAAAGGAGGATTCAATTCGTCTGTATTTTTTTTTTGTTTTTTTTTTTGTATGTTTGTTACGCGATATCTCCGTCAATTGTAAACGGATTTTGATGGTTCTTTTTTTGTTTGATAAGTCATGATTCTGGGGTGGTCCCATATAAATTTTGTGGCGATCGGTTCAGTGCTTCTCGAAAAATATTAACAAACAAGAACAAAAAAATATTAACGAAATTTTCATAGATGATGTGTGCTTTGTCTTCAAGTTTCTATTTTCGTTTTATAAGATTGTTAGTAGTTTTATTTTGAAAATAAATTACTTTGAAAGATATTATACACAGTCAAACATTGGGAGTCGACACTAAAAAGTAAAAAATAAAAAACTTTTTTCAAAAAAAATAATAACCGCCTTCAAAAACTAAAAACCCAAAAATAACTAAAATTTCGGAAGTCGGTGGCTTTTCTTCTGCCAGTCAATTTATCTGAATTTGTGTTGCCACCGACTTCCGAAATTTTAGTTATTTTTGGGTTTTTAGTTTTTGAAGGCGGTTATTATTTTTTTTGAAAAAAGTTTTTTTATTACCTTTATTGCATAACATCCCTCTTAGCATTGCCCTCTGTTCCTCAAAGAAGCTCGTCACGCACATAACACTCCCGTTTCATATCCCGTCTGTCGGTTTTGCGTGATTTCATACTCTTTGCCTGACACATTTTTGCAGCCATTTTAACCGACTTATCGTAGTTAAAAATCTAAAGAATGGGAACTTAAAAACACGTAAAATAAAGGCGGGAGGAATATTTTGACAGATATGGAACGTTTACGGGGGAAAAGAATTAATGGGTTTGGGGAGTGGTAACTTTATGTGGTAAACGAGTTGGAGGGGTGATCATGTCTTTTAGTAAAGATTAGCAACCCGTTACCTAAATGAATGAAGAAAAACCGGCCAAGAGCGTGTCGGGCCACGCTCAATGTAGGGTTCCGTAGTTTCCCGTCCGTCACAATAGGTGTTCCCACTTATAAGTTTAAAAAAAGGCTTTTGTTACGTTGACATACTAAGTACGCAGAAATTTTTTTGTACAACCTTTTTGTCTTTTTTGTACAAAAACTGTTCTTTCTATCAAGTTCAAAATAATTTTCCTAGTAAGTCCTTATAAAGTTCTACTTTCCTGATTTTTTTTCATATTTTTTAAATGTACGGGTCAAAAGTTAGAGGGGTCGGCGTGATTAATATACATATTGGTACCAAGTTTCAGCTTTCTAGTGCTAACGGTCACAGAGATTAAGCGAGGACGGACGGACAGACAGACAGACATGGCGAAACTATAAGGGTTCCTAGTAGACTACGGAACCCTAAAAAGGGTAGGAAGATATATTGAAAGGCTGGATAAAAGATTTAATAAATAAAAGAGTGGTGGGGGAGTTTTCAAATGAATTTAAGGGTGAGAAATATTAATTTTTGGTAATGATTAACAGTTACACCTTAATGGATAAAACAAAAGGGTAGAAAGAAATGTTGATAGAGTTGATAAAAGATTCATTCCTTTGACTGATATTTCACAGACGAAGAACTTTAATATAGGTACCATTTTACCAAGTTATAACGAATGTTATTTTGTCATGATATATTAGGCCTACACATAGAACACATAAATCAGAAGTAACAAACTATTTACGTTCCTAACAAATTACCAACGCACATGAGAAAAACTTTCTTTGACGAAGATTTATTAAATTCAGACTAAAAGTGCCTAGGGATTCAGCCAAACGAATAAAATATTCAGCTTTATAATATTACTAGATAATTATAATGGACTGGGATATCAAAGATTTGGACACTAACAAAGCCGAAAATAAAATTACACCGAAATGCCATTAAATGGCTGAAGCTTCCAACTGTCATGCGTTGGAACCGGCAATTCTATTTTCAAAATCAAATCGTAAGCGACGAATAGCGTGTCGCCAGACTACCGACATGGATGAAATGGATGTCAGAGTGACTCTAATGAATCATTTTACTCGTGATGGATGTCGTTTGACATGTGCTATTTACTGTATTGTTGTTTGAGGAATTTGGGAATTATGCTGCAGGGTTTTTGTTATGGGGATTCATGTGAGGAATTATGCTGCAGGGTTTTTGTTATGGGGAATCATGTGAGGAATTGTGTTTTTGAAAATAGTATGATTTAGTTGAACTAGTAACAAAAAAGTACTGCAAAAGCAGTTTTTTTTTCAATATAATTATAATATTTAGGGGAACATGTGCAACAGTGGATCACGGGGAACAGTGAATCATTTGTTAAAACTCTGTATCTATTGTACTCAAACATACTATGCGTTGGTTTTGCTAACGCTATTCCTTGCCCCGAGCCACCCGACCAGTCGCCGTTACTGTATCACAACTGGAAGACTTGCCACAGCATGTCCGTCAGTAGGTAAGTACGAAAAAAATAATTTACGTTATGTTTGAAATTGCTTCGGTTTAAAGTTATTTAGATATTTTAAAATCTTAGCTTATTTTTCTTTAGTATGTGAGTCTATTTGTATAAGACTGTGTTAAGTGATGTGATATAAGCGATGTATATTTTGTTACAATATTTTTTTTCCGTCATTAGTAAATGGGTTACAGTGAATCAAGAGGTAATGGGGTTCATTGGATCATGATCCACTGTTCCCCGTAAACGTTGAGTTTTAAAGTATTCCTACTTATTTACAGGTCCACATGTCACGTGATAGACAAAGTACAACAGAGGTTGGTCTTCATATAGAAGAAAGAAGAACTGAAGAATTACAGCAGAAAAAAGCTAAGATACAGATGAAGGCTGCCGTAAAAATTTAGCATCTATTCTGAAGAAGAACCTCTTTGTTTGAAGAGGAAGTTGAAGTTTCAACAATTAATCCGAATACATTTATTCCACTGAATAGTTTACCAAAAGAAGGAGACTTCGTATTAATATTATTTGAAGTAAAGAGCAAACATATTTATTATATTGCAAGAGTTATAGGGGAAAAAGATAAAGAGACAGGCCAGTTTTTTCACAAATCTGTTAAAAACCCAAAAGAATTTCACATGCCAGTCATTCCCGATTCTGCTGCACTGCTGCAGTTCCGTTGCATGATATTAAAATCATCTTACATCTTCAAAAAGGTGTATTTTATGTAGTAAAACTAAATAAAAGTAGTACAAGTTTCGGATTTTGTTTTTCTTTTAAAATTTAACCTTTCACCGACCAACCAACAGCCGGCTGTCGGGCTGCTATTGTCTTTCTATTGTGTCTCAAATTACGTGTGTTTGAAGATTTAAAGCAGTGACGAATAATTATAATTAATTTGTAACAAATAAACAGTTAAATGAATATAACAAATGGTTTTAAACACTTATGATTCATAGTACCCCATTTGATCCACTGTGACTCAAACTCTGATCGACTGTGACCCATTCATGGGCCACAATGGATTAATTCGCTGTGTGTGAAAAAAAAATCATATAAAATAAACCAAACTGTAAAAGACGCATTTGAAAAAATAACGTGAAAGATTAAACATGTTATCATATATTGAATTAAAAACCTCAGTCAAAAAAGCAGAAATGGAGCCAAAAATGCCTTTAGAAAAAAAAGTGATCCATTGAACCCCATGTTCCCCTACTTTTTTGTACTTTTGCAGTTACTCTTATATCGGTCAGGCAAAGTGGTTACCTCTTCGATTATTTAGGTATTTTCTGCTTTTAAGAACATTTGCTTCTTAACCTTTCAACGACCAAGCGACAGCCGGCTGTTGCGCTGCTATTGTGTCTCGATGTCTCGAATCACGTGTGTTCAAAGGTTTACTAGCATTCTCGATCTATTTAAAATTCACGTGTGACACGTATTTATACATTAAGTAAATATACGTGGAATAAAAGCCATGTTTGACTGTTGTACAAAAAATGTCACTCAAAAGACTTATATTAAAAATTCTATTAAAACTTTTAGTTTAAGTTGGGAGAAAGTCACCCAAAATTAAACCTATACCGTCAATTTGACAGTGATTGCTGCTGAGGTGACATTGCGACTAGATTATTTCCGTTTTGTGATACTTAAACAAATTTTCTATAAGTTTTCCAAGAGTGCCTTACAATTTATTAGATTCACAGCATTTGTTTAAGTCAAATGTGAGGAGAAAAGTTCGCCACCGAAATGGCGGAACAAGCGTGCTCAGAAAATTCACCCTCGAAGTCCACCTTCATAGTATAAAGAAGGGGAAGTAGGCTATCTCCGGCCCAATCCACGACATAATTCACGGGCCTGTTGGTGTAGTGGTTAGTAGCCCTAACTGCTAAGCCGGAGGTCGTGGGTTCGATTCCCACCCAGAACAAACTTTGTGTGATGAGGATGATTGTTTGTTCTGTGTCTGGGTGTAATTTATCTATAATATGTATGTATTTATAAATTATATAAGTATGTATATCAGTTGTCTGGTTACCATAACACAAGCTCTAATCGGAGCTTAACTTGGGATCAGATGACCGTGTGTGAGTTGTCCTAGTAACAAAAAAAAAACCTTATACATTCTAGTAGGAAATAAGGCCTACCTACCTACTTCCTCATGTGTGTGACAGAAAACTAATACAACAAAAAATAAGTAAGTAGGTATCTAAACATCAAGTAAAAATTATATGCTAGAATGAGTGACTAGCTTGCCTTTTCTGTTCAATAGGTAATCTAAACAGAGACAATATTGGAATCGATGAATTGTCAAGACACCCAAACACACAGCAATACGTTCTCCTGCGATTATCAGACATTTTGGTTTCGTTTAGCAGTGTCGAAAAGCAGTGACGCGCGAACCTCGTGCAGTGTTAGCCCCGACTGGCGACAGGAGAAACGAGTCGAGATTTTGTTAAAGTGTGCGTGCGTCGACGCATAGATACTATGGCGCACACATACAAGCCGCGCGGGGTACGTTTGTATGAAGATAACCTACTTCCCTTCTCTTTATACTATGCCACCTTCGAACAAAAATCCGTCGCAGACGCCGGCGGCGGATCTCAGCGCTACTCATACTACTCTTTAATACATACTTGAAAACTTTGATACACAAATAACATATGGCTTATGTTTAACTTACTACCAAATACCTATAGTTAGTAACATAATGACATGACACTGACAGACAAAAATAGTAAATGATCACCATATTATGTTTCATAAAGTATTCTACAAATAACCTATTTTCATTTTTATATGAAATAGACTGATTTTGATTTTGACTAAGGTAAATAAAATGAATCACTAGTAGATCTGGTTGTGTGGTCACAGTTCTAACCTAACCTAAAACAATTTGGTGATCATTCCCTATTTTTGGGTACGCAAGAATATTATTTTGGTGAGAGTTTAATTTGTTCCCATGACATATTAATTTGATCATCAACAATCCAGCTTCAAAAATTTACCCTCAAACGAACAGCAGATTAACGTCGTTAAAATTCGTGCACCCGCGCGAATTTTAATGTTTGCCCAATCCAACGATAGCGCCTCCTGTGCCCCCTTAAACTTGCCAGAAACATCTAGAAACACACAACAAGTTCTACCAAAGTAAAACTTAGCTTGCTAATGGAAGCAGCAACGAACTTGGTAATTAAGCATTGTATCAGCTAGGTAATCGGTAGACATCGTCTTGTCCGTGCCTCGCACCAACTATTTGAACTAGGTTATCACGTTACTGTACAGAGTTGTTTCCCAAAGTGCTGTATACTGACCCCCAGGGGTCTAAGACAATGTTTGAAGGTTCAAAGGAAGGGAAGGAGATCAAAATATTTATTATTTGCTGTCATGGGACAGCAAAGAAGTGATCAAAATATTTATTATTTGATCTCCTTTAAACAGATTTGTGTTTTGATATTCTATAGAAATAATAAAATAAAAAAATAAACATTGCAATCCACACAATGAAATCAAATATTGAAGGGTACTAAATCGATAGGGTGCGAAATCGACTACTTTGTTCCGGAAAATGGCAAACGGACGCGTCATATGAATCAGAAGAACAAGCTTCAAAAATTTATTTGTCCCACTAACGGATATATCTAAACTATACAAAAAAAAATATTACATGCCGTTGTGTTAGTTGGTTTCAAAAATATTCCCACATGTTCTAGGTAATGTCACTGACATCCTGTGCTACTTTTAAAGTCATGTAAAATTCGTACGGGCTGTCATGCTTAAATCATTGATGGTTGTTATGGTTAGTCAGAAGCAAATTATTTTGACCATCAGTTTGACTACGGCTATATTATATTTGGGTTATGGAGATTGGAATGACAGTTGCTCTAAGTAAAACACTGCTATTCAGTTAGATCCGTTTAGACTGAGAGCTGACACTAACATATTTGGAAAAGGATAAAAAACATATAATTCTGATTATGAAAGAATATATAAAAATATAGAAAAATCATAAAGTTTCTCTAATTATAATAGAAGAAATTATTCAAGAGATGATGAAGATTGTTACATGTCCGAAAGTGTGTAGTTAGTCAAAACTCGCTTTTGTTACGCCTTTCGTTCACAACGCTTCTCAATTGTACCAAAACCTCGAATATAGCTTAAACCTTTCTCGAAAACCTGACTATAGTTGTAGTTCTATTTTCAAATCGAACAAGAAATCATCAGTGAGATTTGAGTGTGCTAAGGGAAAAATCTCTTTCTTTCTTTATTAATATTTTAAATGCGAAAGTAACTCTGTCTATCTGTCTCGCTTACACGCTAAAACTACTTAACCGATTTAAATGAAATTCGGTACAATAATAGTTCATAGCCTGAGAAAGGACATAGGATAGTTTTTATCTCGGAAATCCCCCGGGAATGGAAGCTATTAATCCACGCGGACGAAGTCGCGGGCAAAAGCTAGTAGTATAATAATCGCACAGAACGTTTGAAACCTGAAAAGTCTCCTAGCTCAACTTTAGGAGGAGCTCAGCAATTTAAAAGGAAGAAAAAGGACCTCAAAATTATTCTCTTTCAACAGACAATGGCCACAGATGGGAAGCAGATCAGCATGGCTGCCAGTGCCATAGCACTGCGTGGTGTGCGCATATTCCTGTCGGCAGGCAGACACGGGGCGGAGCGCTCGCAGCCTCAGGGCGCAGCCCCGGCTTCCAGACCGAAGCCAAAGGACAAGAAGCCCGTGGTAGGAGGCAAGCCACCGCAGAAAGTCTTTGAAATGCTTTTTAAGGCCACTAGGTTTTCTAAGTGAGTGTTTGATCTTTTTAAAGCTTTTATCACATTGTAAGTTGTACTATTTTTATGAACACCATCCTGAACGTGCTCAGCCAGAAGACAGTGTAGTAGCTGGACAGTCCCCATCTGCGGCTCTGGGATTAGGCGCAAGTGCGTCCTAAACACCATCCGCCTTATTACAAAACACGGTTTTTCTCTAAACCAGGTTTAAACCATTGAGCTAGGTTTTGTATTTCGAATCTTGATTGTATCAGAATAAGATTCAAATTACAAAACCTGGCTCAATGGTTTAAACCTGGTTTAGAGAAAAACCTTGTTTTGTAATAAGGCGGCTTAAGTTTAGTTTCTGCGGCCCCAGAAGGCGCCCCAAACACCTGAAACAATTTAACTATGTAGCTAACATAGCTTTTCAGATGTATACCAACAATATAATGTTTTTTTTTTATTTTTATTTATTGATTAAATTATTTTGCAGAGTCATTCCTCTGTTCAAGGGTAACTCCTTGATCTCCATGAACTGTGCTACATTTCCTCATTTGAGCTATGTGAAGCTAGACTGGATAACTAGACATACAGCAACAAGATCTAACCTTTCAAAATTATTGGAAATACTTCTCGGTGTTTTATACATATTCTCCCTTGAAATAAAAAAGTTAACGTGTGATTTTAGCGGTTCCCTATCCTCCTATTATTTATATTAATTGTATGCCTAAATATTATTATGCTAATAGTCATTAGGCCTACTAACGTTATGCTAATAGTCTTTAGGCCTAATATCGTTATGCTAATAGTCATTAGGCCTACTAACGTTATGCGAATCAAATTTATGCCAAAACAAATTAGTCTTTAACATGATTATGCCAACATAAACAGTATGCCTAAAAAAATTATGCCGAAGTATTATTATGCCAAAACAAATTGTGCCCAAATCGTTATGCCGAAGTATATTAGGACAAAGAACATTATGCGAAAAGAAGGGATCCCGATTTTTTAATCTTTTAATAGGTTTTTATTTTGCGAGTTCTGTTAATATCTTCGAGCACACGTGATTCGAGACACTATAGTAAGACAATAGCGGTCGATGAAAGATTAAGGGGCGGTCGATATAGTACGCTCTAGTTAAGCGTATGATGTTGTTGAGTGAAGTTAGGTTTGATGAACGTGCCAGAAGGCGGGAAATTAGTTGATAGAGCGCTGATTGGAAGCTAAAGGTAAAATGCTGACAGGGCGATACTACATCTATTCACAAAGTAAACCCTAGTTTGACACAATTATTCTTCACATTTAAGTTTTTTTGGGGAGTGGGAAATCATCAAATGACTTCTCCCGTCTTGGGCGGGGCGGGAGGGCGTGTCAGACTTTACTGACTAAAACCCACTCATGTTCCTTCGGTTGCCCTTTATGTTCCGGGGTCACGGTAACCATTATAACCATTCCGCAACCCCGGCAGGACATAGTATTTCATAGCAATAAAAAGCAACTTTTACAACACATTCGGAACTTAATTTCCCAATTCAATTATTCAAATTTCAGCTTTTCCGGGGTCTTCATAAAAGGATTCCCATAAAAACCTAATCGTGCCAACAATAACCAATAAAAAACTTATAGCTTCATAAAAAAAAACTTTTACATAACATAATCAAACCATGTATGACTATTAACGCGCTTACCCTAAATGAACTCAATTGATAAGCTATAAACATACGAAGGTTACTCGCTTTTTCAACCCTCCGTCGCTCGTTCAGTAGAACGGTTCTATTCGACCCGGGTAGGTCGCTTCGATCATAAAACATTGGTAGTATGAAACACGTGCAATAATGCCGAACAAGAAATTGAAGGAGAAACATCTTGATGCGTTGTATAGACTAACGCATTTTAACAAGTGAGTGGCAAGTTTAGTGTTAAAAGTTGTGTAACAGTGTTTTTTTTTCTTTTTTGGAGTTTTTAGAATCGGAGTTTGTTTTGTTTTATTGTGTTGGCGGAACAGAGTGAAGTTATGGTTGTAAGGATAACTGTTTACTGAACTTTATCTTTAATTATTCGTAGTTGATAGTAGCGTAAAATAGCTACGCGACCTGGTTTCCTGTGGGAGTAACAAAACTTTGTAATTTTCGTCTTTTCTATACAATAATTAAGAATATTTATTACACCAAAGTCTCCCTAATGAGCACTCTGTCTCTTGTCAGAAAATCAGTTCTATAATATTCAGCTTTTGATGGACGCGGTGAGGGCTTTGTTTTTTAAGAAGTTTAAATTATAATCCTTCAAACACACGTGATTTAAGACACAATAGAAAGACAATAGCAGCCCGTCAGCCGGCTGTCGCTTGGTCGTCGAAAGGTTAAGAAGTATTTGAAAATTGAGGTGCGATTACAAATGTTTTTCGCGTACAGAAGATCAGATATCCGGTAAAAATAGAGCAATCAGCTTTATTATTACAAGGTATTTTAGGCTATGTTTTATGTCAAGAATACTCGATTACCACGTACAAGGAGTCGCGGGCAGATACTAGTGCGGAAATTAAAGTAATTTGTTACTTTCCGAAACAAATATCTAGCTAATTTTGAAGGTCGCTTAAGTAACTGATATTATTGTGTCAGTTATAAATAGATAACTATGTCTTACAAATTACAGTTTGCAACTAATCTAATTTGTGGCAGTCATCCATAATTATTTCTATATAAACCCTATTATGTCTGTAAAGCAACTCTATCTTTTAGTTTGATTTTTATTTTGCATTCTTTGCTGGGTGATATTTCCTTAGAAGTGTTCAAGAAAGAATTAATAATGTATTCTTGTCTGTAAATTGATATTAAAAAAATATATACGAGGATAGTGAGAGTATTTAAAGCTATTAATTATTTAGCAATTTTGTTTAGTTATATTTCATCTCATTACTGCTCTTCCCGTTGGTCATAGCGTAATGTTATTGCCTATGTGTTATTCTGATACATACTTATATACATCCATACATATAAACTTTCGTGTTTATAATATTGGTAAGGATTCTACAAGCCTTGTTTGTGCCTTTTATTTTACCGCGAAAACATAATTTCCTTACAACTGGTGCTGCGGAATTATTGTTTCATTTCGTTAATACTACAACATTCCGAAATAATAACTATCTACATTATTACTTATGATTAATTTACTAAGAAACTTTTTCGCGTGTATGTCTATGTTTCCTAGAAAACAAACACTAAGTTTGTAGTAGTGCTTATGATCCAAGATACTATTGACGTCCGGTCCACGTCACATAGTTTGATTTGTTGAGGGATAAGAATATTATAATTAGATTAAAAAACCATAATTTGAAGAACATGGTTTTAATTGAAACGAAAATTATTATCGACCGTTAAATTCGTCCTTTGATTTCATAAGTTAAAATTGTATGGTTTTGCACAAATTATTTAACATGTTTATTAGAGATTTGATCAGTATGAATGACCCTATCGATTGATGTTATAAAAATACAGAATATTGTTTTTTTTTATTGTAAGCAAGTTTGATACCTGGGCGTGACACATTTTCGAAAATCTTTGAATGCAGTTCCATTTCTTTGTGAAAATAAAGGAATGTTTCCTTTAAGTAAAATAGTAGATCTTAATGATTTAAGTAGTTTTCCTCTAGGGCCTATTGAAACGTTCCATTTTGTATATGTATTCGATCATAAATGAGTTAAATAATTTTTCTTCGATTTTTTTTATAATTTGCTACAAAATAAATACAGGCACTACAGTGTTCACCAATATGTTACTATCGGCAAGAGAATATCCTTACATGACAGGCATATCCACCAAATAAATTAAATAGAAAGCTCTTATAACGGTTTAGTTAAGACTACAGTGAGATTTTGTAGTAATAAAAAAAATTATAATTAAAGAAATGACGTGTAAAAGTGTAATTTTTTTACCTTTTTACAAAACAAATATCATTTTATTAGTTTTATAATCAATGAGGCGATTTTTTCGATCTTTAATCATTTTCAACCAGATCGCAATGACGTTTGGCCGGCGAGCCTAGCTCTCGGTCCACTAGGTTACACAATAAAGTGCGTGATAGCCCTGCTTAGTTTACGAGCCTACTCCTGTTACCTTCCCGCGGTACATCGTAAAATAGACAAATGATCGTGTCTTGTGAGATAGATGTTTTTTTACGACTATTCGTACTTTTATTATTCTTATTAGAACATTATTTTTCTCGGTTACTTGGAGAAAACTGTCTCTAAGTTGAGTGTAAAACTGTGAGTGGTCTGAGAGGCAGTCGCTTCACTTAAAAGTCTGGTATTCTGCAGAATTTGGTTAAACATGAAGCTGACTCAACATAATTGGGCAAAATCAGGCAGATGACGATTTAGAGAAAAGTAATGTGTGATAGTTATGAGTCAATCCATAAAACTCTAACCGCCTTATTACAAAACAAGGTTTTTCTCTAAACGAGGTTTAAACCATTGAGCCAGGGTTTGTAATTTGAATCTTATTCTGATATGATCAAGATTCGAAATACAAAACCTAGCTCAATGGTTTAAACCTGGTTTAGAGAAAAACCTTGTTTTGTAATAAGGCGGCCTATGTTCTTTGTCATTCAAAACTTAGACTCGACACGTGTTTCGCCTCGCCCAAGAGCATCTCTTTCTCCGTCTATGCATGTGTCGCAGTCATCTGGTTGAATCAACTATTTGATTGTATGACTAGCGCGTTCTTTGAATGACGATATTTAATTGAATGACTAAAGGACAACTAGTCAAGTTGTTAAATGTAACGTTCAACGACTTGACTGAACGTCATTTAGCATTGTCGTTGAATGGGATATAACCGACTTTGTAATGTTTGTTTAGGGTGACCATAGGTTCGCAACATAAAAGGTAACAATAAGTGACTTAAACTAAATTTAGTCAATAAAATATCAAGACAGAGCTATCTGCGCGAGCTGTTTTACGCCAAATTTGTTTTAGTGACTACTAACGCCGCAGTGGGAAAAAATGAACTAAATTACAATCACCTGACTGATTTTACGTCCGCTCTGTTCAAAGGGCTATGTTACGATCAGCTATCTAGTTGGACGTTGAGTGACGCTTCTTCAATCAACGTTCGGCCTATCATTCAATTAAATGTCGTCATTCAATGAACGCGCTAGTCATACAATCAAATAGCTGATTTAACCAGATGACTGCGACAAATGCATTACCTCCGCCAACCTCCGACCATGGATTAAATCAACGTCGGAAGCAGAACTACACAATATCACCCGCTCCATGTGAGGAAGTTAAAAGCGCCCTGTTGTCTCTCTAGCCACTTGTCAATTACGGGCCTTGCCGCCAACTTTTCTTTAACCTCTTGACGACCAACCGACAGCCGGCGGTCGCGCTGCTATTGTCTTTTTATTCTGTCTCAAATCACTTGCGTTCGAAGGATTAAACAAGAAATTTCTTCTTTTTACAGAGCAGAGATAGAAGCGCTGTACAATATGTACCGCCGGCTGGTGATAAGCGCGCAAGCTGCAGCACCCACCACCGCTATTGGACATTCGCCAAAAATTGATGTAAGAAAAGATTTGTTACTAGCTAAGGCTTCAAATATTAAATCGCTCATCTCTTTTACAGTTAATACCATAATAATATGCATATGGTCTGATAAGATCATCAGGAAATATTTATGAACTAGCTTCTGCCCGCGGCTTCGCTCGCGTTAGAAAGAGACAAAAAGTAGCCTATGTTACTCTCCATCCCTTCAACTATCTCCACTTAAAAAATCACGTCAATCCGTCGCTCCGTTTTGCCGTGAAAGAAAGACAAACAGACAGACAGACAGACAGACACACTTTCCCATTTATAATATTAGTATGGATAGTCTAAAATCTAGTCTGGCTTGAGAAATAGACATACATTGCTTCGTTATGATTTTAGTACAAGAAAATGTAAGGAAGCACAACCCACAACTTGTCCAAGTTTTTTATCAAATAAATATCAATTTATTATTATTTTAAATCAGTTCACCAAAGTACTAAATTCACGGCACTTAATCCCAATTGTAGCTGTTTAAACCACTAACCCTATTAATCGTCAACACGAAGAAACAATCAACTAATTCAACTTCAACTAATAAAACTCAAACTTCGTCACTTTTCAAATTCAACTACTTTTCAAAATCAACTTTAGTGTGCAATAACAATAAATATATCAGATTTAGTTTAGTATAAAAATTGAGTCGGTTGGTTCACGAGCTCTATTATTCTTTATTGGCTATAATATCACGGTTTAAGCTTTGGGCACACGGCAGGGAGGCAATCTTTCTTCGGGTTATATCCTGCATTGCGTGCGTTCATTTCATATGGCTAGGCAGGAATTAAGTAGGGCAACAATGGGTTGTTCTAATATCAAGTTGTAATGGGGTTATCTATGGGGAAATTTGCTATTTTGATCCAATTTGCTCTATTTCTATTTTGTTTAATAACTTACAGTTAAACATATTATTAAAATGCTGAAAAATTGTTAAGGTGCTATCGCATGTTCGAGTCTCGGTTCGGGAAAATACTATGTGCACCATAATTGGAAATATAGTTTTTAATTAACACATATTATTATACTGGGTATTAACGCGAACAGTGATTATAAATACCTTGGAAGGCTTGACGATTCGACCTGGTTGCACAGGTCGTGGTTGCAAGCAGACCACGACCTGTGCAACTAATACCCGGTATAATAATATGTGTTAACATGAAACGCGAAAGTTTAAAAGTTTGTAGTTTTTAATTTTTCAAGAAAACGCCGTACGATAGGAGTGGCAGAAAATAAAAGTTTACATTCATAGTTCTAATTAATAAAAAAATATTTAAAGCAGTACGACTAACACAATAATACCCGAATTAAATTTAATGTAGCTCTGCAGAATTGAAAATTAACTTCTGAGTCAAATTGGCTTCACATTTCACCTAATTATGGTCCAATTTACTATGACATTGACGATTATTTGAACTGACATGAAAACCAGAAAATGTGGAAGCTCAATTTTAGTGGAAACGATATTTATGTACAATTACGAAAATTGTTATTTCTTCTAGGATAATAGACAAAAACGTAAGAAAAGAAACTAGGTATTACAAATCAATAGAGGCGTAGTGTAGAGATATTCCCTTTACCTTCAAAACTACAGTGTGTACAGTACTGAAAAAAATATGTTTAAGTTTTTATAAATAAAAAAAAGAATAATAACAGTCGAAAAAAGGCCACCTGAATGATGGAAGGATATAAAAGTCTTGTCCCTTTGAAAGTCGTAGGATACCGTTGGGTACAGGCGGCAACCACACGCTGTGGAAAAAGTAAGATGAGGCCTCAACGGGCTGATGATGATGATAGGCTGTAGTGACCGTTTAATATGAGAAAAGCCGTTAGCTTATTTTTCTTTAAAAAAAAATGCCTTCACAATTTGCATGTAATAGCTATCGCCCTGCGTGGCTTTGCAAAACTCTTTAAGAACGATAAATAGCCTACCCAGAATTATTTATGGTGTCTAATGAGAAATGGTACCGAATTTATTTATGTTTTCACAAAGTGACTAAGTTTTGCTTGTGTTCTTTAAATAATTAGTAGCAAGCTGGTATGCTTTCAAGTTTTTAAATATGAAATCAACGTTTTTATCATACAATTGTCACAATTTGCAATGTGATTTATGTGTTGTGTTTATGCTTGAAGGTAATGTGTGCTGGTGTAATCAGTTAAATGAGATATTAATGAAACCAATGATACTGCAGATAAGATCACCCAACACTAGGTGGACCATTGACCAGCCTAGGCTAGTCAAAGAGACAGTCTGATCCAAAGCTCAATTGATTACTTTCTCCAGGGCATAGACCAAAGCACCTTCCGTGACGTGATGCACAACACCTTCGACCTGGTAACAGAGGAGGCGATCCTCGAGCGCATGTGGATAACCTGGGAGCGAGGGGCGGCGGGGGGAGAGGGCGCCTTGAGGTTCGAGTCCTGGGTGAAAGGGCTCAGTGTTCTGTTAAAAGGAAACCAGGAGGAGCGCATCGGATACTGCTTCAAAGTCTACGATCTGAATAACGATGGTTTTATCACTAGGGAGGAGATGTTTTTGTTGTTGAGGTGAGATATTTACTTACATTATATGTATTGTTCCCAGATCTCTTACTTTCTATAAGTAGTGTCATATAGCACAACGTAATGTTACACATTGGCATTATCATTAGTCTATGTCAGTGATAGACATCTCCCAATGTGAGTCACTCAATCCAATCTACGGCTACGCGCAAGCATTTTCTTGATTTTCCCTTTTTTTATTTTTATTATGTAAAAGGAAGAAGCTTACTGCAATAGTAACTTGTAGTAAAATTACATTAAATGTAACTTGACAACATAATTGATATTTTGTTTTCATGAAACATCATTCTGTAAACTTACATGCTTTTAACAGTCTTCATATCTTTGGACGTATTTCCAGGAACTCTTTACTGAAACAGCCTGGAGACGAAGACCCAGATGAAGGAGTACGCGATCTGGTGGAACTGGTCCTCAAGAAGCTGGATGTCGACAAAGATGGGACCGTGTCCTTGGATGATTATAGGTAAAGTTTAACATATTGCTCTAATCAGGGCTAGGTCAGTTTATGATGTAGGACACTCACTTGTCTTTCATTAACCTTTCAACGACCGAGCGACAGCCGGCTGGCTGCTATTGTCTTTCTATTGTGACTGGAATCACGTGTGTTTGAATGATTAATGTTTGGTTTTTCAGAAAAGAATAACCACGAACATTCGATAAAATTTTGAATCAGGAACAGTAATTTTTTTAAGTCATTTTAAGAATAGTTATATTCATACTAATATTATAAATGGGAAAGTGTGTCACGGCAAAACGGAGCGCCGAATTGACGTGATTTTTTAAGTGGAGATAGTTGAAGGGATGGTGAGTAACATAGGCTACTTTTTGTCTCTTTCTAACGCGAGCGAAGCCGCGGGAAAAAGCTAGTAATAAAATAATAAAATTGTGATAGCCAATCAAAGCGCACTGTTCTATGATGGGGCATTGTCGTCCCTAACTCTTCATGCCGTGGAGTAATTTAGTAGGCAGAAAGAGGGAAATGTATGTCTTAGTCGACCAGTAATCAGCAACCAGCTTACCTCTGGTGAACGTGCTAATATTAGATTAGATTCTTATTAATTTCGAGTGTCTTGTTCCAGACAAGCAGTAGAGCAGGAGCCACTTCTGTTAGAAGCGTTTGGACAATGTCTGCCCACGAAGAGACATAGCACCACGTTCCTCAAAACTCTTACTAATAAGACATAGAGAATAAGTAATTAAGGGATATTTGTTATAAGTGTTTGTTAAACTGATGTAGGCAATGATATTTTAAGTAAAAAAGGTGTAGATGTTACCCAAACGAAATTCTATCTTCAAAAACGGCACACTAACGATACATTACACGTCAAAGTAGGATGATATGATTGAAGAAGTGCGAGTGAAAAAGAGATAAACGTCAAATGTCAACGCGATACTCAGTATCATGTTTGCCAATTGGCAAATTTTTCATGTGCCACATTTTGACTGCATATAACCTATCTACACTTTTTTACTTAAAATATCATTGGATGTAGGTGTAAGATTATAATATGTGAATAGGCTTTTGTTGATCGCTTTTAAATAGTTCATATCCTGTGACGATGGTATGAAAATCGGTAGGTAGGTATATATATTTTTTTGCTTTTTACAAAGGTTTCAGTTTTAACCCGTAGAAATTGAATCATGTGGTGTTTATTGTTTTTAAAATATACGTTAAATATTATTTTTTAATCCAGACTAATAAAAAAATGGGTACTTACAAGTGAAATAAAATACAAAGTACCATTTTATACCAACATCGTCATATTTATTTATTTACAAATGCGTTCGTTTTTGTCATGTTAAGTTAAATTAATTAACAGTAATAGTCATCGCTCACTAGAACAGCACACTTCTATAACGACAAACGGTTTATTGATAAACCTGCTGCATACTGCAACGATTTATCTGTGCAGTTTGTTTGCGCAATTTTGTCGGACGTTCGTTTTCATATATTTTAACGGTTACAGTTACATCTGGTGTTCTATTGATCGTCAATCTCAAATCAATACTGCACAGATAAATCCCTACGATGATCCTTGCCGTGTGTACCCGTCTTTTTTTAATCTTACCATTATAAAAAATATTTTAACAC
Source organism: Athetis lepigone (assembly GCA_033675125.1). Lineage (NCBI taxonomy): Eukaryota > Metazoa > Arthropoda > Insecta > Lepidoptera > Noctuidae > Athetis > Athetis lepigone. Next base: position 20,641,783 of record CM066232.1, read on the forward strand.
ACACGAAATAAAGTCCTAACTTGAATGGGCAATTATTTGCAGTCCGAGAGCCGTGCTGTTATAAAAAGCGATGACATTAAAGTCTGAATGTCTGACAGTAGCTCAATCCGCGTGAGGGTCCAGTCCGGTTCCAAGGAAGTCTGTCAATATCTTAGCACCAGCAGGCGGGAACAGGTTAAACAGCTGAAATGAGGGAGAAAAAGGTTAATTTTTGCAAAAAATACTTATAAAGAAGGAAAGGTGAAAGACGAAAGGTCAAAACTCACTCAAGAAAAGTATCTGCATAATTGATAAAAATAAATGAGCATTTAAAAGAATGGCATACCTCCAATCGCCATCCTAACATATGAAAAAAAAAACAAAATTCGTTCAGGGAAAGTATGTACTCAAAAATTACGCTAAAATATAAAAAGGTAAGCAAGCCAACGGCCTACTTGATAATGTGGTCATCGCCGGCAGATCTCATATTACATGCGTTACCATTCTATATCTGGACTGAAGGCTAAAACTTAACGGATTTAGGACCCGAGTTAATTTCTAGAATATCATAATTTTTAAGTATTTCTAACCTTGTTGGAATAATACATATCACTGGGGATGGTAATTTCGTGGTATTCCCTGCGGATAGCATCCACAATCTGGTCAGCAGCATCACCGGGATCCACAGTCTTCATGAGAGCCTCGAAACGGATGCGAGGGTTGTGGCAGAGACCCGTGTTCACGATGTATGGGCAGACTGTGGTCAGCTTGATCTGGAATAAATGGAATATAGAGCTTAGAATTGGTATTGTCGACAGTTTTGCTTCGGTTTTTGATATGGCAACGGGTATGGTGAGCCCAAATTGGCATTTATTACGTCATTGCTAATCCCTTATCATATCTGCTTTGTTATATTTACTGATAGTAAGATTACATAAAAACCTCTTATGTGGACGTCATGTTGGTGTTCACCACTTATTCGGTACAAATGAGAATGAGAAAATATGGTATTTTCTTCGTCAAATATTCATATTTTATTTTAGAACTAGCTTCTGCCCGCGACTTTGTTCGCGTGGAATAGTTCCCGTTCCCGCGGGATTTTCGAGATGAAAACTACCCTATGTCCTTTCTCGGGTCCTAGAGTATATCTGTACCAAATTTCATTGAAATCGGTTCAGTAATTTAGGCGTGAGACAGACAGACAGACAGACAGAAAGACAGACAGACAGAGTTACTTTCGAATTTATAATATTAGTACGGAAGTACGGATTAGGTGCCACCATGTTTCTTAAACATGGTGGGACTAACACAATCAAATTTATTGCTAGCCTTGCATAATCTTCACAAAAGCAAAAAATACTTTCTCCTATTTATTTAGTTAACTAGGTACATACGCCATTGGTGTCTCTGGGATCCTCATGAAGCTCAACAGCGAGTGACTCCATGATGCCTCTGACGGCATACTTGGTGCCGCAGTAGGGGACCAGGTTACGGAGTCCCATTTTACCGGCCATAGAGGACATGGCGACGATGTGGCCAGAGTTGCGCTCCAACATTGCAGGTAGGAAGGCTTGGATTGTCTGTAAAAAAGAGAGTTATTATGATTAGGTGTTTTTTCTATGGACTTATGGACTATATTGTTATACCATTTAGTTTCAATAGTACGGTTTCGGGGACATCTTTGGCTACAGCTTCACTTCTATAGCATGACGTCACACTGGCATCATAATATATACTGTATTCTTTGACTGACATGTCACTACCATATTTGTTTTGGTATTAAACTAAGGCGAACAATCTCTAAATTTGGAACGTCTTAATGCTCAGCGCCAAAGAATTGAACGCAAATAATGAATGGCTGGTACGACGGCCAATACCATAGTAGTATAAAAGACATACAAATCTTATTTAAATCTAGTTAAATCGGTCTCGGTTTTGGTAATTAGTAATTGTAAACATTTTTAGAGATTTTTTTGTAACTTTTTATTTTTTAATATTTGTTAATTTATTGGCTCGTGTTATGATATACCTAATTAGTGTAAGCAAAGCTTTTCGAATAAACCACGTTACTGCGTGATGGTAAGAATCCATACTAATATTATAAATGGGAAAGTGTGTCTGTCTGTCTGTATGTTTGCCTTTCTTTCACGGCAAAACGGAGCGACGAATTGACGTGATTTTTTAAGTGGTGATAGTTGAAGGGATGGAGAGTAACATAGGCTACTTTTTGTCTCTTTCTAACGCGAGCGAAGCCGCGGGAAAAAGCTAGTCACCTATAAATCTTTCTCGATAAACATACTAAAGCTCAGGTTCCTCAGAAAAGTGCTTTCCAAATAACACGCTAGTCTTATAATATCGTATAAGCCCTAACGAAATCCCAATGAGCCGTGGTTAAGCTACAGTAACGGTAATTTCAGTATAAGAATTAAGTATGTCCGATATACCTTAAAATACACACATCAAAAGTGTCTAGGGATATTTTAATTAAACCTAAATTACTAAAATTCTATTAACTTTTTGTTAAGACACCTACACTATAAAATAAACCTTGTTAAATTGCCTATCTAATCTGATAATAAACTTTTAGATAAAGTTAAATTAAAAAAAAAACTTAGAAGAAGAGGAAAAACTCAACAAAATTTCAATTTAACTTTATTTTTGAAATTTCAAAACCTAAACAACAAAACAATTTTTTTTTATTATAAAAATTGTTGAAAACTTAAAATTAATAATTCGTGGATCCACCTAAGACTCTCCTGACACATCTGGAGCGGTTCTGCATACTCAAAACAAGGGTGTCAATATCCTGTTGTGGAGTACTGTCCCAAATCCTGCTAAGATGCAAGAAAAGCTGGTTTTGATGCACAATATCAACAGGGAAATTCCTACGAGCTCTTCTCTGAAGCATATTCCAGGCATGCTCAATAGGATTTAAGTCAGGGGATTGTGCAGGCCGGTCTAAAGCTTGGATAACATGCTGTTGTAACCAACTTGTAACGATACGCGCCGTATGTGGACGGGCATTGTCGTGCATTAGCTGGAAATTTTGTCCCATTTGCTGATTGTGGGGCAAGATTACAGGCTCTAGCACCTCATCTCGGTATTTTCGAGCAGTCTTATTGCCTTGTATCCAAACGAGGTCCGTTCTACCGCCGAGACGAATTCCTGCCCAAACCATAATCGTGCCACCTTAATATGCATGAACTTGTTGTGGGTGCTGCAGTCGATTCCAACGTTCAGGTTTTCTCCAAACGCGTACTCTTCGCGAATCAGGATGAAACCCAAACCTAGATTCATCAGTGAAAAGCACAAGTGACCATTGAGAATGGTTCCAGTTTTCGTGTGCAATAGCCCATTGTAATCTTCTTCCTCGATTACCTCTCCTTAGTGCTGATACCCAAAATGGCCTACGAGCACGTAGATTGACTTCATGCAGTCGCCTTCTCAAAGTTTGACCGCTTACCAGCAAACCATACTCTCTCTGTAGCCTTTGAACCAATTGCATCGCCGCTGCATTTAGTTGACTTCGTGCAGCATTTACTATGAATCGGTCCTGTACATGTGTTGTAATGCGTTGAGGTCCTCGGTGCCGTTCCACCACTTCCTCCGTGACACGATAACATGACCAAAGCCTGGATATAACGCTCTGACTGGTCTTCATGGCTTCAGAAACGGCAATTATGGGACAGTATTCCACAACAGGATATTGACACCCTTGTTTTGAGTATGCAGAACCGCTGCAGATGTGTCAGGAGAGTCTTAGGTGGATCCACGGAATATTAATTTTAAGTTTTCAAGAATTTTTATAAAAAAAAATTGTTGTTTTGTTTAAGTTTTGATGTTTCAAAAATAAAGTTAAGATTGAAATTTTGTTTGAGTTTTTCCTCTTCTTCTAAGTTTTTTTTTAAATTTAACTTTATCTAAAAGTTTATTATCAGATTAAATAGTCTATTAAACAAGGTTTATTTTAATGTGTACATGTTTTAACAAAAAGTTAATAGAATTTTAGTAATTTAGGTTTTATTGAAATATCCCTAGACACTTTTGATGTGTGTATTAATTTATCTGGTAGGTACAGAAAAAAGACCTTAAAAAAATCCGAGGCTTTATCCATGACATTGATCGGATCCGAAATGACAATAATTACGTCAATTAAAGAATTATAATTATGCAATGCAATAAAGTACAGTTAGCAAAGTAGATAAGTATTCAGGGCCAACAAATTCGGCCAGATTTAACTAAACCGATGGATGTAAATTTTAATTATTAAGATTTAGTTACTAATAAGAATTAGTTCTTTAATCTATATATATAAGATATATATAATGGTAAACTGTCTGATTTACCGACTGATTGTTTATATATCAACGCATATCCCAAACCGCTGGTCCTGGAGACATAAAACTTATAGGATGTAGTCTTTATGAAAACGTAAGTAGCCACTGACAAGAGATTTAAAAAAATTCGATCCCAAAGGAATGAAATAGTGAGTATATTTCATTTGAATACGTCAAGCGGTGTTAAAAATAACTTTATTTAGGTATATATGACAGCGCTACAGAAATAAGTATTTATTTTTTGCTAACAGGTTATTCAATTATTAAATGGCGGCCGAGACCCGATCTCGTCATGTTAAAGATACGTAATAAAGGTTGCCAGCAATGTAGATTAAAGTTTAACATCTTGTTAAAGGTTTAACCTTTGGTTTTAGCGTTTTGGTAGCCTTTAAGCTACCTTACACCAACTCGATGTTGCCCTCAAAATATCCACGAATGGGTGCAGAATAATAAAGGTTATTTGCATACAACGCGGCCTCGGCCTTGTGAACTTGAAAAAGTTGAATTTTATACTTATTACGTGATTATTTAATCAAATAACTGCTGAATTTCGAGGAACAAAGTGACTGACGTACTTTGCTTGTTTATGTATTTATATTCACTTAAACAATACGTAATTGAAACCAGAAGGTCGATTCTCACGATTAAAATGTGTCAAATGTAGTCATATTCTTTTTTGCGGATATGTTAATTTTGTATTTTTTTTGTTTTATTATTTTTTCTTTTGCTCTCTGACTGAAACTGTAGAATTATCTTCTTCGGCTCTGCTTGTCATTATAAAAATATCATAGAATATTTTTATGTGAATTAAGGTGGAGACAAATAAACGTTACTTAGCGTTGGATTATTACCAAACTTTTATCGCTAGGAAGAGACGGACAACGAACGTTACTAAGACTTAGCAGAAGGTTATTATGACCTAATTTTTTTTAGAGTGAGTTAATTACAAACAAATTATTATTTTAAAGGGAATGAGCAATATTGAACTACATGCTTTGAATCGCTTAAAGCTAGCGCGGTGCACGACCGCCTTTTTAAGCGATACTGGTCTTTTAAGTATGCAGATAAAGTTTAAAATTTATTCACAATTAAAGCGTCCACCGCGTCGCTGCCTTCCCGGTGTGACTCGATACTAACACTGCTAAAATTGACGACGACTGAGTTGTTGAGTTTAACGTCCTAGTTGGTGCGTGTCACGGGTTCAATTCAGCACATCTTGGCCTTTATATACATGTTAGTAGGCAAGAGTAACTGTTTTTTTGGACCTCTTACTTACATGTGACCCACTGCAGGACGAGGGCCTCTTCTCATACAGAGAAGGCACGAGCATTGATCACCACGCTTGCTCATGGCGGTTTTGCGATTTCGGGCTTAAATTCTCTACAAGTCCAGGTTTTCTCACAATGTTTTACTTCACGCGTTTATGATAACCAAGATGATATTCTTTCCTTTAGAAAGTAAGTATGCAGTCAGCAAAGTACCTATATACCTAAGTATCCAGGGCCGTCAGATACAGTATAAGTTTTCTCAAAAACCCACGGATATTTTCTAATAAAAATGTAAATTATAGTAGAAAATGACTAGTTCTTTAATTTGGTTAAATTTCATTTGAATACATTCATTGCTTTTCAAGAAAACCTCAATTGTATATGACGGTCCTGTATACTTATACAAGGTGTATTTTTGGTCTTGCTCAACCAGCTAGAAGATGATTCTACTCATAAAAACAAACCACTTTTATTATGGAACTAACTCGGAAATCGCGAAAAAAATATCAGCATGTTTCATACATTATGGTCGGGAGGGTATTGAACTTTTCATAGAAACAGATGATATTTTTTCGCGATTTCAGGGTTGGTTCCATAATAAAAGTTGTTTGTTTTCATGGGTAGAATCATCTCCTAGCGGGTTGAGCAAGACCAAAAATACACCTAGTATACTTTGCTGACGTACATTTAAAAAAAAATCATATTGGTAGTTGCCCGAAATCGAACCTACAATCACTTGCATGAGAGGCGGGCTCAACCACTAGGTCATCACGATAATTAACATAATGCCCACAATAAAGATAATTTGAATTTGTAACTCACCCAAAGATTCCCATTAACATTGATGCCCATGAGAGTCCTGATCTCCTTTTCGCTGTGCTTAAGAACAGGCTTACAGGGCATGATGCCGGCGTTGTTGACGAGAATCGTCACCACTCCTACTTCCCTCTCCACCTTCTCTGCTAGCTGGAAGACTGCGGCTCTGTCTGTGACGTCACACCTGGGTAGGTAAAGCAGGTAAAGTCAGGAAAGTAGACTAATGTTTTGAATGAATGTATGTTGTTATAAGTAGTTGGAGCTAAATGCAATTTGATTTTAGAAATGACATAGTGATGTGAAAAAGCTGGACATCTGGCGGCCTAGCATACTTATTTCTTTTGCAGACTACTTAGTTTAACGGTGGGTCAAGTTTTTTGAAAATTCATTGTTATGAAAATATAATATTATTTTTCAATTCTGTCAGAATAATCCATACTTAATTACTTAATACTTAATATATCCATACTAATATTATAAATGGGAAAGTGTGTCTGTCTGTCTGTATGTTTGTCTTTCTTTCACGGCAATACGGAGCGACGAATTGACGTGATTTTTTAAGTGGCGATAGTTGAAGAGATGGAGAGTAACATAGGCTACTTTTTGTCTCTTTCTAACGCGAGCGAAGCCGCGGGCAAAAGCTAGTATAGAATATTCTGACTTGCTGACTCCCGCAGTTTTACCCGCGTCATTGGTGATTATTAGCTAGCGCAGTTGTGAGCTTAGTTGTTATTCTGATATACGGTATTTTACTGTGAAGTTTCAACAAATTGAGCAGTTTTTGCGTCAAAGTAACGAACGTCTATCCATTCATGCTCACAAATTTTCACAATTATAATATTAGTAGGATTGGTGTAATAATTAACTGTCATGAAGTTTCTTGTAATCCAAATGAAACGATTCCAAATCATTCAATAGGTGGTTTACTGAAGCAGTTGCGGAAGTATGAACTGGTAATTTAGATGGATTTCTTGCAAAGCACTAAAAATAATAAAATCTTATATGCAAACTGCAAATTAAGAAAAACAAAATAAATATAATTTATATAAGCAACATCAAGTCCATGTGTATACATAATTACATATATATGTTTATGGCAAATAAATGATTCGATTCTATTCAAAGAACTAAAAATAATTTATATTCAAATAACTCTGCAGTGATAATAATATTGGCTAAAAACAGGCTAAGTGCGAGCCGGACTTGCGCAAGTAGGGTTCCATTTCCGTACGATTTCGCCGATTTATGACGTACTAGCGGTCTCCCGCGGTTTCACCCGCGTTAGGTTTTGTAGCCTATGTCTTATCCTGATGTATACATACTATATATATATATATATATTATAAATGGGAAAGTATGTCTGTCTGTATGTTTGTCTTTCTTTCACGGCAAAACGGAGCGACGCATTGACGTGATTTTTTAAGTGGAGATAGTTGAAGGGATGGAGAGTAACATAGGCTACTTTTTGTCCCTTTCTAACGCGAGCGAAGCCGCGGGCAAAAGCTAGTATCATATAAACCTTCGAACACACACAACCAGACACAATAAAAAAACAATAGCAGCCCGACAGACGGCTGTCGCTTGGTCGTTGAAAGGTTAAATTGGTTCAATGGTTTTCTAACGCAAAGTCTTAAAGAAACTACTCACAAATATGGGTATGCCTTCCCCTTCTCCTGTTTGATCAAGGCGACGGTTTCTTCATTGCCTTTCGGGTTGATGTCCACGCACACAATCTTAGCTCCTAGCCTGGCGAGCCTCTGGGCCACCTCGCGGCCCATGCCATGGCCGGCACCAGTTATCTGGAAAAAGAAAAATTATATAGTACCAGCTTTTGCCCGCATTTTCGATCGAGTTAGAAAGAGACAAAAAGTAGCCTATGTCGGTTTTCATCTCTTCAACTATCTGCACTGCACCTCGAACAAAGCGACGAATTAATATCTCATTAATTCGTCGCTTCATTTAGCTGTGAAAGACGCACTTACAAACGAACACATCATTTTCCATTATTACTATTAGTATGGATTTGGAAGAACTCAGCTTTTGACTCAGAGCCTCCAAAAATGTTAAAAAAAAAACTTTTACAATTTCTAGGGGGAGGAAACCGTTCCATGCGTACTTTATATGATGTCAAAACCTTTACTACAGCAGTATTCTAAAATTTCTGTCGGTAAACGTAGATGAACTGAAATTAGGGCGAGTCGTTATCCCGTCCGATAATTAGTCAAGTTCATCTATACATTATTCGCAGGATTTTATTACAGAATAGATGTGCGGTTTAGTAGAGTTGATGGGGTAATTGATGTCATCCTCTGATTCTAAGGCGTGTTTAGATTCCAAAAACATACCTCTCAAACGAGATATATATTAACCCTGAAAACCCTATTTAATTTATTGAAAAAATACATTAAAATCAACAAAAGTCTATTCGGCGTTTCGGCAGCACCTAATTAGACTAAAACACTAGGTACTCTGTCTACCCTATATCGGTGAGAAAAACGTAACATCATGTTTGTGTTTCTTGAAAAAATCAATGTTCGTACTCTTGTCATAGACTCATAAGCCGGTAGTGTGTGAGCTCAAAGTCCGCCTGCCCTAATTAAGGAGATAAGATATTGTCTCAATAATCAATTTAATATGTATTACATAAAACAATAAAGGTACTGAATGACGCACAATATGAGTATTTAGGTATTGAGCTAGCTGCTAGTAGGATTCTTGCAAACGATGTGTTTCAGGTTGAAGACATTTAGTTGAAGGCGAATCTCATGTGTGATTCCATGGACGAAAGAGATTCTAAGATCTAAAATGTCTTAAATCTTTTTAAAGATTTATTACTATATCATTTAAATTCAAGATAATATCGGATTAGCGTGTCTCTCGAGGAAATATTAATTATAGGCTCATATCTCATACCTGTGACATTGTCCTTCAAATGTTAAAAATTAAAAAAACCGTTTTTAATGTTATTAATTAACTTGTTTACGTGGGCACCATAATATATAATTTTAAAGATGTGATTAAAACTATTTTTTCATTGTTTGTGTTATTTTTATATACACACATCAAAAGTGTCTAGGGATATTTCAATTAAACCTAAATTACTAAAATTCTATTAACTTTTTGTTAAAACATGTACACATTAAAATAAACCTTGCTTAATAGACTATTTAATCTGATAATAAACTTTTAGATAAAGTTAAATTAAAAAAAAAACTTAGAAGAAGAGGAAAAACTCAAACAAAATTTCAATCTTAACTTTATTTTTGAAACATCAAAACTTAAACAAAGCAACAATTTTTTTATAAAAATTCTTGAAATCTTAAAATTAATATTCCGTGGATCCACCTAAGACTCTCCTGACACATCTGCAGCGGTTCTGCATACTCAAAACAAGGGTGTCAATATCCTGTTGTGGAATACTGTCCCATAATTGCCGTTTCTGAAGCCATGAAGACCAGTCAGAGCGTTATATCCAGGCTTTGGTCATGTTATCGTGTCACGGAGGAAGTGGTGGAACGGCACCGAGGACCTCAACGCATTACAACACATGTACAGGACCGATTCATAGTAAATGCTGCACGAAGTCAACTAAATGCAGCGGCGATGCAATTGGTTCAAAGGCTACAGAGAGAGTATGGTTTGCTGGTAAGCGGTCAAACTTTGAGAAGGCGACTGCATGAAGTCAATCTACGTGCTCGTAGGCCATTTTGGGTATCAGCACTAAGGAGAGGTAATCGAGGAAGAAGATTACAATGGGCTAGATTGCACACGAAAACTGGAACCATTCTCAATGGTCACTTGTGCTTTTCACTGATGAATCTAGGTTTGGGTTTCATCCTGATTCGCGAAGAGTACGCGTTTGGAGAAAACCTGGACGTTGGAATCGACTGCAGCACCCACAACAAGTTCATGCATATTAAGGTGGCACGATTATGGTTTGGGCAGGAATTCGTCTCGGCGGTAGAACGGACCTCGTTTGGATACAAGGCAATATGACTGCTCGAAAATACCGAGATGAGGTGCTAGAGCCTGTAATCTTGCCCCACAAACAGCAAATCGGACAAAATTTCCAGCTAATGCACGACAATGCCCGTCCACATACGGCGCGTATCGTTACAAGTTGGTTACAACAGCATGTTATCCAAGCTTTAGACCGGCCGGCACAATCCCCTGACTTAAATCCTATTGAGCATGCCTGGAATATGCTTCAGAGAAGAGCTCGTAGGAATTTCCCTGTTGATATTGTGCATCAAAACCAGCTTTTCTTGCATCTTAGCAGGATTTGGGACAGTACTCCACAACAGGATATTGACATCCTTGTTTTGAGTATGCAGAACCGCTCCAGATGTGTCAGGCGAGTCTTAGGTGGATCCACGGATTATTAATTTTAGTTTTCAACAATTTTTATAAAAAAAAATTGTTTTGTTGTTTAGGTTTTGAAATTTCAAAAATAAAGTTAAATTGAAATTTTGTTGAGTTTTTCCTCTTCTTCTAAGTTTTTTTTTTAATTTAACTTTATCTAAAAGTTTATTATCAGATTAGATAGGCAATTAAACAAGGTTTATTTTAAAGTGTAGGTGTCTTAACAAAAAGTTAATAGAATTTTAGTTATTTAGGTTTAATTAAAATATCCCTAGACACTTTTGATGTGTGTAATTATAATAATAACTAGCTATCGCCTGCGGCTTTGCTTGCGTGAATGTCGATAATTTCCTTCCCTAGTTTACCCCTTTGGGGTAGGGATTTCCAAAAATCCTATCTTAGTGGTTATCTACTCTTTACAAAGAACGCACCATCCGTCCGTTTATATGTATATCAATAGTCAGTTTACGATTTGTAATACGAATATATAAATCACCACCTAACGTTAAAAAACTTTCTCTACCTCTGTAAAAAAACTTTAACAATTGTGGGAACATTATTTTGCTGTCACTAACAATTTAAATTCCTTATGCTGGACCCCCTAGGGGGATCAAACAAGGAATGGAAGATTTTTTTACCAAGCATTGCATTTAATTTCATCTAGCTTTCAACCTTTTTGGAATACGCGATATCCTGCTGTAAAGCTGTATACCTATTATGTTTTCATTTTTTTCTGTTTGTATCTGGTTATAATACAACTGGCTTACGGAGTTAGTTTTGCCGTTTTTAGAGGATATTCTCATGGATTTTATTTACACTATGTTTTCCTAATAGAAACGTTTATTGCCAATCAAGAGGTGAAAGTGGCCTATGGTTTTAAAACAACGTAAACATAAATATTTACGTTTATGACGCGTTATAATAACCTTTTGACTTAAATTATTTCGACTTAAAAGCTTTCTAGGTTTTAGCGAAGTTTTTAATTTTAAATTGGTACCAGGTAAATGATAGGATTCTAAGATACTTAGGATGATTATGAGTCAAAAAGTAAAATAAAAAGATTGACCTGACCTTCGCCGCTTGATTGACCTATAACGTAACATCAATATAAATATTACTGCATTACGTAAAAAGAAAAACATTGTAAACCGAATTATATGTTATTTAATTTATATTACGCAATTGAAACTGTATCACCGATTAAAGTGACTATCAGCTACTATCTACTAAATAATTTGATCAAAGAACAGATGTCAAACAATTTCATGAATCTAAAACATGAAAATTTCGACGGTATATGTGCACATTTACGAAGTCGTTTGATGATTTCCCATTCATAAAAAAATATCTTTAAGAATTAACGTTTGAGTCAATTTCTAAAAATCTTTTCCTACTGCTCGCCAACAGTGTATTAGTAACATGGAAGCAATTTTTATCAACCTGAGCCCCAAGATGTGAACAGTAGCATCACCTAGTTGCTCAATTGATTTATTAATTTGAAAGCAACTAAAATTGTAACTTTATAGCTAACTTATTAAAAGTTGGTCGCATATCAAGGGCCAAGATAAAAATATATTATGAAGCCTAATAATAGTTTTGCTTACAGCCTTAAAAATAAAATAAAATAAATAAAAACTCACCAATACAACATCGTCGGAAACATCCTTAGCTTCCTGTGGGACAGCGAATCTGAACAGAGACCTCAGTATCTCGAAGTTAAGTCGAAGAATCGTCCATACTATTTCGAAGAATATTCTAATCGCGGCAATAATCTGTGGTTCCTCAGCCCTGGAAGTTTTCATATTTAATGTCAATTCACTTTGGTCCAAATATAAAAAAAAACTCAATTTTTTTTTAATTAAAATTGGCACACGGCCGGCTTTATCGAGATCATAACAAGAATACTGATTTTTATAATTCGACATTACTAAACGAGTTAAGGTGCGTGCAGACGGGTAAATAAATGGTTTATAAACACAAGTCTTTTTCAACCAGATGGACATTTAGAATAAAGCTGATATGATTAAGGAAATTGATGTCTTTGGTACAGAATAATTGGTTATTTTATAGTTTTTATTATAATAACCACTATTTCTGTTTTTATGGGCAAACGTGAAAGCAGGTTACGGGGGTGAAGACCGCCGCCCCCAAATACCCGCAAAACCAGGGGAGTCGCGATTGCGTACCCCTTTAAACCTTCGAACACACGTAATTCGATACACATCAGAAAAACAACAGCATCACGACAGCCGGCTGTCGCTTGGTCGTCGTAAGATTTAGGTGTAAGCTTTTTTCTTTTATTTTATTTATGTCCCCACTTCGCTACAATTGATACTTACATTATGTAATGAAATGAAGTGGTCAAACAGCAAGAGAATTGAATTTTATGCATAGGAAGTCTGGAGTTTAAACTAAATCTAAGCCTTTTTTGAAGTCTAAGTCGTGGGTGGTGCTAGAGTATTCATGTGTGCGTTAACTAATAAATAAATAAATGAGATAGTGTGAGTGAAAGAAATTTGTTGAAGGTGAATTTCAGTTTGCAAACTACGAGTATCTATAATGTAAATATATTAGATAATTGCATTTAGATAATATTGATAAACAGATAACATTTTGTCCGCAACGAAAAATAAAATTGTGGATTTTTTTTCCATACTTCCAACATAGGGCAATGATAAAAAAACTACTGATTATACTAATTTGTCACTGATTTGCTTTATCGAACAAGTAATTAGGTAGTCACTGTTTTTATTAATCCTTATAAATATTTTATAAGCATAAAAGCCTATAGATACTATTATCTATTAATCACCAACCAATGCTGTAACCAAAGTCAAATAAAATAGTTAATTTTTAAATTTTGATTTATTATTTTACTAGTCTTTTTTCCAACTATGTTGGGATCGGTTTCCAGTCTAACCGCGCTTAATTAAAAAAATAATAATTAGTATAAGTATAAAATTATATTAATTTCAATAAAAAAAATGATAAAATTTACTTTTTACTTTCGTATGAACAAGCCTTTATTCAAGTACTCGCTTTTTGACGGGTAGTATGACGTAATGTTACCTTGCATATTGATATTTTAACAGTTGCTCTGAACCAACTAGTTCAACTGGTTCTAGTTAATAAGATAAATTCTAATATCAATAAAAAAATTAAGCATTTTTGAAAAAAAAAAACGTATTAAAAAAAATTAAATTTGGATTTACATAAATTATAAAGACGGCCTAGACGGGCTCTTGGTCTAGTGGTTAGTGACCTAGATTGCCAAGCCGAAGGTCGTGGGTCCGATTCCCGCCCAGAGCTAACTTCGTGTGATGAACATAATTGTTTGTCCCGTGTCTCGGTTTTATAATATGTATATATATTTATAATGTATGCACCCTAACTTGAGATCAGATGACCGTGTATGAGTTGTCCCAAAGATTTTTTTTTAATTCAAATATTTGTAATAGATTTTCAACTGAAGGTAAATTTGGTTATATTTTTTTAAGCTGCAGTCTTGTGTGTTATGATTTTATAAGAAAAAAAAATCTCGTAAAAATTAATTTAGTAGGTACAGCATTCAAACAACTTTTTTTAAAGAAAACGTCAGTTCATCCAAAATAATTTATTCATACTTACTGTCTATGTAACTAAATAATAAGTGGTATACTTACAAAAATAAGTGGTAAAGAGACAGTTGCATTAAGGTCGAGATAAAGTAGAACCAAATAAACTAAAGAGCTTTATATCTTATGTATACAATTCTCGTGTCACAATGTTAGTTACCTTACTCCTCCGAAACGGCTTTACCGATTTTTACCAAATTTTATATGCATATTCAGTGGGTCTGAGAATCGGCTACTATCTATTTTTCATACCCCTAAGTGATAAGGGTTGTTCACCCTTAACATTTTTAACGCAGGTGAAACCGCTGAAGGCAGCTAGTATTAGTATAGATTTATCTCGATCTAAGAGTTTATTAATTATACATGCAAAAATATTATATTTAATTATCATTAATCATTTATTTTGCCTACATGTCGTCTACGTAGGAAGCTATAAATCAAAATTCGTGATATTAAATTAAAGTTGAAATATTGACCTAGACCTACACACAAGGTAAGCGACTTTAATTAAGACAGGTTGCTTCTAAACCGTTCTCCTGAACGACAACAAGAATGTCTTAAATCTCAATGAGTGGTTATTAAAGAAAAATATTAAATTAATAAATGTTTGCTGAATTAAATACCTAACTAAAAAAGGGAGGAGTAATGGTATTAATCATCGCACCAGACTGATCTTTTTAGGGTTCCGTAGTCAACTAGGAACCCTTATAGTTTCGCCATGTCTGTCTGTCCGTCTGTCTGTCTGTCTGTCCGTCCTCGCTTAATCTGAAAGCTGAAATTTGGTACCAATATGTATATCAATCACGCCGACAAAGTGGTAATTTTTTTTTTTTTTTTCCAATTATAAATCTGCAATCGGCTATCTAGCCATAATCAGATGGGTTCCACTATTCTTATCTTTGCAGGCGACATTCCAGTGAATGGCACCCTATACATTAGTTTTTGTTTTTATTTTCTTTGGTCCAGGTCCAGTAAATGCCATCTTTTCAGGCGTTTGACACTTTCCTGTGATTGCAGTAATTCCTTTGCCAGTTCATTTGTGTGTTTGCTCAGTCTTTCCTTGTATCTCTTGCTGATATTGCTAACTTCCTCCTTAACAGTAGGTATCTCCAGGTATTCATGGATCTCGGTATTTCTCACAAACCAGTGTGCGCTTGAGATAGTTCTCAAGGCGATGTTTTGGAATCTCTGGAGAATTTCTATGTTAGAGTTGCTCGCAGAACCCCACAGTTCTATGCCATAGGTCCAAATGGGTTTTACAATGGCTTTATAGACCAAGAGTTTGATGCTAAGAGACAGAGGAGATTGTCTCCCAAGCAACCAGTTTAGGGACTGAAATTGGAAGTTCGCTTCCTTCCTCTTGGCTTTTATGTGATTACTCCAAGTCAGTCTTCTATCCAGGTGTAGACCAAGATATTTTACGCTGTCGTGATTCGGCAGGGCCTTGTTATCCATACAAACAGGTGGACAGTCGCCTCTTCTCAGTGAAAATGTTATTTGTGTGGACTTAGTTACACTAGCTTTTATTCTCCACTTCCGAAGCCAAGAATCAACTTTATCAAGCTGTACTTGCAGTTTCGATGATGCGTTGTTCGGATCTTTGTCGCTCGCAAGGCATGCCGTGTCATCTGCGTAGGTGGCTGTTACAACACCTTCTGTTTCAGGCAGGTCTGCCGTATATATTGAATATAATACAGGGCCAAGAACTGATCCTTGGGGCACTGAGGCATTGATCAAGTACAGGTTCGAGTAATCCTCTCCGCATTTGACTTGGAATTTCCTTTGGTGTAAATAGGATTTCAGGATCATGAAGAATGAGTTAGGCAGTAGTGTTTTCAACTTGTACAGCAATCCCTTGTGCCACACCCTGTCAAAGGCTTGCTGTATGTCTATGAATGCTGCTGAACAGTACTTTTTCCTCTCTAGTGTTTGTCTGATTACGTGGACAACCCTATGCACTTGTTCGACTGTTGAGTGTTTTTCCGAAAGCCAAACTGGTGATCCGGTATAATTCTGTTCTCATCGAGTATGGGTTTAAGTCTTCGCAGAAGAGTCTTTTCAAACACTTTTGAAAGTATTGGGAGAAGGCTTATAGGTCTGTATGAGCTAGGATCTGTAGGTGGTTTTCCGGGCTTTGGGATCATGCATATCTGAGATATTTTCCACAGTTCTGGGTAGTAGTGCAATCTAAATATTGCATTGAAAAGCATTGTTAGGAAAACAATGACCTTTTTAGGCAACTGCTTAAGTATTTCAGCCGTTATTAGGTCAAAACCAGGAGCTTTCTTGTTTTGCAGATACTGAATCGTGCGTGCCACTTCTTTTGGAGTAACCAGTTTGATAGGTGCAGATAGTTGCTGGTCGCTATTGATAATTTTATCAGCTTCAGTTTCAAACTCTTCCATGTTTGATTCGTTAGGAGTGAATACTTCGCGTAAGTGGCTTGCAAATAGTTCTGCTTTTTCACTATCACTTCTAGCCCAAAGGTGACTAGTAGATTTTCGTAATGGTGGGATATGATTTTGCGGTTTCTTAAAATTTTTTGTAATTTTCCATAACGAATAATTGTCCTTTTTATGAGCTGAGAGACCAGATATCTTGTTTTGAAAGATTGCATTCTTATTCTCATCTATCAGTTCCTTTAGTTCTCTCGATATTCGGTTATAGAGTGATCTGTCAGTGTCTGATCTTGTCAAGTGTAATTGTCTTCTTTGTGTTCGTTTTTCTCGTAGCTTATCCCGTACCTCTAGTGGAATGTTATTGACTTCGCTCTTGTACTTTAATGACGGGGTGGAGTGCCATGCAGCTACTTGAATGAGGTTTGTAATGTAGAATGTTGCCTCTTCAATGTCTTCTTCAGTTTTAAGTTTTACTTTGAGTTTGACTTCCTCGTTCATGAACTCAGTGAAGGCACTCCAGTCAGTTTTATTGTTGTACAATGAAGGCTTTTGGACTCTTTGCATTGGTGAGATGCTAAATGTGGCTACGATTGGAGTGTGGTCCGATACAGAATCAAGCATTGATTCAACATTAAAGTACACATTCGATAATCCTTTTACTATGAAGAAGTCTACGAGGTCTGGTATTCTGTTTATGTCTGTAGGCCAATAGGTTGGTTCTCCTGTTGCGAGGGTTGTTTGTTAGGTTGTTTTGGTCAACACATTTTTTTAGTTCACGTCCTTTTGTTGTTGTTAAACGAGATCCCCAGTGAGTATTTTTACAGTTCCAATCTCCTCCACTTATGAATCTGTTTCCGAGGCTGGAAAAATAGTGGTTAAACATATCCTGTTTGGGTTGGTGTTTTGGTGGGCAGTAAATCGCACTAACGTTAATTGGCCCCAAGTTACCATTAATTGTCACAGTAGTGCTTTGCATCCAGTCCTCCCTGAATTCACTGTGTAGGTGATGTTTTATATTATTTTTGATGATGACAGCAGATCCACCATGTGCCGTACAGTCTGGATGATTTGTGTTATAGATGGAGTAGTTAGCTATCTTGACTTTTTTATTGTCACTTAGATGCGTTTCAGATATTAAGGCGATGTCCACCTTATTATCTTTAAGCAGCACTTCTAGTTCTCGGGTGTGAGCTGATAACCCATTTACGTTCCAGGTCGCAATTCTTAGGGAAAGCATCATGGCAATTTACTGATTAGAGTCATGATGAGGTTCATTATTGTGCTTATTTGGGATACGAGATTGTCAATTCTTTCCATCTGTTTCATCACTAGTGTTTCTAGGTTACTTATTTGTTCTTTCGTGTTGTTTTCTGTGTATATCATAGTATCACTTGTTCTCTGTGACTTATTGTCAGCGTGTTGTCTTTGCTTATATGACTCTGATTTATCAGACAATGTGTGATTTTCATGTCTACCTTCATAATCTGGTACTTTATATGTTACAGCATTATTCAAGGATTTCTTGTTACTGTTTCTTTTTACTACCTCACTATACTGTTCTATAGTTTCTAGTGTGGTGGGGTTCTTTTCTTTCTGTCGTTTACTCTCGGTCTTTTTTTCTGAATCAAGGTCGTTTACATTGTAGCTATCAGTTGTTTGACTGCTTATTATTGCTGTATTGTTTGTCTTGTTTATGCGAGGTCTATTCCCTAATTTCTTTCTAGCAAGTATTTCTTTGTATACAGTGCATCCTTTGTAACTGGCAGGGTGACTACCAGAGCATAGAGTACACACTGCTGGGGTGTTTTTGTCTATGGTGCACTGAGTAGTTTTATGAGCGCCTGCGCACTTTACACACCTATATGGCCTCATGCAGTTATTTTTGCTGTGGCCATATTGTTGGCATCTAGTGCATTGCACTACTGTAGTTTTTCTTTTCGGATCTTCTATAATAACTCTTTGATGGTAGATGACTTTTATGTCTTTTACGAGTTTATTATTTTCGTGTGGAGCTACGTTAACAAAGAAAGTGTTTAAGGGGTCTTTAGTTCCCGGTGTCCGTGCTGTAACTATTTCTCCTTGCACTTTGTTTCCAGTGTTTTCAATAGCTTGAATGATTTCTTCTTTTGGAGTACTAAAATGAAGGTTTTTGATGACTATTCTCATACATTTTTGGTCTTTTCGAGTAAAAGTATGGCCAATTAGACCTTTTGCTCTTATGTGTTCTATTAGAATTTTATATTTATCAACTGTGCTGGAAGATATGATGAGTTGATTTTTCGACACGATTTTATAGGTGTAGTCATTCTTATCTACAACTTCTTCTAATAACTCTGTTAGTTTCCGAAGATCGTCGACACCATAGAGTACAATTGGTGGCGGTTTAGGGGTCCTTTTCACTGGGGTGACATCATCCAATTCTATGTCTAACATAGAGAAACTGTTACTTGTTTCAATATCTACTCTATTGCTTTGTTTGGGTTCGTTTATGGCCCTGTGTTGACTTTTAAGCAGATCCCTTCGCTGTACTCTTTTGGGATTTACGTTACCCGCTTTTTCCTCAGGAGATCGGATTCTTTTTTGGGTTGGCATTCGTTGCCAAGGAGCGTTTGGATTTATGTTAGATTCATCCATGTCATTTTCATCATTGTCAATAAGTTGTTTCTCTATAGGGTTGTGTTTTGTTTTTTGTTCACTGGCTTTATCGCTCAATGATGCCGAACGTTGTCGATTAAAAAGACCCGGGTGGAATATTTGTTGGGTCAAAGTTTTTGGTTTTTCCTTAGGTAGCAGTACTTTGCCCCCCCCCAGAATACGCGGGGCAGCCTGAGCTATGCTCAGGAAGGGATTCTCCAGCTAGGCCGGTACCCTCCTGGGGTAGATTCTCTTTGAGTCTTGCTTCTATAGTAGTGTTATTTTTATCTCAGGGTTTTCTTCCCTTAGCCAGTTTGTTCGGTTATTGGGCGCCGAAGACTCGCCCTTCGCGTTTCATATTTAAAGTGGTAAAATAAAAATTAAAAAAAAAAGCTTTTTAAAAAAAAGATAACCGACTTCAAAAACTAAAAGCTCAAAAATAACTATTTCCGAAGTCGGTGGCAACATAAATCGACCGGCAGAAGAGAAGCCACCGACTTCGGAAATAGTTATTTTTGAGCTTTTAGTTTTTGAAGTCGGTTATCTTTTTTTTTAAAAAGCTTTTTATTTTTTACTTTTTTTTTACTATTATACTTTTAAGTTTGAGTCCAACATACAATCGTCTTTGAAAATCTACAACCCAAGAAAGCAAAACAGGATCTACGCAGGCAACGTCAAGGGATACCCATTAGTGTTATACACTAAAACCTTCTCCAGAATGTAACGAACACTTTTCTGAAAACTGCATCAAAATCGGTTCAGCCAAACGCAAGATATCCGCGGACAAACATACATACATACATACATACATACAGGTCAAACAGAGAACCTACTTTTTTTTGAAGTCGGTTAAAAAAAGTTTCATTAGGGTAGCCCCCCTATATGAATAGAGGTTTACTAATATAATTTTTTGAAAATATTAATAATTTCGGAAATAATCGCTCCAAAAGTAAAAAAACAATGTGCCCCCCCTATAACTTTTGAACCATAAGTTTAGCAAATATGAAAAAAAACTGTAAAGTAGAACTTTATATGGACTTTCTAGGAAAAATATTTTGAACCATACGGTAAGAACAGTTTTTGTACAAAAAAGACCAAAAGGTTGTACAAAATAATTTCTGGACTAAGTTTGTAGTATAATCGTATTTGCAAGCATTTTTTTAAACTAAGTTTACATATTTTATTATCCTGAACATATCTTCTTTCAAACAAAAAAAAAAAAAATTTATATAAATTTTAATAATATTAAAATTCAAAATTACCACCGATAACGTCTTCTGGTACCTATGTATTAATTTTATTAGTAACCCAATTCCCCGAGAGAAGTTATTAAGACCGCACAGAATAAGACCGAATGAAGAAGACAAGCATAATGAATGATGACGGGCAATACTTCTACTGAACCTTCAGCAATGAAGGTCAGCGAGTAAGAAGTTTGTAGGCAAAGATTGAGTTTCTGACCCAATTTCAATCATGGCGGCTGAACTGAGCGGCGACTTGCCATCAATACAGGAAATGTTTTAGTGCCCAAACACATGTGGATAGATTGTAGTGCACCAGTTTTTGCCACTATCATATATTGAAAATTACATGTTACGTTGTATCTAAATGATATTTTTTTTTCGTTGCGGGATCCAAAACAGTTGAATCGTTTCTCCGGGACTCGTCGAGCTTCATTGCTCAGCGTTTTTCTGACGGACTCCACTGTTGATTCTGGCTTTCAGGAGTTGCAGTGGTTGGGAATAGTGTGGTGGGATTGTATCCAAATGATAAAAAATTTAAAATGTAATGAGTGGGTGTGATATCCGGAGAATGAGCTAATGACTAGCTGATACAATCTGTGCTGATACTAGAGATTGAGGAATTTCACTTCACTGATAAAGATTTTTATATAAGCGGTACAGATAAGAGAGTAACCTTCGTAACGTGGATCAGGTCAGAGGTCAATCATAGAGAAGATGAAGAGCATTTAAATTTGGAATTGAAAGCGCCAGGCCACACGGTGCGGTGCGGCTCCGGCGCGGCGCCTGAGCGGTGCCGCAACGGTTTCCTACATATAAAATTGGATGGTATGCCACACGGGACGTCCGGCACCGCTCCGGCGCCGCACCGCATGCACACCGGACAACGGCGCGAGGCAGACGAGGCGGGGAGGGGTGCAAGCAGTGCGGTGCCGCAGCGGCGCCGCAGCGGCGCCGCTCAGTTCATGGGGACGGCAGTACAGTACTTTGAGCTTGTTGCGGTGCCGCAGCGGCGCCGCAGCGGCGCCGTAAGAACATTGCGGTGCCGCAGCGGCGCCGTGCGGCGCCGCACGGCTCGTGTGGCCGCCAGTGCGGTGCGGAGTAATGCGGTGCGGCGCGTTGCCGCACCGTGTGGCCTGGCACTAAGAGTGAATGAACGTCAAAAGGAATTCGATATTAACTTAGATAGACAAGTATTTTGAGTTTTCATTTGTTTCATTTAGAAATAACGTTTCTGGCTCTTGTAAAATTAAGAATACGGTATTTTTCACCATTATCAATTGACGTTTTTTTATGACCTGTCTAAACGCAAATCTCCAATAGATTTTGTATGGCAATGGCAACTTATGACGTCACTAAAATAACAACTCAGTTGACTATCTATTTATTTATTTCAAGCAACTAAAAATCAAATTTTATAGCAAATTAAAAATGAACCGAATTTATTGGGCTGAAATTAAAAAAGGTTTTATAGAAATTGTGTCTGACATTTATTGGTTAATGGTGTAAACTACCCAATAATTGTTATTAGTTAACTGCAACGGCAAATGTGTACTTTACCATCGGTTGTTCTCTTTTAGGGTCTGTCTCTCAATGGGTCCCACCCATCTCATAATCCGTAATAGGCACGGTTGGGACTTTCACAAATGTCATTTCATTTCAATGAAGTTAAAGTTTAAAAGTGGAAGAGAAACTATTTTTGATTATCTCCATTTTTGTTCTATCATGATAATTATTCGAATATGTTTTGACTCGCGAAGTTTATGCACTACTAGACCCGTACACACGCACCCAAAACGCTTAAAACAAAAGAGCCACTACACTTAAAAGAAAGATCATAAACTTATTATTTTGTAACACAATCGTTAACATAAGCCTGATATCGACGTTAGTACATTGACTACATAGATAAGTGAAATAAATACTTTAAAAAAATATTTTATCTTTAAGAATAAGAATAACTTACATGTTGTTGCTCCGTGGTCTCTGTTGCTACTAAATAAAATGATTAAACTCTTTAACGGTGGTGTAGATAACGGCTGATAAGGTTCCATGCAGTATAATAGATTAGATGGCCGCCTGGCGACTCACGTGCGATTTTTTTTTGAGGTAGTCTTTTTGGGTTGTGTAGTATGGCATGAATTAAATTTTGTAGTTCATTAAAAATTATATTATTGAGTATCTTTGTTCAATACTGCGTAAATTTTTGTAACACGATAACATTTATAATAGCGTAGTGTACTTAATTTCCGCTTTTCACGAAAAACCACCTTTTTCTAATTTCTTTTGTCATTTTGTATCTCGAAACACGCTATTATAAATGTTATCGTGTTACACAATGTTGTATAACGTTATATTACTGCTGTGTGGGAGCACCCTATCGTATCTCCGGACGAGCATTCGGATTTTCTTTGCTAGCATGCATGTTTAAGTATTACACATAAATCTTCTTCTTGAATTACTCTATCTGAAACTGCATCAAAATCTGTTGCGAAGTTTTAAAGGTCTAAGCATTAATAAGTACAGACAGCGTAACGCGATTTCGTTTCTTACTATGTAATGAAGCTCAGCTACTCATCATTTTAATTAGCACAATCATTATGTACTTAACTGTGCTTCTAATGGAAATCTTAGGCATATCAGAAACCGGTCTTCTTTTATTATTTCATTGCTTAAATTTTCTCACGTAATAAAAAATATTACATAGTTGTAGAACAATTGAGTTAAAAAAATATTTTTATTATCATTAGAAGACCATTATAAATAGTACTTTGAAACGTCATTCTGATAAATAAATAACCTTTATTTTGTAAACAGGATAAGTATAAATTTAACACTTGTACACCTAATTTTTTTGTTTTATTTTTTTATTTTAATCAAACCATGCCGAGCCTGTGTTTTGTAACTAACTACTCCGAGAAGAAACACCTAAAAAAAAACAGAGGACAAAGTCTCTTTTTAACCGACTTCAAAAAAGAAGGAGGGTTTTTTTGTTTTTTTTTTTTTTTTTTGTATGTTTGTTACGCGATATCTCCGTCAATTGTTAACGGATTTTGATGGTTCTTTTTTTGTTTGATAGGTCATGATTCAGGAGTGGTCCCATATAAATTTTGTGGTGATCGGTTCAGTGCTTCTCGAAAAATTCACCAAGAACCAAAAAACTTGAGATATGCACACATCGTCTATGTATATAGACGAAGTGTGCGTTTCTTCAAGTACTGTAATACACAGTCAGACATAGGGAGTCGACACTAAAAAGTAACAAATAAAAAACTTTTTCCAAAAAAAAGAACCGCCTTCAAAAACTAAAAACCCAAAAATAACTAAAATTTCGGAAGTCGGTGGCTTCTCTTCTAACAGTTAATTTGTGTTGCCACCGACTTCCGAAATTTTAGTTATTTTTGGGTTTTTAGTTTTTGAAGGCGGTTCTTTTTTTTGGAAAAAGTTTTTTTAAAGTGCCAATTCAAGTAAAATAGTTGAATCTAAATATTAATATTTACTAAAGAACAGTAGGTACCGCAAATAAAATACCGCTTAATTAAATTATTTTCTTATACTGAGAGTCTTCCGGTAAACTAGGCGTGAGCCAGTATTTTAGTTAGCAGCGCCGTTTCCCATCACAAACAACAAAAATAAATTAAATTGGTAAGAAGCCAGCATTCAGGAACTTTTACAAATCAAAGATCTCGTCGTCTGTTCCAAAAGGTATATTAATTATTTGTTGTTTCCTGTTCATACTATTTTTATGCAGACTTTGACTAGAGCAGAAGTCAGCAAAAGTTAGAACAATTGAACGACTATTGCGCGATCTGCAACATGATCATGTCACATTATTTAAAGTCACTTACTATTCTTGTGCATTTTCTGATAGCAATCTTTGATTCCTCTTAAAAATAACTAAATGATCATTTTCATCATTCAATTTTTCAAAAAACGTAAGCATTATATTGAACTAGGTTTTGGTTTTTTAGGTTTAGCTGTTCACGGGGGATTTTCGGGATGAAAACTATCCTATGTCCTTTCTCGAGTCCCAAACTATATTTGTACCAAATTTCATTCAAATCGGTTCAGTGGTTTAGGCGTGAACAAGAGACAGACAGACAGATAGACAGACTGTCTAGACAGAGTTACTTTCGCATTTGTTATATTATTAGTAATTAGTAAATCTGTACCAAATTGCATCCAAATCGGTTCAGTGGTTTAGGCGCAAAGAAGAGACAGACAGACAGATAGACAGCCTCTCTAGACAGAGTTACTTTCGCATTTATTATATTACTAGCATTTGCCCGCGGCTTTGCTCGCGTTAAAAAGACACAAAAAGTAGCCTACGTTACTCTCCATCCCTTCAACTATCTCCACTTAAAAAATCACCGCAATTCGTCGCTCTGTATTGCCGTGAAAGAAAGACAATCATACAGACAGACAGACAGACACACTTTCCCATTTATAATATTAGTATGGATTAGCTTTTGCCCGCGACTTCGTCCGCGTGGAATAATAGTTCCCGTTCCCGTAGGATTTCCGGGATGAAAACATCCTATGTCCTTTCTCGAGTCCCAGACTATATCTGTACCAAATTTCATTCAAATCGGTTCAGTGGTTTAGGCGTGAAGAAGAGACAGACAGATAGACAGACTGTCTAGACAGAGTTACTTTCGCATTTGTTATATTATGTTATATTATAAGTAAATAGTAAATTATATAGTAATTAGTAATTACTATGGATTTCATTGTGTGGGGAAAAATAATTAAACTGTTAGATGTATACATATAAAAATTCTGTAGTTGCAAGTAAAGATTTTTTTGTATTTTATTCTACTAGCTTCTGCCCGCGACATCGTCCGCGTGGAATAGTTCCCGTTCCCGCGGGATTTCCGGGATGAAAACTATCCTATATGCTTTCTCGGGTCCCAGACTATATCTGTACCAAATTTTATTCATTTCGGTTCAGTAGTTTAAACGAGAAAGCGTAACATACAGACAGACTGAGTTACTTTCGCATTAATAATATTAGTATGGATAGATGGTCACAAAAAAAATTACACCAACCGCAAACTCTTATTACAACAATAAATTGCGATTGTTTTGTCCCTAAGCGGTTTAATCGCAAATGTGTAACCGCCCTAAGAACATCAAAACAGACTTCAAAAGTTGTTAAGGTAGTATGACTAAAACAAAATGATACAAATTCCGATAGCAAATAAATAAAATAAGTGTAAAGTCCAACAAATAAAATAAAGGCATCGTGGGCTTCTCTATAAATAAAGCTTAACTTTTTACCCTACTGCGGCGAAGCCAAAAAAGTAGTAAGACATGCATGCATATATGTGTGCCCATTCTAAGGCTAATGAACTATCTCTGTAAAATCATTTAAATCGTTTCAGTAGCTTAAGCGTGAAAGCAAAGTTGCTTTCGCCTTTATAATATTAGTTTAGATTATAAAACCTTTGACTTTGAATTGAATAATCTCTGTGTATTTTTTGTTTTCTATTGCACAACTAAACAAAACTAGTCCTTAGGAAGTTATAGAAAACTGGTGATAAGAATCCGTTCAATCGGTAACATCCGTTAAAACCATAACAGTTACTACAGCAGGATTTTGAACTTCTCAGCCGAAAAAACAAAAGCCAAATTATGTTGCAATTGTTTTTGCAACTGTTTTTGCTACTTGCATGTATGTGTTGAAGTAATGCGTGAAGACTGACTAACCAACCTGAAAACCACAAACTGACCAACTTGAAAAGGACTCAAAGAGGGCAGCACTGTCACACATACTTCAATTGCACTGTATCGATATTAAAGGGGTCAAATCCGATTTTAATTTCGATATAAAATTTAAATTTTTATTTATTTACACGTACGTTGTATCAATTATAATTAATAAAATAAATCATTTAAAAGTTCCTGTTGTATTCTCATGCAACAAATAATATACAAAGCATCGTCGTAGAATCGATAGGTATTTCAACAAGTGGGTGTCAATTTCTGAATATAGCGCCATCTATATTTAAGTTTACGAACGAACTAACGAAAGAGGTTTCGTCAAAATCGGGAATCCGGCGGAACCCTTTGTCTATGGTTAACCCCTCTAACTTAAGCGTAGTAAACAAAGTGTTATTTGAGGAAAATTGTAAAATAATTCGTAAATTCGACCAACAGTATACAGTATAAAAACTATGAATCCAACCATAGTGCTAGAGTTACCTTCAGCCTTACCAGACCCTCCAATATTAGAAGACGACACGTTGCTCCGATCAATAGACTGGTCAGAGGGCGCACCTTGGAAGCAAGAAAACGTAAATATAAAACAGAATGACAAGTACGAAATATGTATGCAATTGGGAGATTATAAACCTGAAGAAATATCGGTGAAGACTGTTGATGGTTTTATTGTGGTAGAAGGTAAACATGAAGAAAAGAAAGACGACTACGGTTATGTTGCTAAACAGTTTGTAAGGAAGTTCCAAATACCTGAAGGATATAAAATTGAGGAGGCTCAGTCTCGGTTGACCGGTAATGGTTTGTTCGTAGTGTCAGTTCCTCAAGTGGAGAAAAAAGATACTGTGATACCAGTGAAGCATGAGGTCACGAAAAGTAAATTGTGATTATTTGTAACGACGCGCCTGAGTTGTACTTCTGTTTTCTGATCAACTTTTTTTTGTGAAGATTATAGGAAAGTACCTAGTGATTTAATGTGTAGCTTTTGAATAAATAGTGTTATGATTTACTTATTAAAAGGAATTGCCAAATTCAATTATCTTACTTAATTATGTCTCTCAAAAGCGAAACAAAAATTGCAATTGGTCTGTTACGGTATTATAATTATTAATTGAATAAAAAATTGGGTACATACCTCAACATGGGCCTTATACCACTCGTTTCTTATAGTTAAATCTTTAATATACTTAAATGCTTTGATTATCATAGTTTAACCTTTCGATACATATACACGAGGCGAGACACAATATATTTTCAATCGTTTTTTTATTACGGGCATACAAGAGGTTAATAATAAGCTTTAAAAATTACACCACAACCGCTGTGCCCAGCTACAATGGTGCTGATTCTCTTGTTCACAAACTTAACAAAATTTCAGTTATATGCATCTTTCTCTTTCCATTTCTTAAAGAAAAGGACAGAAGATACATGTTAGTTTAATCCTGTCATATTAGACAGCGCCTGAAGAAAATTGACGAATATTTAGACGCCATTATGTTTTTAAATCGCGTCTACAAAAATAAATCATTGGCTGTCGCGGGCCAGATTGAAGACACTGGCGGGCCGGATTTGGCCCGCGGACCGTAGTTTGGAGACCCCTAGAGCAGGGGTCTATCAATGGTGCTGATTTTCTTGTTCACAAGTTAAATGCATCTTTCTCTTTCCATTTCTTAAAGAAAAGGACAGAAGATACATTTTAATTTAATCTTGTCAAATTAGACAGCGCCTGATGAAAATTGACGTATATTTAGACGCCATGTTTTTAAATTGCGTCTAAATTATCTATGGAGTATATAGAAAGAGAAAGAAGCACTTAACTTAAATTTACGTTAGTTTGTGCACAAGAGAATCGGCACCATGTCTCAGATATTATGAGAGAGGTGTGGGTCAACTCTGTGACCTCGATCTATCTGATAATAGACTTTTATCTATTCAGTTATTTTAGAGTACAAGAAATATTTTTAAGCTGATGTTTTTAGCCTGACTCCGTATATTTATCTGTTTATTTTTTTGTGCTAAATCTTCCGATGTCTTTTTGACTACTCCTATGAATTCGATATTTTGAGTTCCCGTTACATAATATCTCAAAGCTCAGTGGAACTATTGGACCATTACTGATTACCCCTTCAAGTTGTATATCTCATTGGTTGGTCCTAGCCAGAAATCAAAGAAAGAAGTCACGCATCAAATTCTGGACCTAAGGGAGATATAAGCTGACACATACATAAATAAAATTGTTCAAATGAAGTATGAAGTACCCAAAGAGAAGCGCCTTACCCTATGCTCACAGCACAATTTAGGTAGAATACAACATTATATTATATTTAAATACCTACGATGTTTTTACTTACTGAAAATAAGCTCTAACTTTATTGTGTGGAACTATGCTATTCAAAACAAGCAGGCGTTTTAAAAATAATTCGCTTACATTGTAACCAGAAGGCTAATTTGATTATTATCATACAGCCTTTTTTCCTAATTCCTATTATTTAAAACTAGCTGTCCTCCTCGGTTTCACCCGCGTAATATCAGATTTTTGGTCACTGCTTGGCTCACGTGGGCCATTGCGTGATGTTAATAATGCTCTATTCATTAACCTGATGTATAACATAAGCTATATTACTGTAATGTTTTAACACAACACATTCATTACTTTTTGCATGAAAAAGTAACATCTTACAAACTTTGACATTTATAATATTATTAATAGAAAAATAACTACAAACTCACAAAAGAGTTTTCTCAAATTCAAACTTAGGTGAAAAACTGGCCGTCATATTAAAAAAAAACAGGTGACGGCCATAATTTGTTATGAAAAAGAAGAAATAAAAAAGAAACACAAATGGCGTTTCTATTTTTTTCGACGAAAGAAGGCCAGTAAATTAATGAATATCCAATGAGGTTCTAATCAAAAAAGTATTAGAACTTTGACAAAATATGGGCTTGGTTAAATGTTCACCCAATAGTGTTAAAAGGCTCATGGAGAGATTTTTATATGATTTCGATTTAGGGATACGTTTGCGAGATATTCATCTTAAAAGCGCGTTTTTTAAAATAGTGCGACCCCTCCCCCTTCCAAAGCTCATGACAAAATATTATTACGGTAGTCCATGAGCTGAATTTTGAAGAAAAACTTTAACGGTTTAGAACACTTTTTAAAGCGGCCCACCTTTTAACGTGCGCTTATTTAGAAAATTGCGTACAAAAATAACGAATAATAAAGTACGGAACTCCTGCCTCGAAGTTCGCCGGTATTTTTATTTAAATATATATAAAGTCAAAATAGAATTTACTTTCCATCTTAAAGTTTAATAGTTCCCGTTCCCGGGGGATTTCCGGGATGAAAACTATCCTATGTCCTTTCTCAGGTCCCAGAATATATCTGTAGGTACCAAATTTCATTCAAGTCGGTCCTGTGGTTTAGGCGTGAAGAAGAGACAGACAGAGTTACTTTCGCATTTATAATATTAATAATTTTAATATTACATTATTAGGACAGAAATTAATTGTTTTTTACCCCCGACGCAAAAAAGGGGTATATGTTTGACTGGTATGTGTGAGTGTCTGTCTGTCTGTCAGTGGCATCGTAGCTCTTAAACGAGTAAACCGATTTGGATGCAACTTTTTTATTTAAAAGTAGGTTATCTACTAATCGTTTTTAGTCATGCTTCATCAAAATCAATTTAGTGTTTTCGAAGTTATTAAGTCTTTTGCCAGCTATAGTCGCGATCTATTTTTTTTTATTTACACTAGTTACGATTATTCAATTATATGTAACTCAATAGTATTGTTGTCTTTATACACTATTACAGAAAGATGTTTATATTCTGTAAAGAAACATTCAAAACTATCTCTGAGAATAACTTTTCGATGTTCAACCGACAGCCGGCTGTCGGGCTGCTATTGTCTTTTTATTGTGTCTCAAATCACGTTTTTTCGAAGAATTAATTGAGATACATGCAATGCTGTGTATTCTTTGTAAATGATAAGTTATTTATTTATTTATTTATTTCAACTTTATGCACATATGTACAATGGCGGACTTAATGCCTTCGGCATTCTCGACCAGTCTACCCAGGGAGGTGCAGAGATTACATGGTAGGTGCTCTAATAAAAAGAAAAGAAGAAAAAGAATAAAGAGAATACAACCTAAAAAAGAAAAAAGAATAGACATAATTACTTATTTATATATTAAAGTATATATACTACTTAAATAAATATAAATACATACATACATATAAAACAAGGAATGTAGTGACTGGTCCTCAATTTCCGCTTGAATCCATAACGGCTAGTGGCCGTCCTGATATCGATAGCAAGCGCATTCCAGAGAAGAATGGATTGAATCCGAAAGGAAGTATGAACTAAATTCTAAACTAAGTTATATGGATGACTTTGTGTGTATTTAGTTGGTTTGCCTAAATTAATAATAACTGCGTGACAAAAACCGCTCAGCGAAACGCGAATGGAGCTGAATTAATGTGCGTAGGCCCTTAGTAAAGGTCTCAATAGTACCCTTCGCACCCTTTAATATTATAAAGAGGTAAAATTTGTAAGTTTGTAGGTTTGTAAGTTTGTATGTAGTGGGTAATCTCTGGAACTACCTGTCCGATCTGAAAACTTTCAGTATTAGATAGCCCATTTATCGAGGAATGCTATAGGCTGTATACCATCACGCTACGACCCACGGGAGCGGAGCAGTAACGAAAAATGCGGGTGAAACCGCAGGGGACAGCTAGTCCAGCTATAAAAATACAAAAACTGGATTCCTCTTAAAGGACCTTGATACAGATTTAAACCGCGGTACTAAAAGTAGTCGGTAAATAACTTTGGTACCTATCTCTGTATACATGGTGTTGTTCACCTTGCACTCGATAGCGAAGTCTAAATATTACGCGTATATATAGCGCGTTATGTAATGAAAGCGACCAGATTATGGGCAACGGTTATATCGATAGAAGTGGTTGTATCTATTCAAAGAATGTGGCTTATGTGTAGTTTTTTATACTTTCTTTAGAGGGGGCGTTTGTCTTTTTAAAAATCTACCATTGTACTAGCAATAGCAGACTTGAGGTTGACCCAGGGTCCAGGTCCCATATCCATTAAAAGCCTTAACTATTGACTGATGACCGGAGGTTATGGGTTCGATTCCCACCCAGAGCAAATAAAAACAAACAAAAAAATATTCAAATAACAATTTACAAAAGTGTACATAGGGAACAGTTACAAAATGTCTATACCTAAAGAAATTCTAAGAATAAACTAACACCAAGATAATTATTATTAACAGTGCAATTAAAACTAATTCGGAATTGCAATATTTGATAGCGACCCGCCTGACCTAGGACCTTAAAATCAACCTGTGTTTCAGGCTAAGCAAATACGCAAACAGGGCAACGCAAATAAGCATCTTAGTACAAATTTGGGTTTGATAGCCTATTAGAGTAAATAAACACCTTAGTCCAAATTTGGAATTGGGATGAAAGTGATAAAGGATTAGATAAGAGTATGGTAGGTAATTATATCTACTACTACTACAATTATAGTTACTATCTCACAGCAGGGCAACGACCTTCTCCCATGGCCTAGCTAGACTATAAGATCACGCTCCAACTTACGGGACCAAAGTAGTATTATGTTTATTGTCCGCCTTGCTACACGAACACATTTAACAACCAGATTAAGAATCGGGTTGTTTTCAGGGCATTAATAAATGTAATATGAGTATACGCTGTTGGGTTTTCAACTGTAACTACTGAGCCGTGCTGGCGAAAACTTTGAAATCCAACAATGTGCAAGACAAAGTAATCTATATATAAATATATATGTACATACATATAATAATATCTTCTATATATATAAAAGAAAGTCGTGTTAGTTACACATTTTATAACTCAAGAACGGCAGAACCGATTTGGCTGAAAATTGGTGGGGAGGTAGCTTAGGACCAGGGGACGGACATAGAATTTTTATCTTCTTTTTAACCGACTTCTAAAAAAAGGAGGAGGTTCTCAATTCGAATGTTTGTGTGTTTTTTTTTTTTTTTTTTATGTTTGTTCGCGCATATCTCCGTCGTTTGCCAACCGATTTGAACAATTCTTTTTTTGTTTGAAAGGGTAGACTTCCCAAATGGTCCCATTGTCATCAGGTCCAGGATCTGATGATGGAATCATGCCGAAATCGAAGGAACTCCTCAATTTTTTTATAGGAAATGGTAAATTTTTTTTAAAGTTACTCTAAAACGTAGTTGGGACTCTAACTAAAAAGTAAAAAATAAAAAACTTTTTCCAAAAAAAAAGATAACCGACTTCAAAACCGAAAAGCTCAAAAATAACTATTTCGGAAGTCGCCGGTGGCAAGGCAACACAATTCGACCGGCAGAAGAGAAGCCACCGACTTCCGAAATAGTTATTTTTGAGCTTTTCGGTTTTGAAGTCGGTTATCTTTTTTTTTGGAAAAAGTTTTTTTTTTTGTTTTCCGTGGGACGTGACATAAAACGTGGCTTCGAGTAAAACTCAAGCAGAGTAGTACCCAAAAATCTGAAATGCGGGTGAAACCGCGGCGGGGGACAGCTAGTATAAAATAAAAAGAAATATAATGGTACTTGGTAGTAATTCCATCTTGTCTTATTATCAGGCTTCTGAGCAGGTTTTTTCTGTTATAGCCTGCCTCGGTAAAAAAAAAAATGAGCCTGAGATTTTTATAGAATCCAACAACAGGATGTACATTCCAGTAGACCACATGAGAATCAGAGTTCAGAATCATGATGGTTTATTTTGTTAATTTACATTATAACCAATAATAGAAATGGTGATGGCTGACCTTGACGAGCTAACACGCAAGGATTTTTTTAAAAACTAAAAGCATTTACAGCAAAAGCTCTGAATCACATTTTCTATTAACCACTTAACACTACTGAGCGCCTAGTACTTTTGATTGATTTATGTACTAAGTATCGCAGTATTTTAAAATTTCTCACATTATCACTTCACATTACTGCGCGCCTAGTACTAACGTTCTCTTAAGTTTTCAATCTTTAATTGAATTTAGAATTAATGTTTAATAGACAAACAGGAATAAAAAGTTTAAATCTGTCCCCATATCAGTGATAGGGGGACAGATGAAACTGTAAAAGAGTGAACAAAGTTCGATCTGTCCCCACATTGCTAACTGGGGGACAGATCAAACTTTTTTTTTCCTATCTGTCACCCTGTGGGGACAAAGCAGGGTGACAGATCGGAATAATCCGTTACGTCTCGGTCGGTAGTAAGAGTAACTATATAAAAACTTAAACTAACTGTCTGATTGACTGACTGTTGATACATCAACGCACCACCCAAACCGCTGGTCCTAGACACGAAACTTCGAGGGTGTGTTAAAGAACACACCGAAGTGATTTTTGGACATTCGACCCCTAACGGAATAAAATGTTAGATGAGAGTCCGACATCCACGCAGGCTTTATATTACTACTAACGCCATTTATCATTATGCACATTTTTTACTGACATAATTTTAATATTTACATAGATTCGTTCAAAGCTCAGAAGCTCAATGATGGCTCAAGCAGTCTGTTGCCAACACATTACACACACAGTTACACATTTCGTTTGCAATACAATGATCAAAGCGAATACGTGGCCATACACGTGAGACCCCTGGCTTTCATCACATATCGGGGAAATGGCTTAATAACTAGCCTTGTAATGTATGCAAAAGTGAGTTTTAATGTTTGTTTTGCCTTTAGCAACATAACTGGTAAACGTATTGAGAAATGCAAGTGGTTTCCCATTTTACTGTTAAAATAAATTGTAGTTTCTTTGTAGTTTCTCCCATTTTTTGACTGACTTTAAAAGGTTCTCATTTCTTTGGGTATTTTTATGTATGTACAGTGGGCAAAGCAGATAAGTATCCAGGGCCGTCATATACAATTGAGGTTTTCTTGAATACCAATGAATGCTTTCAAATGAAATTTAACCTAATTGGAGAACTAGTCATTTTCTACTATAGTTTAAATTTTTATTGGAAAATATCCGTGGGTTTTTGAGAAAACTTAAACTGTATCTGACGGCCCTGGATACTTATCTGCTTTGCCCACCGTACACCGATTACGCGGAGATTTATTGTCCGATTAACGTGATTCTTATTAAGTTTGATGCAGAATAGTTGCCAACTGATGGAAGATGGTCGCAAACAGTGACAAATTGGTACCCATTGAACAAGAAAAGAAAGCAAGGTAGACCACCTAAGAGATGAAGTAACGACATTGCCCAAACTGCTGGCAACATATATAATTATGGCTTAGACTGGCGCAGGATAGAGCCACTTGGATCAGATTGGAGTAGGCTTTTACCGCAAAAGGCGGCCCTTACACCTAACAATACTAATATAAATATAAGTCACAAACTAACAATATTAACAAATAAAATAAAATATTAAACTTAAGTTAAACAAAACTATAATAGTTAATAAACGTTAAGTACAAAATGTTGTAAGGGATGAAATAAATTAATAAATAAAAAAAAATTGCCAACAAAACGGGCGCCGCAGGCTTCTGAATTTGAAGATATATTTTATTTTGTTTTTGGAATCGGTCTTTCTTTAAAAGCTTTAATTGTATGTTTAACTCTGAAGAAGTGAATGACGAGCTGTGTAAATTGGGGCCCTAAATATAAGTAAACAAAAAATTTATTAGGCTTGACTTTTGCAAATTAAGTCAGGTCTTACAACGAGTCTAATAGTGTTAAGAGGAAGGTAGAGGTTATCACAACACAACTCTATAAATCCCTTGGAGTTGGTAAATGACAGTACATGTCAAGGTCACTTCACCGAAGGGAAATTTTGAACAATAAATCAACAAGACCACTCCCCATTCTTATGTTATAAACAAGAAAGAATCGGGGCCAAATCTGACATATTAGTTGTGTAGTAAGGAGCTATTCAATGCCCAATGGCGCCAACTGAGTTTGTTGATATGGCGCAAACGGTAAACACATCTCACGTGTCAGTTTGGTAACGCAGATCGTCTGGATCTCACAGCACGTGTCAGTTTGGTAACGTACTTAATATAGAGGTTGTAGATCATAGTGTACGCTTGTTAAAAGTATTCAGCAGCCTGTGAAAGTGAATAGATAGTTTGTCTTTATTGTACTAGTGAAGTGTACTGGCATAAATTTAGTTGTTTACAAGTTGAGTCATTTAAGGCATATTTGAAACACAAGAGCAAAAGACGGTGTACTTTTTTAAATTATATCGTCAGCTTTTCCGCTTTTAAATTTGCATATATAGCTCTATTTATGATCTAAAAGACCATTTAAAAGGCACTTTAGAACGTCAAAAACAAAGAAAAATGAATCTAGTTGCCCATTCCAAAAAGTTGATTCGTATGGAGAAGAATGGGCAAGAAATTCCATACTTACTCTTTTAAAATAATGATGTTACAATATTATTATTTGTACATATCCATCCATACAAAATGCGAAAGTAATCCTGTTTGTCAGTCTGTTTCTCTGTTACGGGTAAAACACACAACCGATTTTGAGAATTTTCGGTTTGGCGTAAGCTTGAACCCCTTGGGACACTTTCAAATTATAAATACTTGTTTCCAGTTTATTTAAAACAGTAAGCGGCTATGCACTGTTAAAAAGGGGAATTTTTATGGCACAAAGGCTTAATGCAACGTAGGGAAGTGTTACTAAATTAGATTAAAGTTTTATTTTTTCATTGTATGTACATATTTATATTCTATGCACTGACTGCTCCTGACTGCTAAACCAGAGGTCGTGGGTTCGATTCCCACCCAGGACAAACTTTGTGTGATAAGCATAAGTGTTTGCTCTGTGTCTGGATGTTATTTATCTATAATATGTATGTATTTAAAAATTATATAAGTATGTATATCAGTTGTCTGATTACCATAACACAAGCTTTGCTTAGCTTGGGATCAGATGGCCGTGTGTAAGATGTCCCAGGATATTTATTTATTTTATTATTTATTTATTTTATTATTTATTTATGCAGCCTGAAATAAAATTGATTCAATTTTATTCTATTCTATTATGAAAGCATAACATCATCCACCATAAAACCATAAACCGTTTATTAAGTAACGTAATAATTTTTTATTCATATTCCGCGCCATTTCACAGCACCGCCACTATAGTTGTGTACAAATTAATATGAATAACCTTGGACTAGAAAGCAGTGTGTATTTCGCCGCGGTGTGTAAAGGTGAATGCTCACTGTTTGGCAAAAATAAAAGTGGTAAAAGGAACCCTGTCTTTAAAAGGAATACTATTTTTATTTCAAATAATCGTCAGTGTAGTTCTGGCTATTATTTTTTAAAGTTCTTGCTCAGTAATGAAGTACTTACCAGTCCTTTCATGTTTCATATATTGCATTGATAGGATACATAGTTTTTGCGCACATTTTGGTTGATCCATTTCCTCAAAAAAATAATACATATATCATACCGTATACCGTATACAGGCCTTCTCAGGTACTGGTATGCTCACCAGACAAACCGGGTGAGGTGGGTCAGTACTCGGTACTCTGTCGGATGAGTACAGAGTGGAATGTGGTGTAGTGCAGTTTAGTTCAGATCAGTTAGCTAGAAGTTATTGGGCTGTCAGATTTGGGGAGATTTATCGAGACTAAACTAAACTAAAAATGATACATACAAGATTAATTAAGTTTTCGTTTGAACAGAATATAATATTTTAAAGTATAGACAGGAGCCTCCTCCATTATGCACTGCGCTTAACCCCAACATATTTTTAGGCAATTTCACATTCTCCACGAAGGTCGCCGCGTCTCAATGACCCGACTTGCTCATGCAGTTTATAAATGTTTTGAGCGAATTTCGCGCAATACTTGCTCAAGCACTCGGCTCTAAATGCTTGCAATATTGACGGGTTCATTATTTGTAATGTCAGAATGGCACGGGTCAATTCTTTGAGATTTTTTAAGTTTACCTGAATCTTTACCTACTTGTCTCTCGATTTTTTTCTCTGTTCCCGTGGGTCATAGCGTGATTATTGTAGTCTGTTTTAGTCTGTATGCTGTCTGTTATGTAAATAGACAGTTTCTTAGTTCACCTCTAAGTCATAAAAGAAAGTACTAAGATTTCGTGATATTAGCTTTATTAGTTTTTAGCGGTGCCTTGAATATTAAAAAAAAACTTTCTTTTTATTTGAAAAGAATATAAAAAAGAGCTCGGTAAAAGAAGATGTCGATTTAAAACAAACATACAAATATTCTCGGTAAAAAAAGTGTAATAAATATAAAAGAAGTATTAGAGAATATTTTGGGCGTAGTTGACGATATTTTCTTTACGGAGCTCTCAGCTTACCGAACGAAGCATACGGTTGATGCTACACGATGAGGTGATAAGGTCAATCAACTCGCAACGGATAGTTAATGACTGACCACAGAAACCGCAGTTGTTAACATGATAATACTGGCACGAATCTTGTGTATATGGTTGAACATTATTCCATCCTATAACTCTCAATGACTAAACTATCTACTATCAAATGTTTGTCCTCTCAGCTTCCTTATAAAATGGCTGACGAGAAATACAGGCGTCATCGTTCTCTTAAAATAAACAAAACGCAACGTTGACGTGAAAATGCGTTACATTTAACTAATTTACATTTGAGGACATAGCTGAATCTTCACATGACCAGAAGGGTGGCCTTAAAGTCAGACCTTTACTTTACAAAAAATATCTATCCTTAAGGAAGCCAGGTCGTCCTGGTATACCGAGGCCTCAGTGCCATTGTAAGACACTAATTTAGAGCTCTGCCGTAGCCAATACGTAGTTCATTACCCAGACCCTTTTGAGCTAGGCTGCCTTTTAAAC
Source organism: Athetis lepigone (assembly GCA_033675125.1). NCBI lineage: Eukaryota > Metazoa > Arthropoda > Insecta > Lepidoptera > Noctuidae > Athetis > Athetis lepigone. Next base: position 20,680,013 of record CM066232.1, read on the forward strand.
CACGCAAGTGGTCTATATACCAGCAGCCTATTTGTGGGACGCTATGGGGTCTAGAACTAAGTCTATACAAATATTATCTAGAAATCTGAAGAGTATGTTTAGTTGAATTCGCTAATCTTGGGAACTACTGGTCCGAATTGAAAAAATCTTATGTTGAGCTGTAGTAGTCCATTTAATGAATAAGGTTATGGGCTAAATAACATCACACTACGACCTAAAGGGGCAGAGCAGTAATTAAAAAAGTTTGTGGAACCCATTCAGCGAACCGAATTCATTATACTATTAATAGTATGTGCGAAATAAATTAATTTACACAACGTCCATCACATTTATGTATTGTCACGTATCTTCATAACCGCAAGCACAATAACAGTGAACAAATCACAGCAGTGTGGCAACACTTACAACGACACATCTTATCAAAATGCCGGTAGTTCGTGCATAATGCACGCTTGTGCGAGATCGTTGACATTTGGCTTAGGGTTGCCAGTAACGATCACAAATGCAAATACTTTTTTCCTTAATTACGACTTATTAGCGCACTCGATAAATTATTAGGCACTGGTGCTGATTCTCTTGTTCACAGACGAAACAAACATGTCAACTTAGTCCTGTTAAATTAGCCAGCGCTTGAAGTAAGTTGCCGTGCTTTTATTGGCCAATCAACGCATAGCTCAAACCGCTGGTTCTACTAGAGTGTTCTTAAAATCCACTAAGAAAGGATCTTAGAAAAAAAAATTGTTGCGGAATGTATATAATAGTTACCGTGACCCTGGAACATAAAGGGCAATCGAAGGAACATGAGTGGGTTTTAGTCAGTAAGAGTCTGACACGCCCTCCCGCCGCACCCAGGACGGGAGCAGTCATTGAATGATTTCCCACTCACCAAAAAAAAAAGGATCTTAGAAAATTTTACCCTTATGTATTTTTTTTGTGTATCACCATATTGTTTATTTGTTTGTTAATAAATAAAAAAATCTATTATTTTTTGTTAATATTATATGTACAAGTAAAAACATATAGATGCAGTCACTAATTGTTGATGTTGTCACAAAATGAGAAGACCACAAATGGTGATTTATATTGCGGAAATCAGCAAGCTTTTATGCACGTACATATTTTTCTGGTTGGACAGGAAACCACAACATAGTTTTAAGAAAATAACATATATTATAAAATATACAACAAAGAATGCTTGCGTGTATCCAACAGCTTGAATTTCCGCTTACCATTTTTGGGAAGCTGCCAAAGAATAAACATAGCCTACTCACGGATATAATAAAATAAAGTCATTTTGAATTGATTATACTTTTTATAGGTATGTTAATTTATTCTTCATTTGTCTAAATCCAATAATAACTATATATAGAAAAACTTTATCGAGGAATACCATATTTTGCTGTATAACATTCACGCAACGATCTACGGGAGCGGAATATTAGTAACCATTATGCATGTAAAACTTCTGGGGGTAACTAGTAAAACAATATTATGCTGCCCCATAAACTTGTTGGAGATATTAAACAGAGTAAAATCATCATCTCTAACATAGTTGGGAAAAGGCTTAGCCTTTTCCCAACTAGGCGGGCGTCACGCGAAACTCGAACTAATTGTACCGTCGTCATTTTCCGTTTACGAGTTTTTTTTAATATATCTGACGTATTAATCGTTTTTTATAGTCATCTAGCCTATTATAACCAAACGCCAGACTGTAGCAGCCCTATGAGTACAGCAGCGTTCTCAATTAACGATAAGCCGGTGACCTAATTTAGATCGCATCGCATACTAACGAGCAGTTCACATGTGGCAGTCAAGTTTTATTTAGAAATTACTCATCATTTTCGGCCTTTTTATCGATCATCACAGCTTGTGGTCGTCTAAGTTCTAAGAGTAATTATTTTATTACCATGCCTAATGTAATCAAATCAAAGCATTTATTTCTACACATAGGCACTTATAAAATGATTAAGACAGTTGGTTAGTCAGAAAAATGAAGTTATAAATTGTTTGTTCTAAAACCTAGGTCTAATATGGACAAGAACAAACAAAAAACTTCATGGACACTTTTTAAGCTTAAATAAGTTTTTATTCGTGTTGCTTCTACATGTGTAAATAATGAAGGTAATAAGGCTATGTAAACTAATTCCTGTTGAAGAATTTAGCCATGGCAGTTAACTCAGTTAAGAGATGACCAATTCCAAATGACAGCGCCCATTCACAAGCATGATAATTTGTATTGTGTATCAGCAACATTCGTTCAACCATTTTAAAGGTAAGGAAGAATAATTATCACAATGTATAGTTCCCTCCTAGGAACGTTAAGTTTTTTTTCTTCCTCTTTAGTAATTGGACTATTCTAAATTAGTACGGTAGGCTACTTCAAGAATACAGCAGGACATGACTGATATTTCAACGGAATGGTATACGCAAAAGGCGTTAATCATTCCGTTGAAATACATAAGCACATCCCCCGTTGCAAACCTCTCTATAGCATTTTGGTTTGCTGGTAGAAAACCCATTTCTGGGTTAAGCTCGCCAGTACATAAGTTTTGTTTTAGTTTGCTTAGGTTATATTTTTGTTTTATGTGCAATAAAGAATATTTTTTTTTGTTTGTTTATCTGCAATCAGTTACAAATTATAAGCAGATTTGTTCTAAGTCTTTTTGTCATTTCCAATGAGCTCCTCAGCAGGAGACCCCTCATCTTTCATCATCTGTTACCAATTATATCGTGGCGTTTCAGTCGTTTGGTGTAGGAGATGGTTGCCAACGCAGTAGCTAAATCATTTGGGTGGTTTTCCAGCCGTGTTTTGTATTTATGCCCTATTAGTTTTAACTCTTCCTTAATTGTACTTATTTTCAGAGCTTCGTGGATCTCTGTATTGGTGATGAACCATGGTGCATTGCAAACGGTTCTTAGGATACCATTTGCATTTTGCAGCCTTTGCATTATATTTCAATTGGAGTCGCAAGCACTTCCCCACAGTTGTGCACCATACGTATGCATAATAAAGAATATGAATATAAATTAGTCATGTGCCCAAATTGATACACAGTCAAATACTATTGATGAAAAGGACCACATACAATCATGTTCGAGTCTGGATGGCTGACGTCGAGTGCAGTGACACCAGTGGTTAAAAATGTTAAAATTACAATCATATTTTTAGAGGCCTTTTACATGTATACAGTTAAAATATAAAAGCAATTCTTTTTTATTTGTCTTAGCCGTTCGTCATCCAAAAATAACTTTGGCATTTTGTATTAATAATGTAGGTTGTTCATGATTATGAATTAAGAGGCCGAAATTTGAAAACAATAGACTACTTAGTATTTTTGCATATTATTATGAGCAAAAAGTTTGCTGTTTAAGTCATTTATGCAAATGATTTCTGGATAATAATCTTAATTAAAAACATGTCATGCCTGAGACTAACACAGGAAAAAAAATAGTTTAAAAAATGCATGAAATAAAAGTTATAAATATTTAATTGACTAATTGTTAAGCCACTTACTAACTAAATGTCTACTTGATGTTATTATGAACTTGTCCGTTTGGCCCAGACCGGCTGAACGTGAGTTTACTTACTCTAGTCTCGCGCGACATCCGACAAAGAGCGGACGCGGCCGCCATCACAATTTATTTCCCGCCTAATTTTGACAGTTGTTAGTGATCGTATTTTTTTTTCTTTTTGAGATTCCTTTTATGTAAGTAGTTTTGTATTATCTTGTTGTTTTTAGATGTATGTAATTAGTGTTAATGAAAAGGTAAACATTTTAAGCACGTAATTAAGTGAATGTTTAACTTTTCAAGAAAAGAATTGGTAGGTACTTGATGAAAAAATATTGAGGGCTAAATTGTGTTTTAGTAAAATACAAACCAGCAAACAAAATACCTAAATTCAAATATAAAAAAAATGTGCGTGTCATTTAAGTATAAAAGAAAACTATTGAAAATTTAGGAAAGTTACACTCTTATCACAATAAATTAACATTATTATTATACTATCGGCAATGTGATTTAAATGTAGTGTAACTGTGTAATATAATTAAAAGCAATGTTGATTAAAATAATAGAAAGTACTTAGGTACTTTAACTTAACATTTTTTTGTTTTCCAAACTTTTCATACATTTTTCAATAAAATGGAGGCAGTTTTCGTAACATTTGCAAAAGTTTGCTTTGTAATCTTAGTTCCTATCTGTATTTTTTTTCTATTTACCTATAATATTACATAAATAAATGAAGATGAATACATGATCAGAGATACCCTAATAAAATCATAGGTACGAGGTTTACTACATTTCTCAGGCTCGCTTTTGTCTATGCCTGGTGATAGTTTATTTTTCTTTAATATCCTGCCTGCCTGCACACTTTTGACATTGGCAGAATTGTCGCCATCAGCATTGTTGGCCGTATAAAAATAGACCACAGTGGAATTCGAACGTTTTATTAACGAAAATTGGCCCTTGGTTAACGCGATGCAGCGCAATATATACCTACATGATAACAATTGTGTCAATGTAGGTAGGTGTATTATAAATAATACATATGTAGCCGCCAACTAAATATAGACTGGCTAGTTTTTTTGTCGTAAACATAATACGATAATGCGCGTTCGGTTTATTGTGCGGTTCATTATGCATTGACTCATTTGTTTAAAAGTCAGTTATGAAAAACATGAACACTGCAGAATGACACAGCCGGTGGTGATAGGTATGTCTAATACGGTATTTGACACTATTAACCGATAAATCTAAGATATATTTTTTATAAAACCTATCTTTTTATTAGTCCTAAGCATCGGATTTGTTTTTAATTTACTGTAAAGTTGAATTTTTAATTGATTTTAAATCAATAAATAGTTAGTCAATAGGGTTGCTAGCTTGTGACGTCACAAGCTGGTATTGGCATACAAAGTCTATTGAAGAATGCGTTTTGTCAGCTCATAAAAAGTCCTACGTCAATTGATGATGGTGTCAAATACCGGATTGTGCGCCTCCGACAGGCTAAGGATTAAACAATAAAACAAGGCATTTTGACAGGAGTGGAATGTTATTAAAATGATGAGTAGGTAATAGTGGGTATATTGTTACGATATTTCTGCAAGAGATGTGGTATCGAGTAGGAATTATTGATAGGATTTTGATATCGTTTACATTCCTTATTTTTATCAACGACTTTTGTACTACTTTTGTCTTTAGTAATTACTCCGCGCCTGTTGGTCGTAGCGTAGATTAATATAGCTTATAGCATTCCTAAAAAATGGCCTATCTAACACATTTTTTTTATGAAGCTTATTGGTCCCAAAATCAGCGCTATTTTTCTGCTGCCTTCAATAAGAAGGTGGTTCTCAATACGACTGTACTTATGCTATTTTCAAATCAATTCAGTCATATTCTGGGATAATCATGTTCAATCAAATAAACAAACAAACCAATCTTCCAGATGTATAATATTAGCATAGATTTGCATGTTAATGAGATAATCACCAGTTGACATACCTAAACATATCGTAAAGATCAAGCGATCAAAGTCTATTTCCCGTTTCCTTCGTTTTATTGTTTGCCGCTTCTTGGAAAAATCCATTCTGCACTTGGTATGCAAGTAAACAACAATCTATAAATATGCCTAGAAGACATGTTAACGTATGCAGGGGTCTATAAAATTAATTGGTAGTGAAAGGTAATCTCAATTAATAAAGATCATCTTCTGTCCTCCGCGGTTTAACCGCGTTCTGTTCATCTGTTGTTTTTGATTATTATTTCGCTTCCGTAGGTTCTAGATAGCGTAATGTTATGTAGCATATATATTATTATTATTCCCTTTATTAACTTATAAAACATAAAAAATACATTTTTAAATATTAATTTATAAAAAAAAACATTTAAAAATATAAAATTTAGTAGCCCACCGGTATCGGGAACAGGGTCCAAGCTACCGGTGGTCAGGGCTCCAGAGAAAGGAACCTCCTGACAATGCGTGCCGTGTCCAGTAATACTGCCTTCTGAATCAAGCATTAATTATTATTATTATTATTATTATTTTGATGTATAAACTAGGTATATTTTTGTTAACTTTCATCAAAATCTGTTCGGTAGTTTTTGCGTGAATGGGTAACAAACAACCACACATAATAACATTCACTTTAAAAGATTAGCTGTTCCCCGTGGAATAATTTGCGTTTTATTAGTCTTTAATTTATTGCTCGGCACTGGGATTATGTATCTTGCAGAAGCCGAGCGATCGCGATAATTTAGCAATATAAACGTCAATTCGCGATAATTTAGCAATATCAAAATACGTCATGTCAAATAGCAATCTAGCGATAGTGCTGCCTCTGTGGAGCAATCAGTTAACTAAAATATGCATTTTTCGTTTGGTGGTTTCGTATTTAGTATCGTTTTTAAGAGCAAAGTTAAGTTTTTTTTTTTGTTAAAGGTGATATTTAATTAGTTCCAGCATCCATTAGTTGCTACTTTATCGTCATCGAAGCAATAAGTGCATTAGAACAATCAGCGAGCGATTAGCAATCGGTTCATACATAATACGATTTTTTTTTTGACGTTAAGCGATTAATCGCGCGGTGACCGCGCGATCTCTGCGCAAATATTGCTGATTGCTGTTTCATAGGTAATAACCCCGCCGCTTGTGTCATGTTACACAGAGAGAGAGATACTTACAAATAATATCAAAATCGGTTCAGTAAACCTAGAGATTACCCCTTACAATAACACAAACATTACCTCTTTACAATATTAGACAGATGAAATGGTTCGATTTAACCACAGAATATCATAGGCCATTTTTGCTGTAAGTACTAATATTTTAAAATCAAAGTAAAATTATTTATTTTCATTCTAAAGTTTATCTTAGACATCACTGACATCCCGTGCCTCGGAAAGCACGTAAAGCCGTTGGTCCCGTCCCGGTTGTCATTCGTAGAACTTTGACAGTCGTTACTGGTTAGCCAGAAACTCTGACCAGTCTAACCAAGAGGTATCGTGTCGCCCAGTTACTGGGTTGTGGAGGTCAGATAGGCAGTCGCTCCACGTAAAACACCGGTATCCAGCTGAATCCGGTTAGGCTGGTGGCCGACCCCAACACGGTTGGGAAAAGGCTAGGGAGATGATGATGATGATGATGATGATAGGCCATATGTAAAGAAACATCACTTACGTGTATAAAATATTTAATCCAATCTAGTGGGGTTTAACATAGTCTTAAGAGAAATGAACATCATCATCTATCTAGCCTTTCCCCAATTATATTGGGGTCGGCTTCCAGCCTAACCGGATTCAGCTGTATATCAGTGTTTTACATAGAACGAGGGCCGATCAGACCTTCACAACCCAGTATTTAGATGACACGATATGTCGAACAATTCTATTGTTCGTTTTTTTCTTTTATAATGGGTAATCTCAGGAAGTACTGCTTTGTCGTTTGATGTCATTGTTATTGATAAATTATATTTATTTTAAAACTAATCTGAGAAAAATCAGAAAATAAAATAGAGGTCAAAATCCATACGTTGTATTAGTCAGATCATACCTTAACTATAGTTAATCCGTTTCGTGATATATTTGAACAACGTCTTCAGAACGTCTTAGGTTAGAAATAGGTGTTACGCCACAAAATGTCGGAATCTATTAGAAATAGTGGCTAGAACAGAAATAGATGGTGCAAAATGTCTATAAACTGTAGATGGAGGCCTTGACTCCTTTGAGTTATAAATGCGATCTTTTTCCTCGGTCGACATCTTGAATTAATTTATTGCAAACAACGCTGTTGTGCAGATGTTTATTAAATACTAGTCAAAGAATCTACGTCTACTAGTGTAAGGTAAATTTTGTTATGGTATTTGTTGGAATCTATACTTACTAATATTATAAATGGGAAAGTGTGTCTGTCTGTCTGTCTGTCTGTATGTTTGTCTTTCTTTCACGGCAAAACGGAGCGACGAATTGACGTGATTTTTTAAGTGGAGATAGTTGAAGGGATGGAGAGTAACGTAGGCTACTTTTTGTTTTTTTTTTAACGCGAGCGAAGCCGCGGGTAGAAGCTAGTAATAAATAATCTCTGGTCAAGAATCGGTTTAGTAGTTATGGGTGAACATAGGGATAAACATCCTACTACCTACTAATGTTATAGTTAAATAATATTAAAGTATGAAAAAACTTGCTGCACCCGTGGTTTGACCCGTATCTTTGGTTACTACTTCGTCCCTGTAGGTATAAGTATTAAGAAGGCTTTATCCTTCCTCGATAAATAAATGTCAAATTTTTCAATTCGAACAGTACTTCCTGAGATTAGCGCGTTTGAACAAACAAACTAGCTCTTTAGCTTTAATATTAGTACAGATGTGTTACTTTACAGTAGTATATAGATTATACATGAGAATAACACATGGATTACATAACAACATGTTGTGACCCACATGGTTGCGGGACAGAACCAAAAACCTAACATAAAATAAAACGAATGACAATCGAATTAAGGCCATTGAACGAACGACATAGGTATTTAACATTAGAAGTCTTGGTAGGTTTAGTAATAATTATTATAAGTCGGAATTAGGTAGACTTCTATGTTCTTACACTGATTTTATACAGCGAAAGATTAAAATGGATATGCCTCGAATCCCTAGATAAACATTAGAAAGTTGCGGAATGTTTATAATAGTTACCGTGACCCTGGAACATAAAGGGCAATCGAAGGAACATGAGTGGGTTTTAGTCAGTAAGAGTCTGACACGCCCTCCCGTCGCACTCAGGACGGGAGCAGTCATTGGATCTCACAAAAAAAAAAAAAAACATTAGAAAGCAGTAATAAGTCCCAATTTTTTTTTACTTTTACACGATCTTTTTACTGCACGCGTATTATGTTAATTACCTTAGATTTATATAAAAATTATATATTTTTTAATACCATACAATAAAATAAATCATTATGTTCTTATGATGATGGAAGTCTGTGGACGAAGCGTAAGCATAGTACGCTCAGTTTTGTATGTAAAGTCATGTATCTGTCGCAGTCATCTGGTTAAATCAGCTATTTGATTGTATGACTAGCGTGTTCATTGAATGACGACCTTCAATTGTATGACTAAAGGACAACTCAAGTTGTTTATTGTAACGTTCAACGACTTGACTGAACGTCATTTAGCATTGTCGTTAAGTGGGATATAGCCGACTTTGTAATGTTTCTTTAGGGTGACCATAAGTTCGCAACGTAAAAACTTAACTTCCTTTAACGTAAAAGCTCCTATTAACGACCCCCTAAAATGTGTACTCTATTACCGATCTAATTTTAAATCACTCATATTATACATAATAAAGGGTTCCAGAAAAGTCATACCTTAAAAATTAGTCACATAATTTTGTTTTATAACAAAAAGAGCAAAGTTTGTGTGTTTAAATAGCCAGTGAAAGAAATAATTTGTCAATAATTGGGAAGCGCCCGTAACAGACGCAAGTTTCATAGTGTCGCGCCTCCAGCCACGTAAGTACACCTGAATATTGCTTAAGGAAATTAATGCACTAAAAATTGATTAGTCTTCTTGCTATCACATTACAACTGTAACGCATATTTTCGTTTTCTAAACTAATTCTTAAAATAACACTTTTAATTGGTTTTTTTGTTATAAAATCATGTTTTAATAAAAGGCGGTAATAGAATCAAAATTTTAAAACTTGATTCTATTAACGACCCATGGCGTTGTTAAAATTTTCAGAACGTTTAGTATTTTAAAATAATATCTATTAAAAACTAACTTATTAGATTATACTTTTTTCTTGTTCAATTCTTAAAATTATTTTACTTCGTTAGGTCTATTAACGACATAGCTATTTCTTAAGTTTTTGTGTCAAACTCGATCTATTTATTATTATTTTTATTGATCGCTAATAGAATATTGTGTAACCTTCTTACTTGATTCTATTACCGACTCACAGCTGTGAGGATATTTTTGGTAATATTGAAGTACTAACACAAAAACAAAATGTCCATTTCTGATCAAATTGGCTTATTTCTTGCATACGTGACGTTTTGAGAGATTTTGTCACAGGCCATATCATTAACGTAAAATAAAATTTACTTTCCTGTTTCATTCATGGCATTGTCTATGTATATTTCATATATTTTATTAAAATCTATAATCTCTTTAAAGTTTGTAGCAGAAAGCAGAAGCGCAAGCAGTAGGGACGCCTGGTCAACTAGAAGCTGGGCTTATACCTGTAAATGAAGAGACCAGCATATACGAAACTTCATAAACCTATTATTCATAGCATACCAAGGATGACACTGGGAAATGAATACAAGGGAAATCATAACTATTGTTATATTATGATTTTATATTATTTATTCGTTTCACCATCGAATAAACACACCAATAATTACTTACTTATAGATTATTGGTGTAAATATTAATAACTATTTTATTACAAAACAATAATATAACACTTACTTCAAGGTAAACAACACCATAAAATACCTCAAAAACGGTTTAATTTTATTTTATACTATAGTAGAAGTGACAACTTCGTATGGGTCGGTAAAAGAAGCAGAAAAATCGCTAATGGAATCTTGCCGCATTCTATGGGTCGGTAATAGTATCAACTTCATTTTTGGATAAAATAATTATTTTGTTACTATTGTGTTATTGAATATTGAATTTAAGAACTGAATAGCAAAGTATACTTCGTAAAGATTAATTATAAATTATAACATCTTCCCTAACATAACAGCTTATATCTATTTTCTTTAAGTGAATCCTGAGACAGCTAAAACTGGCGGTAATAGGAGCATTTACGTTACATAACAAAAATGAGGACATGACAAGACACACTTTATTATGATTTTAATTAAAAAAAAAACTTTAAATGTAGCCAGCGGCGGTGTATTAACAGGTAAATCCATGCTGTCACACAGTTTTATTACGAATAAATCACTTTAAAGTAAATTTAGTCAAAATAATATCACGACAGTGCTATTTGCACGAGCGATTTTACGCCATATTTGTTTTGGTGACTACTAGCGCCGCAGTGGGAAAAAAATGATCTAAATTACAATCACCTGACTGATTTTACGTCCGCTCTGTTAAACGGGCTATGTTACAATCAGCTATCTAGTTGGACGTTGAGTGACGCTTGTTCAATCAGCTTTCGGCCTAGTCATTCAATTAAATGTCGCCATTCAATAAACGCGCTAGTCATACAATCAAATAGCTGATTCAACCAGATGACTGCGACATATGCTATATATATGCTATGTTCGCGAACGTCATGCGCTCCGCGTATCTTCTCGCGTTCGCCCAAAAACCGTCACCGATTAGAGCTCGCCTCGTTGCACGAGAGCGGTTGCAGGAGCACGGAGCGCAAGATGTTCGCGAACGTTGTGGGTACCCAGCTTAAGCAAGCAAGCGTAAAGAAGACGAAAACGCGTCTTTGAAGCTACGCTCCGTGGACACAGACACTTACTCTACCTTTCCGACCTATAGTAATTAGTTATTCGTCGCACTTTAATTAGTCTAGATCATTAGGTTAAAACTGTACGTAGGTTAATGAACTTCTAATTAGATCTATTGTTTACAGTCAAAGTTCAACAAACCTCTGTGCCATGTGAACTCTCTAGTTAAAGGCCATAATAAGTCAAACCAAAAGTCAAATGGTATTTATTATTTACATTACAGCAGTTTGTAAGGCACCATTTGAGCATAGTTCAAAATAATTAAAACAAAAACATATTGGTGCCGATTCTCTTGTGCACAAACTATCGTAAATTTAAGTTAAGTGCATCTTTCTCTTTCCATTTCTTAAAGAAAAGGACAGAAGATACATTTTAGTTTAATCCTGTCAAATTAGACAGCGCCTGATGAAAATTGACGTATATTTAGACGCTATGTTTTTAAATTGCGTCTAAATTATCTATGGAGTCTCTAAATTTGACAGGACTTAACTAATATTTGATCTTCTGTCCTTTTCTTAATTAAAAGGAAAGAGAAAGATGCACTTAACTTAAATTTACGATAGTTTGTGCACAAGAGAATCGGCACCATAGTGTCTTTAAAATCAAATATTTTTTAAAGATACATTATAAACGCTCTTTTGTAATCTTGTTGGGTCCGTGGCTTAGGCCCCCAGTGGTCGACGCACCTGTGGCCGACGCCCCCGATACTGATTACTAAATTACTATACAACGGTATTTTTTGTTGAGATTCGGTAGTTCTAAAGATTTAGATATAAAGCTAGAAAGAGGGAGGCTTTGGACAGACAACTAGTGTGGTCCTATCAGGGTTCCGTTTTCTATTTAGACATAAGGAACACTAAAAGCCAGCGCCAGAACAAAATTCTATTTGTTATTTTCAATTGAGTTATAAATGGTTGCAAATTGAATAGGTTATTGTATGCCTTCGTACCTAAGCAAGCAATTATACTTCGTACGTAGGTCGTTACATAACACCACTTATCATAAACTGTATCTTTACATAAAGGCTATGTATGTAAAGTCAATAAAATAGATATGTGATGAACCAGAAGTAATATGACATTTTCAATTTACGTACTTTTAAAGTTTAAAAAATGATAAAATGGTATTTATTTTGTACATTGGTTAAAAATAACCACTTTTACACATCATTATTGTTTTTCCTTTTTTAATCGAACGATGGAGCCGGTGTGTCCTATCCTACCTGACTACTCAAAGAAGAGACAACCGAATCAAAGTAAAGAAGCATGAGTATATCTTAGACACCACCACTGACGTTGATCCCGGCTGTCATTCGTAGATCTTTGACTATCTTCACGGATAATCAAAAGCCAGAAAGTCTGTCAATCCATCTGAACATAAGATATTGTGTTACCCAGAAAGTGGATTGTGCAGGTCTGATAGGTGAAAGGTAAAGATAGACGTATCTTTGTAAAATACTGGTATTCAGTTTAACCCGGTTGACGGTAGAATTGTTTTTAAAGATCATGGTGATGATCTATGATCAAATTTTAGAGAATTATTTATATTCCTCCTTTATTTAAATTTTATACAATCATGTCATCCATTGGCTTTTGAGAAAAAATCTATAATATTAAACGAACCTGATGACATTTTTGTTGACTGTACTCACTTAATTTGCAATTAGGTATACTATCTACTTAGGAAGTATAAGTTAAGAGATATATTCACGTTGCCATTCGAGATAAACGTGTTTCCTCATCTTCTAGCATTCACAGTGTGTGTCCCATCGCATTTAAATAAATAAACAATTAACAAAATGAGTAATAACGTTTTGCTAATTATATAATATTAATAATGCAATCTTTAAACTCCCACGACAATGACCTTCATGTTTTTATTTGCACACCAATAAAAAAGGAGTTGTAGCAATTATTTTGGCTTAACATCGCTGTCGTTAACATTGTTTAGCGTGGGATCCTAATGTTTAGCACCATCCGGTTAGATTCAAGCCTGAGTTAGTTAGGTCAAGGATACGTAGATGATGATGAATAAAACAATAGAAAGACAATAGCCCGACAGCCGGCTGTTGCTTGGTCGTCGAAAGGTTAATAGAATTTGCACAAAGGAAACACTAAGATTTTTCTGACTTTTTTCGGTTTCGGATTATAATATTACTAGCTTCTGCCCGCGGCTTCGCTCGCGTTAGAAAGAGACAAAAAGTAGCCTATGTTACTCTCCATCCCTTCAACTATCTCCACTAAAAAAATCACGTCAATCCGTCGCTCCGTTTTGCCGTGAAAGAAAGACAAACAGACAGACACACTTTCCCATTTATAATATTAGTATGGATTAATTATTAATTATTAACTAGCTTTGGAATACTTCCATCTCCTGTTCTACCACATTAGGGTCGGAATTTTTAAAAATCTTTTCTTAGTCGTAACCTAATCGTACTCTGTACAATTACTAACTGTCCCTTTAATTTCACCCCGTCTTTGGTTACTCTCCTGGTCCTATGGCTAGCATGTATACAGTTATTTTATCCGTACTATAATACACACATCAAAAGTGTCTAGGGATATTTTAATTAAACCTAAATAACTAAAATTCTATTAACTTTTTGTTAAGACACCTACACTTTAAAATAAACCTTGTTTAATTGCCTATCTAATCTGATAATAAACTTTTAGATAAAGTTAAATTAAAAAAAAAACTTAGAAGAAGAGGAAAAACTCAACAAAATTTCAATTTAACTTTATTTTTGAAATTTCAAAACCTAAACAACAAAACAATTTTTTTTTATATAAATATTGTTGAAAACTTAAAATTAATAATTTGTGGATCCACCTAAGACTCTCCTGACACATCTGGAGCGGTTCTGCATACTCAAAACAAGGGTGTCAATATCCTGTTGTGGAGTACTGTCCCAAATCCTGCTAAGATGTAAGAAAAGCTGGTTTTGATGCACAATATCAACAGGGAAATTCCTACGATCTCTTCTCTGAAGCATATTCCTGGCATGCTCAATAGGATTTAAGTCAGGGGATTGTGCAGGCCGGTCTAAAGCTTGGATAACATGCTGTTGTAACCAACTTGTAACGATACGCGCCGTATGTGGACGGGCATTGCCGTGCATTAGCTGGAAATTTTGTCCCATTTGCTGTCTGTGGGGCAAGATTACAGGCTCTAGCACCTCATCTCGGTATTTTCGAGCAGTCATATTGCCTTGTATCCAAACGAGGTCCGTTCTACCGCCGAGACGAATTCCTGCCCAAACCATAATCGTGCCACCTTAATATGCATGAACTTGTTGTGGGTGCTGCAGTCGATTCCAACGTCCAGGTTTTCTCCAAACGCGTACTCTTCGCGAATCAGGATGAAATCCAAACCTAGATTCATCAGTGAAAAGCACAAGTGACCATTGAGTTTGGTTCCAGTTTTCGTGTGCAATAGCCCATTGTAATCTTCTTCCTCGATTACCTCTCCTTAGTGCTGATACCCAAAATGGCCTACGAGCACGTAGATTGACTTCATGCAGTCGCCTTCTCAAAGTTTGACCGCTTACCAGCAAACCATACTCTCTCTGTAGCCTTTGAACCAATTGCATCGCCGCTGCATTTAGTTGACTTTGTGCAGCATTTACTATGATCGGTCTGTACATGTGTTGTAATGCGTTGAGGTCCTCGGTGCCGTTCCCCACTTCCTCCGTGACACGATAACATGACCAAAGCCTGGAGTTATAACGCTCTGACTGGTCTTCATGGCTTCAGAAACGGCAATTATGGGACAGTATTCCACAACAGGATATTGACACTTGTGTTTTGAGTATGCAGAACGCTGCAGATGTGTCAGGAGAGTCTAGGTGGATCCCAGGAATATTAATTTTAAGTTTTCAAGAATTTTTATAAAAAAAATGTTGTTTTGTTTAAGTTTTGATGTTTCAAAAATAAAGTTAAGATTGAAATTTTGTTTGAGTTTTTCCTCTTCTTCTAAGTTTTTTTTAAATTTAACTTTATCTAAAAGTTTATTATCAGATTAAATAGTCTATTAAACAAGGTTTATTTTAATGTGTACATGTTTTAACAAAAAGTTAATAGAATTTTAGTAATTTAGGTTTAATTGGAATATCCCTAGACACTTTTGATGTGTGTATTATAAATGCGAAAGTAACTCTGTCTGTCGCTTCTTCACGCCTAAACCACTAAACCAGTCTGGGACCCGAGAAAGGACATAGGATAGTTTTCATCCCGGAAATCCCCCGGGAACGGGAATTATTATTCCACGCGGACGAACTCGCGAGCAAAAGCTAGTACCCTATAAATATGATTTGTCATGTTATATAATTTTACATAGAATATTCGACTGGCAGTTCTACAGAAAAAAAAACTCTTCTTATTAATAATAGTAAATGCAGGCTTACTAACGATGTTTCCTTTCAACGATGACAGAGATGGCCCAACTTAAACTTAGAAAGGTAGTTACTTGAATAGCTGACGTAAGACATTGTTAGCTTCGATGTTACTCATACATATTGTTTTGTCCTTATAACAATACCTCTGGCAACGCACAAAAGAATTAACGACAAAAAGATTCTCATAAATACATATTTAAATTTAGGTTTTTTTGTGGTGAAGGTCAAAGATACGGTTACTTAGAGTTAAATTTTACAAGATTTATGCTCATTGGTGAGCTTTAAATAAATTTTAATACAAGATAAATCTAACTTCTTAAACCTGTGTTGAAATCTACACCTCTTTGAATCACGTCGCAAAAACTAAAATGAAAAATTTTATTCACTGTTTAATTTTATCCATATAATTTTGCAGCGTTCAGTGGGCAATCATAAGTAATGCCTTTTACAAATAAATTAATAAAAAATCTGTTTAGTTTTCCTTGTCGTCGTTAATAAGTTTGGACCTTACCGGTTTTAAATTAGGTATGTTTTACGGCACTTCAATACCTAGATATCATTTTAAACAATAAAAGACATCAACGCGAGCGCTTGCACCTATGTATTCTTATTTGCTGTCACCTATGTATTTTTCTTTGAAAATCATGGAAAATAATATCAACAACATATCTACTAAATTGACTGTCAACATTTGCCGATTTGTTTTCTTAGTTGAAAAATTACACTATCTATATAAATAAAAATGAATTGTTGTTCGTTAGTCTGATTAAAACTCGAGAACGGCTGGGCCGATTGAGCTGATTTTGGGTTTAAAATGTTTGTCGTAGTCCAGGGTAGGTCTAAACGGTGAGAAAATAAGGAAAAATTGCGAGAAAGATAGAGTAAAACAACAATTTCATTTTCCAATATAAAAGTTGTCCATGTTCTGATAGATGATAGATGTCGTTGTCATAGTAACCGGCAAATCAAGTGTCAAATTCAAGTGTTACAATTACAACCATAGAGGTAACAAGAACAACCCGTCAACCTGATACAAGTAATGTTTAATTGTTTTCAAAAGACGCAAAGGAATTAAATCCAAATCATGCAGATAATTTATAGGTGTACCAGTAACTCAATGACAAAAAAAGTAAAACAAATAATGATTTTTATATGGTATTGTTGTCATGTCATCTGTCAAGTGACATTACGTATGTTTCTTTACATATTTTGTTATTTTCAAGAATTTTTAAGCAAAAAGTGAAAGAATGACTACGAAATCACCGCGGTCACAATCCAGAAGCACTGTTTATAACGTCTACCGATAAATCTGTAAAGAAGAAGGTGTAGCTTACACGCAATTTCGATTTTAGACCGTGTGCCTCGCCAAGGTTGATACTTTGTTTCATATCCATATGAGTTTAACATTTGTATATAGGTATATTAGGTATGTAACATACAACTTTGGCTTATTACAGGGGTATGTAATAGTGCTACACGACGAATTATTGTAGAAGGCAGATGAAGAAGTCAGTAGCCTTGGTGTCAGATTCACATGAGCCGCCTAAAGACGTTTAACTTGCCTTATGTGACGATCACTGCCATAGCCGTAATCTTGACAAAGTACAGAATCATTTTTTTTAACGGGCAATAAGGTTAAATCAAACTTGCAATGCCCTAACCAAACTGGGATACTAATCACAAAGCGAAATACCATTTCTCTGTTATCTTTGTTGTGTAAATAGAGTACTTATATTATAATGATTGGGTTTATCTTAATTTATTTTATACTAGCTTTTGCCCGCGACTTTATTCCCATTCCCGGGAGATTTCCGGGATGAACACTACCCTATGTTCTTTCTCGGGTCCCAGACTATATTTGTACCAAATTTTATTCAAATCGGTTCAGTGGCTTAGGCGTGCAGAAGAGACAGACAGAGTTATTGTCGCATTTATAATTTTAGAATGGATTAACCAGATATATATCTCGATATATCTCACTCTCTTTTAAAAAATATCTTTATTTGGTCACTCATGGTTAGGGGCTAAAATTAGTGCCTAAAGCCTTTTTTAGCTTTATCCAGAGTAGGCCGCAAGTAGGTCCCAATCATCTCATCAGCTAATAGAAAAATACAACTAATCAAACATTACTGTTAAATAAACTGCACTAATTATCGCCTATGGCTTATTCTGATATATTTTATAACCTATTTTTGTTCAGCATAGTTGTTCAAAAACAAAATTATTTTATGCCCATTTCATTACATGTCCTTTCAACAATCTTTTTGTCAAAAGTTAAGGGACAGTGACAATGACAGTATTGCCAGATTACTAAACAACTATTAAGCCGCCCCTAAACACGTTAATCCAGATTGTGATAATGTGGCGAAATTGATACAAATCTTTTATGAATAAAGGTGATAATAGGTTTACATTGATAGGTAAGTGATACGAAGTTCACCGGGTCATCTAGTTAGATATAAAATCAACTATTTCACCGTGCTTTTAGTTTTATTAAACACAAACTTTTCAAATTGCATAATTTTCTGAGTTACATAATCACATGACGCCTGTAATTTTTATCAAACAGGGACATAATAATACTGTTTATTAACTTACTTAACCTCAAACTAAGTTGTCAAGTGAATATTTATTGTTTGTTATTTTAGATATTCAGATGAAAGACATTCAACATACAATATTCAATGGAGACAACAGAAATACTCCATTTTTATCTATTCGGTTTAGGCAACATCTTTTTTACACTAAGGCCTTCGGATTCCTGTCATTGTTATTATACGTTTGAATATACAGATGGGTTCACCAATACCAATAATATAATAGTTATTAGATACACATTTCTTACATCTGCGTCTCCAGACATCATCTTTTTGAATGGGTCTCTGACTTTTAGACCAATATGTCTAGAAATGATAGCGAGTCTAACTAAAGGATATATCACGTTACTGGCCGGTGGAGGTCAGTTTAAAAGTCACTCAGCGTAAAATAACTGCAACCGGTTAAACTAGAACTCGATCTTCACAAGGTTAGGGAGACTACTTACTAGTACTTATGTTAATCTGATGGAAATTTCCAAAATAAAAAAACAGAAACTGGTCCTTTGGATAATCCAAGATTCCCTCATAAGCCATACAAATAATTTGTCATCTAAGTACTGCCACACAGTATACAGTAAACGTATTACAATGTGCTAATTTGGGCAACAAATATTTGGCTAAATTTTGAGTGCAAATATTAACTAAACTACTTGGCTTATCACACTGTGTACGTAGGGTTGCCCGGTCAGACAATTTAGGACATTCAAGGAAAATAGAGAAGAAAATAAAAAAAAAATACCACAGTTTTATGTATGAGGTTTTAAAATACAATATCTTACGTTTACGGGATAGTAAAAAAATCATCATCTCCCTAGCCTTTTCCCAACTGTGTTGGGGTCGGCTGCCAGCCTAACCGGATTCAGCTGGATACCGGTGTTTTACGTGGAGCGACGGCCTATCTGACCTCCACAACCTAGTAACTGGGCGACACGATACCCCGTGGTTAGACTGGTCAGAGTTTCTAACTAACCAGTAACGACTGTCAAAGTTCTACGAATGACTACCGGGACCAACGGCTTTACGTGCTTTCCGAGGCACGGGATGTCAGTGATGTCTAAGATAAACTTTAGAAAGTACATATGAATTGAAAAAGTCACATTGGTACTTGCCCGGATTCAAACCCACAACCTCTTACACGAGAGGCGGGCGCGGGGACGGGATAGTAAAAAAATATGGGATAAAAAGTTTAGAAATAGAAATACAGTATGGAAATACGGCATCATACATAGTACAAAACCACAGATTACTAAATAATTACTACACAAAACAAAGTCCCTCCTCGCTGTTTGTACCTAGGCATGCTTAGATCTTTAATACTACGCAATTGATTTTTATACCGATAATTTTGATGGTTTCTTTTAACCGATAAAGTAACTCAAGAAAAAGGTTTATCCATACTAATATTATAAATGGGAAAATGTGTCTGTCTGTCTGTCCTTATGTTTGTCTTTCTTTCACAGCAAAACGGAGCGACGGAGTGATTTTTTAAGTGGAGATAGTTGAAGGGATGGAGAGTAACATAGGCTACTTTTTCTCTTTCAAACGCGAGCTAAGCCGCGGGCAAAAGCTAGTGTGTTAATACGTGCATGTTATTATAAAGTAGAGAAAAACCACCATTTTCAAAGATTTGTAGTGAAAAGCTGGGTCGGGTCGCTGTAATCAATAAGTGTGTTCTTTGTATAAGTCCTAGTCAAGACTAAGTAAGATCTTAATTAATAAGCGCTATTAAAAATTTTATGAGTTTCTAGAGAATAAAAATACAGTGTGTCCGGGCGTGGACTAGCGATATTCTAAACACTTAAATATAAGCTATTTTAAAGTACAATTACACTCTAAGCTTGGGTCCAAATCACTTCCCTGCTTTGTAAAAGTAAAGTAAAGTAAATCTTTATTGACACATTTTAACAAATTATTTTATGAAATTCCCTAGCTCCTGCGCTAGTGTACACTGTATTACAGGAGCTAGTGTCTTCCCCTTATTAATAAACAACATATTGTATGTCTCTAAAGATGAGCGAAATAATATTCGAGCAAGCAAAATTTTAAAACATTAAGAACAAGATAGAAAGGAAATGTTTAGTGTGCTATGTGATGTGTGAACGTAAAGTGTGCTGTCACGTAGAGTGTAGGTTAGTGGAATGAGGAAGAGTTTTTGTGTAGTGTGTGCGTGTTTAGTGAGGGCGTGTGTGCGGTGTAGTGTGTGAGTGGGGGTGGTGTGTATGAAGTGAAGTGTGGGTGAGGGTGGTGTGTTCGTCTTTTTCCTCAAGAAGATTGAATGAAGTTTTCGGTGGCATCATAGTCCAAGCTCTTGTTGTGTGTGTCATGGAACTAGGAATGACAAAAACTTAGAGGGATATGTTTTTTTTTGTACGTTCATATGGAATATTTCAACAAAAAAAAAAAACAAAATGGCTGCCACAAAGCAGGGAAATGATTTGGACCCAAGCTTAAAGTGTAATTGTACTTTAAAATAGCTTATATTTAAGTGTTTAAAATATCGCTAGTCCATGCCCGGACACATTGTATAATTAATTACATATTTTTATTTCATTGGATTATGCCAATTAGCACTATATGCACACAATGGCAAATTAAAAATATTTGCATATCATTTTCTGGCGAAGTGTGTCATTAAGCTTAATAACATTTATATTATCCTCTGTATTAACACTTGATTGTATCCTTCGAACACACGTGATTTCAGACACAATATAAAGCCTGACAGCCGGCGGTCACTTGGTCGTCAAAATGTTAAGCAATTAAATGATTTTAACTATGACTTTACCAGAGCCTAGTAAAATCATATAAATAAGACCATCTGCCTCACTAATCTATTTCCTACTTGATATGTTTGACAACCCTACATGTCGGTATTGTCACTTTAATCGTGACTATCACGAAGTGTGACATGTAGATGTAACTGTGGACCTAAACAATATTTACTATTTTAGATCTTGACTTTGGACTTTGACTGTCAAATAAATGACCGCCGGCCGGCAACCTCATATTATGCCCTTTGTTTCTTGTAGACTAAGAACTGAGTGTGTTTTATTGATTGGATTTTCGTCCTCGCTCTAAATAAGGCACTAATCGATATCCAGAATTAGTATCATATCTAACGATAATCGAAATTGCTTATTGAGCTGTAATTTAACAGTGACAGCTAGCAATGATCGAAAACAATAAAATTCCGTAGTATCAGTCGGAATCCCGTGGAATATCCATATTAACATCAATGTTTGCGGTCAATGAACCTAAATAGCTATTACCTATTCCGATCACAGGTCATAACACAAATGAGTTCGTAATGAAGACAGCAGCCAAGACGTAAACATTGGTACATTAAAAATATTCCATAGTTATTTGTGACCGAAGGAAATATACTCGATAGATTCAGTTGTTATGACACTGCATTCATGTCTTTCAAAAACGAACAACTGGAATAGTTGAATTAATCCATTGATCCAAGATTTCGGACTAGATTAGCTACTAGGAATTGTTATCCTTTGGAACGGTTGTTCCCATAATGTCTAGATATTTTAATGGAATACAGAAACTCATATCTATGAACTAGAGTACAATTACTAGAGAGATCGGGTAATCAATGCTAATTGGCTAATCTTGTTACAAAGATGGCTAGTCAAGGTCCACTAACGACTCATCATTTGCAGTTTTTAATGTATATTTACAAACAAATTACAACTACAAAGTATTCAAAGTTCACAATGTTATAATATCCACTACAATAGCTAAATTGATAATTTCAGTTTATGTTCAAAGACCAGTCTGGTGTAGTGGGCCAACGAACTATATGATCTAGTATCAAGATTTTTTTTGGTTTCCTTCTGAGTTGAGTTCTTGGGCCTCTTCTTAAGACTGTAAGTCCATATTAAAGTGATCAAGCAACTGAGGCTTAGCATTTTTTTTGAGACTATCTCGTCTCACTATTCCCAACCGCGATTCTTGAAAGCCAGAATCAACCGTAGAATTCACCAGAAAAGCGCCGAGCAAAAACTCGACGAGTCCTGGAGAAACGATAAAATAGTACTCACAGAGTATCATCGTAAACATGTTTCAATCCAGTCCAGCATTCAGTACCCAGCGGATTCAAAAATGATACGTTAATACAGTGCTAATACAGAGTCAGAATCTAGTGATGATGGCGCTAGCTACTGAATCAATGTAAATCAGCATTTACTGTCTTGGATTCCGCGACAAAATGAATCAGGGAAAACCAGCCGAAGAGTAAGAAAAATCATGGTTTCCATTTGTGATGCCCTAATAAGCGTCTATCTTTTAAGGGTTTTGATTTAGAAGCCAAGGAACTAGAAGAGTGACATATTATGTAATTAACTAACCAGAAAACCAAAGTGAACGAACTAAACGGTGTTACTTTAGTGTAACAACACTTTATTCCAGCCAATGACACCAAAGTTAATACTATTTACCGTTCTGAATTATGTACATGTTTTCGACCCTTTTGACCCTAACGTATTTTGTGCTAATTGTTTTTGTTTGTAATCATGAAGTTGACGTCAGACTGGACCCTGGGTATGTACTTATTGTTATTTTTCAATTATTTTCAGAAGTGAAAATGGCGTCAGCAACTGTAGGAGCAAATGAGAAGAATGGGGTCGCACAGAATTTGATTGAGAAAGCGCCTTGGTAAGTTATTTTTCTCATATAATATACCTACATTGTTGGTTCAAAGGGAAAGTATTTTGAGTTGTAGTTTGACGACGTTAATTTTCTACGTCACAGATGTCATAAAACTGCTGATTTTTCAATTATGACGTGCAAAACACAATCTTCATAAATAAATAAAAATGAATCGCGAAATGTGTTGCTAAGCGCAAATCTCGAAAACGTCTAAGTAGAATTCGGTTATTTTATGTTTTCAAATATTTTCGCTGAAGGTCCTTTTGAAAAGAAAATTTTATATGTCGTCAGGAAATTTTAAAATCGGGAAAAAACTGTGCGTCTCTTTTTAAAATCTAGCCTAGCTAATCTCGCAGGGTCAGGCAGCCTATAATAAAATTATATGGCAATAATTTATATAAACATACAGTAAACAGAAACAGAATATGGGAATTTTCCCGCCCGGCTAGGACCGGGACCGCGTCGACGGCGCGTTTTGTTCCACGCGCGCCTCAAAGAGAAGAAGTCAGCACAAGAAGGGGCCCAACAAGGCCACGCCTGCCGGGGTTGCGAAATGTTTATAATAGTTACCGTGACCCCGGAACATAAAGGGCAATCGAAGGAACATGAGTGGGTTTTAGTCAGTAAAAGTCTGACATGCCCTCCCACCGCAGCCAGGACGGGAGCAGTAATTTGATGAATTCCACTCACCAAAAAATATATATATATGGGAATTTTAACTAATAATTATTGATGTATGATGATGGATGTATTTATAATGTTATAAAAATGGCATGTCTGTGTTTATGTGATATAAATCAATCTACCTACTGCAATCTATCAATTCAGCTCATTAAAAATTCTACACACCTATGTTACAATTTGCACAAATATGCAAAATGCATCTTTTATAGCACTCCTTAATATTACCTATTTTATCTAAGATAAATGCAAATAAATACAGTAAATAATGTACTTGTTATATAGATGTGAAGACATAACAAAATTAAATATTGTTTGGACTTTAAAAGAGACTGACCTCTTGAGTTTGTTTCGGTTGTTTCTTCTCAGAGTAGTCCAGCTAGGAAACACCGGCCCCATCGTTCGTTTAAAATAAGAAAAGAAAGACTTGTAAAGGTGTAATTTTATACCTGTTTACAAAATAAAAGTTACCTATTTTATTCATTTTATTTTTATTTTAAAGTCTTAACATATTATGCTAAGCGTTTATAAAGTTAAAATATTAAAATCTGTATTGCCATGCAAAATCTTAAAAAAATAGCAACACGGACATGTAAAACATATTTTTGTTTATCAAAATATTTCTTAACCTTTCAGCGACCATTCGACAGCCGGCTTCCGGACTGCCATTGTCTTTCTATTGTGTCTCGAATCACGTGTGTTTGAAGGTTTAAAGTCAAATCATTATTTTCGTTCCAAATCATTACTTCCTAACGTAATTTACAAAACAAAAATGAATCTAGTACCCCATCCCAAAATGTTATTTCGTATTGAGAAGTACGGGCAAGAAACTCCATATTATTTATTCCTACTCATTTCCATTACAATAATGACACAAATACATCATAATTATGTTGATTAAGTCAGCCTAAAAGCATACATTACTAAGATTGACAATACTAACCCGAAGCACGAAACCTTGAACGATGAATTTACTAAGATAATTCTTTGATAATGCCTATTAAATTATTTGCAAATTGAACAAGTACACAGGAAAATCTAAGAAATCAGATTTCCTTAGGTTGTTTTACGTGGCTAAATACTTATGATTCTCTAACTTATACGAGTAATCTGTGCTTATACACTGCCACTGCTAGGTTTAAGACGAGCATTCCAAAAGGCAAAATTTTAAAAAAGGCTTAGGGTAATTACGTCTTAGGGCGAGCGCGCACTACGATAAAAAATCTTTGCGAAAAAATATCGCAAATCTGTGAACCACAGAAATACACTACAATCCGGGCATTGCGAAAATAAATCGTTTGCATTAGTGCATTTTAGTTTGCGATTTTAATTCGCATTTAAAAAATCGCTACGATTTTTTATCGCTGTGCGCGCTTAGCCTTCGGTTTTTTTTTGGGCCTCCGCAAATACCTATGTCACGGATGTCACCGCAACTTTCAGTGGGTTTCAGCATTCTCACAGATGGCTTCATTGGATTATTTTAAGCCTATATAATGAAGGCCAAATTTCCACCATATTGAGATAAAACTACTTTGAAATTTATTCAAAAGAAAATGTAATAATCTAACCCCGAGCAGAATTTAAAAACGTACACACATTTGAATGGTTTGAGAAAATACTTCGATGATGTTCTCGTCGTATTCAATTAAATTATTTGACTTTCACTTTGATAGCAGACATCGATCAAGCGGTAGCCGGCTGTCACGCTGCTATACCTAATTGTCTAGAATCTCGTGTGTTCAAAGGTTTACTTGGAGACATAATACAATTAAACCTATACTTCTCCAAACAGATTTCTCGGAATATCCAGTCGCCTTAATAATTGCGCAACTATCAACCTCTATAATAGCAAAGGAAGAAAACCTTCAAATCCTCCAACTGGCCAGTACTCGGCTATTTAGGGCAATTTGTTTGTTCGCGCATGCGCTGTTACACAAGCCGCGCGAACGCATCTCGATCACGCGCCGACCATTGACCTTATACGTGCTGATGTGCGTGACATTGACTTTCGAACTTATGGGGGGTACTCAAGGTCATGCGGTCAACTTTGATGTTGGAGGGGTTCATTTTGGTTCTTTGCTGTTTGTTTTTAATTACATAATGGTGCTGATTCTCTTGTTCACGGACTATAATACATTTAGGTGCATCTATCTCTTTCCTTTTCATTTAAAGGGAGAAAAAGGACAGAAGATAATTTAGCCGTGATTAAAAACATGGCCACTAAAAATACGGCGATTTACTTCAGGCGCTGTTTAATTTGACAAGTCTAAACTAATACGTATCTTCTATCCTTTTCTTAATGAAATGGAGAGAAAGAGACGCACTGAAATTAAATTTCTAAAAAGTATTGTCCAGTTGTGAACAATGGAATCGGCACCATTATCTAATAAATTAACCGTTGAAGACACACATCGTGTTGATTTGCCATGAAGTCCGTACGTGATACTGAATCTAGACTCCCAAAGCACTTTGTCTCTGTTATATACCTAGTAGACAATCACGATATTTACTACCAGAATTCTGTGTCTGGGTGTAATTTATCTATAATATGTATGTTTTATAAAGTATATAAGTATATGTATATCAGTTGTCTGGTTACCATAACACAAGCTCTGCTTAGCTTGGGATCAGATGACCGTGTGTGAGTTGTCGTAAGATATTTATTATTATTAATTTTTTTTTTTTTGGTGAGTGGGAAATCGTCTAATGACTGCTCCCGTCCTGGGTGCGGCGGGAGGGCGTGTCAGACTCTTACTGACTAAAACCCACTCATGTTCCTTCGATTGCTCTTTATGTTCCAGGGTCACGGTAACTATTATAAACATTCCGCAACCCCGGCAGGATTATTATTATTAATCACGATTCCTGTGCGTTCAAACAGTAGCAGTACTGTTCTGTTCTGTCCCACTGTTCTGCCCTCGTGTGAAATAGGCATAAGACAAAAAGCTATCAATAAGTTAGTTTCAAATCTCAAGTAAAGAGCTGGTAACTAAGGGCATACACACTACTAGCATGAACCAATATTTAATTTATAGAAGCTCTAGCTGCCTACATAAGACTTAAACTTAGGCATGTTCCTAAACCAGTTCTGTACGCGTCACCCCGCGATTTATGTGTGTGTGTGTGTATGTGTGTGTTGATGTCATTGTCCGTGCTAGGCTTGTATGAACGTTGCACTAAATTGATATAGGTACCTGTACCTAAATACTAAAAGACGGCTCGCAGAAGTTTTTCAGAATTGTTAGTCGTCTAGCCCAAATTATTCCAAATATTTCACTCAGTTCAAGTAATTGTAGATACTTCCGCAATAACGGTTTTTTGTGGTTTACAAGAACCGGTTAAAAAGACTTAATCGAACTATTCCGAAACGATAAGTAGTAAGTCTTGTTAAGTATATCAGGACATTACCGTATATATAGTATAGGTACTGCCGACCACAGACCCCAAAGAGCGCCACTCATCCCGTGGTTATTCATCCGCTGCTCCTAACGTTTTTCAATTTTCTGTCCATAGCGTAGCAAGCCTAAAGGCGGAACCACATTACCGTGTCGTGGCGCGCCATGATGCTTACTGGCGTGGCGGTGAGTGTGCACACTTACGTGTCGTGTCGTGGCGTATTCTGGCGTTTTTTCTGAACAGTACTTAACGAACCTTTGCAGCGTTCAAACGTACATAATGATTATTTTTGATGAAAACCTTCAATTTCTCTTAGCATTGAAATTTCTTAATAGCAAAAAAATAAACGAAAATACTGGGTTCACCCTATAAACAGAGGGTTGTTAATTTTGTATAATTATTCGCTTATCCCTTTTTAAATAAACAATAAAGTAATATACTATTTTATTGACTTTCAACGTTTCAGCAATTTCTTTCCAAACACCATTTACAAGTTCAATAAGATCGTCAGTAATTTTGCTGCAAATATTAATAAATCCAAAAGTGCCCGCCAGATGTTCGGTTCGCGCCACGAGCCACGCACCGGTACAGAGCGGCCTTAAAAAAGGCGGAACCACATTACCGTGTCGTGGCGTGTCGTGGCGCGCCAGAAGCATATCGGTTTCATACATTTAGTATGGTTAGAGACACACTTGTATGGCGTGTCGTGGCGCGACACGTTCGGCCGTGTCGCCGACTGCTCGCCACCGATTGCGCCAGAGCGGTGGTGGGGGTTTATGACGCGACACGACACATGGGCAAAATGTGTTTCTGTCTGTACCGGCGCGTGGCTCGTGGCGCGAATCGAACATTTGGCGGGCACTTTTGGATTTATTAATATTTGCAGCAAAATTACTGACGATCTTATTGAACTTGTAAATGGTGTTTGGAAAGAAATTGCTGAAACGTTGAAAGTCAATAAAATAGTATATTACTTTATTTTTTATTTAAAAAGGGATAAGCGAATAATTATACAAAATTAACAATCCTTTGTTTATAGGGTGAACCCAGTATTTGCGTTTATTTTTTTGCTATTAAGAAATTTCAATGCTTAGAGAAATTGAAGGTTTTCATCAAAAATAATCATTATGCACGTTTGAACGCTGCAAAGGTTCGTTAAGTACTGTTCAGAAAAAACGCCAGAATGCGCTACGACACGACACGTAAGTGTGCACACTCACCGCCACGCCAGTAAGCATCATGGCGCGCCCCGACACGGTAATGTGGTTCCGCCTTAAAGGCGGAACCACATTACCGTGTCGTGGCGTGTCGTGGCGCGCCAAAAGCATATCGGTTTCATACATTTAGTATGGTTAGAGACACACTTGTATGGCGTGTCGTGGCGCGACACGTTTGGCCGTGTCGCCGACTGCTCGCCACCGATTGCGCCAGAGCGGTGGTGGGGGTTAAAGGCGGAACCACATTACCGTGTCGTGGCGCGCCATGATCCACTTTGGTCTCCATTTTAACACATGTCTGTGTCCATTTCTACTACAGCGTACTGGTAATAAATAATATTTATCTATCCATCTATCTGTCCGTCTACTGATTCAAATGAGTCAATTTAGCACAAAACTTACTTAACTTTTAAATATTGTAGAGAATCTGGCTGACAGCCGTATTAAAACCTACATAGACATGTTTAAAGATTCGAATGAAGCACAATGAATATGAAGACTAAACAGCCTATCAGGGTGGAGCAGTCGCTTAAAATAATATAAAAATATGAATGATAAAGAAGAATACTAACAATATTTAAAAAAGTTGGTTTATTTTAATATCCTTTTGGTTGGTTTCCTTTATTATGCGCACCGCAAAGGAATGGAATTCTCTGCCGGCGTCTGTGTTTCCAAAAGCATATAACCCGGATGTATTCAAGAGAAGAGTGCATAGGCATCTTTTGGGTGAGCTCGCTCCATCGTAGGCCCCGTCTATGCCCTCGGACTAGTCTGGGACCAAGAGCAAGCCCATAAGTTATAAAAAAAAAAATATCCCGGGTACAGGAGACTTGACACAGCCACACAAATAACCGGATTTTCGTCATAGTGTAACGACCTAGTTAATATGTATAAATGCATTATTGAAAAAACTGATTGTGCGCCCATTATCAGGCGTGTTTCCTTCCTTGCTAACCGGGGCAAGGGGGCGTTTTATCACAATTTCTGCCCGTATGTTTGGTAAAGAATAATCGAGAATATTTCGCGTGGAAAAAAGTTTTTAATAGAATATACCCTTGGTGACTGGAAAATAGCGTAGGTATTTATAATATTCTGGCTATCTGGCATTGATCTTAAAACCAAACAAAAAATCTAATTTTCAGTAGATTCGTAAGTTCATCTAAAAAATGGCAGACGCCAATTTTTTTGGTACCAACGATTTAGTTTTGTTCAATAAAGTTTTCTGTCTAAGTGACTAGCAACGCATAATATTAGCGCATATAATGTTAACGCATCATCATAAATATTTTATTTTATCTGTAAAAAAATCCATATCTGCGTCAATGATAAGAACAAATTAACGGCAAATATGTGATCGCCAGACTGGTCTTATTAACTCTAGACACGTATACACAAGCGTGGACCATCCTAAATTACAAATCAAATAAAATAAATACATATCCTGGGACAACTCACACACGGCCATCTGATCGCAAACTAAGCAGATCTTGTACTATGGAAACCAGATAAGAAATATAAATACTTATATAATTTGTAAATATATACATAATATAGATAGATTAGACCTAGACACAGAACAAGCATACTGATCACACAAAATTACTGAATTTCAGATTTTTACCGGTACTGTAAACTACAAGATAGACTTTGAAAGCACATTTATCGAGCAAAATTCGGTTTGATACTTGTTCGGTTTGTTTTGTTTTTAAAATGTCTTTATTTCCATAAAAGCATACAATAAGTTAGGTTACTTACATGCAACAATAAACATGGGCACTTTGTAAATTTTATCAGGCTAAGGCGCCTCCAAAAAATATTAATATTTTGTTTTGTATTAACGTTTGCTTTTTGCATCTAAAAATAGTTTATACAATATTGTATACTTGTTCGGTAATGATCCCGCAACCTATGGTATTATATGATATTAACAACAATATGTTTAAGGAGGCCGCACATGGGGCATACATTTGCATCTCAATAAATGTATGCCCCATGTGACATGTGCATAATGTAATATTAAGTACTTTAGTTCGCGTGCGCGCACATTGAGGAAACAATTGTTGCGGGCATATACAATACATTTGTAGCAAACAATTGCGCCGCAACAATTGTTGCGAGGTAAATGTTTGATGCGTGTTGCGTGTTACGTCGGCGTCGTTGTGCTGTCGTTAGAATTCACTCATACCGTAAATGCACGACATTTTTAAATAATATGACGTTTAATTCTATGGAGACTTGATGAAGGCAGCGTGTCACCTTGACAAGGTTTTTAAATCAATAATAGGTGTATCTAGTCATTCGTTCACCGCAAACACGTTAATGAGTCAATATAATATCAAAATCCAAAATATCAAGATATGGACAATATAAATTAAATATGTTGGTAGACGTATCATTGCGATTATTATTTTTTAGATAAATTCAACAACAATGGTAAATAATGCTGCAGGCATTTAAAATGTTACGGCTGTTAAGTTTTACAGCTGTTTTTTATTATGATTATTTCAGAAACTGTCATTCAAAAAATGCAAGAGGTACTTAGCCACCATAGATATATTTCTCTGTTAGCCACCATGAAGTGTTACTTACGTAATAATTAAAGTAGCAATTATTAAAAATAATTGGAAAATTTAGAAATTGTTCAATAAGCTGCAACAAATTCATAACATAGTATCAGCAGCAAGGCAGAAAAACCGGTTATAAACAAGTTATGTAACCAATTAATCCAAAACAGCTCCAATTACAACGACCATTTTTTGCGACACTCTTAATTCAAATAATCAAGGTCGGACCAATCAGGCGAGTTTCTTTATCATTCTTTAACCACCTAAACGTTTGGCCTCCACGGACGCACTGCACGCATGTAGTCATGTACTGCTTGAATAAAGACAGGATGCATCGCAGGATGCACCTCCATTGTGTATTATGCTGATTTTCGAAACACTTCCTCTAATTATTATGCAACTGCACTTCGCTGCTAACAGCTCGCATACTAGTGAAAGTCGTGTTAAAGGCACAGCGTCTACAACTAACATTAAAGTTTATTCATTAAATTCTGTGCTCAATGGTACTTGTCCCTCAATTTCACTTATGTTTTAAGTGATTTTTCTGATCGGACTGATCCGGCTCGATAATTTTCTGTGTATTATGTATTTCGACGTTTCGTTCGTTGGAAAGAACGGCGGAAAGCAGAAACTTCTTTTTTTCGAGTGAGTAGAGTCATTTTATTTTTATATGTGTGTATTGCCTGACGGTTAAGCGGTTATAAGTTTTATATTTAAGGTGTTTAGGCTTGTTTTATTATGATGGAGTACCAGCTATAGATGACCTTGACGATACAAGGTACAATATTATTTAGTAACCTATTATAGTTTTTCAGAATATTTTTATTGGATCAACTGAAGGTATAAAATAAATTCAGTTTTTTTTTCATTTTATTGTGTAGTATTTCGTCCTGTCAATATAACAAAATAGTTAGATCTCTTTGATAGTGAAATTTTGGCCTTGTGTGCTCCAAGTTCCGAACAAAGCTCGCATATATACCTTATAAGTTTGACCTTGAAAACATCATGTAGAAACCAAAAGATAATCTAAACTTTATCCTTAAAATAATCGTATAAAAGGCATACAAAGATTATTTAAAACTAGTTAATAACCTAACATTGGTTTAGGTAATTAACTAATTGCTAAAAACTTTTTTTTTTCAATCAAATTGCAAGTTTTTTTAATAACCTTTATTCAAATATATAACCAAATAGGGTTAAGCGTGGTAATCAGTACTCGTGCCTTTTTTGCATAAGAAGAAGCTTTTGTCCAGCTGTGGGACATTATTATATTAGAATTAGAATTATAATATTGCGAATTTTTCTATTTGCTCTCTCAAATACACATTACTTATATCGTTTAGTCTATGTTTACTGATTCACCATCATACAAGCGTCCTTCCAAATAATTCCCCATAGTTAGGCACCCTATATTTAGACCTTGACAAACGTCAGCTTTCCTCTTTAAAACAATTACATAATGAATGCTCATTGAAGGCGATAATTGGCTCAGCCGAAGGCCTTGTTAGGTTTCTTATCAATTAACTTAATTAAAGATATCCTTTTGTGGTGTTAAATGAACGACTATTGGTCAAGATGTTTGATATCCGTGGCATAGTTTTAAATGTGTAGTTAGATTTATATGAATCCTAGTAGATAAGTCAGAGTATAAGTTTTATGCGATTATTTCCGAAATTATTGACATTATCAAAAAAATATTTTAGTAAACCTCTTTTCAATTTTAAATACCTCCTATCCAACGATATATCACACGTTAGGGTTGACATTAAAAAAAAATATCACTTAACACATAGGGGGGCTACCCTAATAAAACATTTTCATCCAATTTTTATTTCACTACTTTGTCAGCGTGATTAATATAAATATTGGTACCTAATTTCAGCTTTCTAGTGCTAACGGTCACAGAGATTAACCGAAGACGGACAGCCAGACAGACATGGCCAAACTATAAGGGTTCCTACTTGACTACGGAACCCTAAAAACGAATGCAATTTCCTAGTTTATTTCAAAGTACATAAATATATTTTGTGGTGCCCTAGCGGGGTTCATGTTAGAAACAAATAGAAAACCCTGTTATCATCATAAATGCAATAAATAAATAAATGGATTTACAATTTCTCCACTGAAAAAGTTGACCTTTTCTTGAAAGATGTATTAATATATAAACACACTCCTCAGCAGGTTACAAACTCGCTAAGCGTGCGGTTCATGGTACCATTCCTGGGTCGGACACAGTATTCACGTATTATTAGGTTTTCCATTGAAGAAATTGGATGACAGCCGTTAAAGGGTTTCTAATTAAACTCAAATTCTGACAATCGGCTTTACCGTACATACCGCCTAATATGATAGAAAATAAAAATAAGGGGGTAGATGAAAATTCATCGCCCGAATGCAGGGAGCTGTGACATCGCATTCTCAGTCTGCTTGCGACCACGACCTGTGCAACCAGGTCGAAACGTCAAGCCTTTCAAGGTATTTAAATAATTACTTTTCGCGTTAATACCCGTTTTAATAATATGTTGTTAACATGAAACGCGAAAGTTTAAAAGTTAGTTTTGCTTACCATACATATCGTTTAACCGGTGGTCTGTCGTAATTAAAAAGCATTCGACTAAAAGCATCGGCTTTTTAATTGGTAATATTCTTCGTGACAGTCATTGCGTGCTGGTCATCTAAAACGTCCCTGAAACTATTATTTACAATTTATACTATTGAGGCGCCTCAATTGTTGGCAAACGATCAATGAACATTTATTGTTTCGTGGAGTCGAGTAGTGTCTTGGCAGAAAAATATATAAACTAGTCAAGCTCCTTATTTAACCGTCAAACCTATGTGATTTGAGACACAATAGAAAAACAACAACAGCGCGACAGCCGGCTGTCGCTTGGTCCTCGAAAGGTTAATCTGCGTGCAAAGCCGGGGGCGGAAACAAGTGTACTACCTACCTATATTAGGTTAAGGTACCTATGTAGTGTCCTGCGATGGCTAATGAGATGACAAATTATTGTTTAAATATGTGTACACGTGAAAACAACTTTCCTAGAGACTTTTTTATTACTTATGTGAGTTATACTACTGTGTCTAACAAATCGTATTTATTTAGTTTGCTTTATAGGTTTTTTAAATTAATCAATTGTTTTAAATTAAAACATTAGGTTAAATAAAAATATTATGTCGTGCAGTTACAAATAACAAAAAAAGCATAAAAAGGCATTTTTTTCTTTACTACTGTAGGTCAATGTATTAACTTGTAAACAAATGAGAACAGATAGATAAACAACATGCTGTTTATCTATACATGCATACATATATTTAAAAATACATGAACTAAGTTATCAGACCTATAAAAAACATTTTTCAAAACGATGCACAACTCTGTAAAGAGGACTCCTTACAGATTTCTGTCAAAAAAAAACATATACATTCACAAACTAAGAAGCTTACTACTTCTCTTCAAACAAAACAAAAATCAACTCAACCTTTCTCATAAGGACGCTAACCAAATCTGTCAGAGCAAACATATCTAAACCACCGTACATCACGCAACGCGCACGGCGAGAGGCGTGGGCGCAAACGTGGCGCAAACGTTGCACAAACGTGTTGCAACTGTTTATAGTTATTGTATTACCGTCATACTAATTTGGCGATGTTGAGTGGATTGTTTAACTGCTTTTTAGGATTACCTATCTCTGGTAAATCCATGGAGTTATTACTAGAGGCAGATATTCGACACACGGTAAATAAATATCATGAGACAGCTCACATATGGACACTTGAGCCTAAACTAGGCAGAGCCTGTTAGCAGCTAACCAGAAAATTGATAAATTTTAATACACTTGTATAATTTATTCATAATAATACCAGCCAATAATTGTCCCACTACAGGGCAAAGGCCTCTTCTTATATAGAGAAGATACGAGCATTAATCACCACGCGTGCTCAAGGTGGATTGGTGATTTCAGACTTATGTTCACTACAAATCCAGGCTTCTTCACGATGTTTTCCATCACCGATGTCTGTGATGTCCATGACAAACTTTAGAAAGTACATTATGAACTAAAAAGTCACATTGGTTCTTGCCCGGATTCGAACCCACAACCACTTGCATGAGAGGCGGGTGCTTAAACCACTAGGCCGTCACGACTTTTGAACTTGAACTGAACACTTAATTTATTAATACTTTCCTAATCTTGCTTTTCACACGTAGATTTGTCCTGGAAGAAATCGAATGACAATCTTCGGCTTAGCATAGCAGTCAGGGTTAAGCCGCAATTATATTATGCTGACGCCGCGTGTCGCAACGCGTGGGTAAGCTATCGGTTACATACATTTAGTACACGACACAGCGACACGCGGGACGGGACTAATGTAATCAATCCAGTACTAAATGTATGTAACCGATAGCTTACCCACGCGTTGCGACACGCGGCGTCAGCATAATATAATTGCGGCTTTACCAACCAATGGGCCATCAGCCAGTCATCAGTCGATCACGTTTGGAGCTCGTGTCAAATGTCTAAGTTTCCTGATCCATCGATAGGTAGGATATTGGAAGTGGTTGTTAGTAATTATTGAAGATTGAACTTTGTAGATTGAAGTAAAGCCGTCGACGTCAAAGCTATCTGTTAGCTTATTTCTTAAAATTAATTCTTAGACTTAATTTATTTTTTTTGTTCTTATTTACAATGGATTGTAAAGGAAAAAACCAAGACCAAGGCTAGTTTATATACGGAAACTATTTTTACAGTGCTATTATTGTTACATATTTTAAATAAGGGTAATGTGTCTGTTTATTTCTGCCTGCCGCGCCGGCCGGTTAAACAACCTCCTTTGACCAAAATATGACACCGAACAATCTTAAGAATATATTTATAAAATACGATTAAGAATGTAATAAGAAAACAAAAAGCAAAAACATCAGAAGGTCGAATCTCTTATTAATGAAATATACGAGTATTGCAGACAAGTTACTCGGTAACATGATACTAGACTGATTTTTCAAACTTTCTAGTTTCTGACTGTACGGTGGGCAAAACAGATAAGTATCCAGGGCCGTCAGATACAGTTTAAGTTTTCTCAAAAACCCACGGATATATTCTAATAAAAATTAAAACTATAGTAGAAAATGATTAATTCTTCAATTAGGTGAAATTTCATTTTTTTTTAATAAATAAATAAATATACTGGGACAACTCACACACGGTCATCTGATCCCAAGTTAAGCTCTGCTTAGAGCTTGTGTTATGGTAACCAGACAACTGATATACATACTTATATAATTTATAAATACATACATATTATAGATAAATTACACCCAGACACAGAACAAACAATCATGCTCATCACACAAAGTTTGTTCTGGGTGGGAATCGAACTCACGACCTCCGGCATAGCAGTCAGGGCTACTAACCACTACACCAACGAAGAAAAGAAGAGAAAGAAAACCTCAATTGTTCAGGAAAACCTCAATTGTATATGACGGCCCTGGATACTTATCTGCTTTGCCCCCTGTACCTACAGTTGTTAAAAAATAATACCACCCTATTACTGGCCTACTTCTAGGCAAAAGCCTCGCCTCGAACAGAAAACACGCGACCATTGATAACCACGTTTGCTCAAGGCGATTTAAGACTCACATGAATCCTCTCTTCGTTATCCTTTACCAGTATTCTTCATCATCATCATCTTCCTAGCCTTTTCCAAACTGTGTTGCGATCGGCTTCCAGTCTAACCAGATTCAGCTAGATACCAGTGTTTTACTTGAAGCGACTGCCTATCAGACCTCAACAACCCAGTAACTGGGCGACACGACACGCCCTTGGTCTGACATTCTGGCTTTTAACAACCCGTAACGACTGTCAAATTTCTACGAACGACAACCGGGATCAATGGCTTTACGTGCTTTCGGAGGCACGGGATGTCAATGTCAGTGATGTCCAAGATGAACTTTAGAAAGTACATATGATTGAAAGAGTCACACTAACACTTGCCCAGATTCGACCATATAACCTCGCTCAAAAACTAAAGCAGTATTAAAAATACTTGTTAAGCCATAAAAATACAATTCAGTATCGCTACCTCATTAACTGGCTCGTGTCATGAGCAATTTGCGTCAGTTAACCTCGAACTTGAATACTCAGTGTACCGTGGTGCCGCGTTGCACAACCATTCACTGCCAGTTGGTCGGCTTTCCTTTAAATGTACTCGATGGTTGTTTGTTAATATGTTGTTAAAAATTTGGATTACTAATGTATGAGTGGTTTTAATGGATAATATAGGTATTTGTTGTTAAGAAAGGCAGAGACGAGTGGAAAAAGAAAGGAAGGCCTCTGCCCTGCATTGGATAACACAGGCTTAGAATAGAATGGAATGTGGTACAAACTTGGTTGATATAATAATATCTTTCGCTTGATGTTACATAGTCTATCAAGCATGATCGATAAATAGACTATTCATCACAAAATGGTTTTTTTAATTCGAATCCTACCTATTAGCGGGATCAATGAAACAAACAAACCAAAATCTTTTCACCTGTATAATATCAGTGTTTGACAAATAATAAGTGCTTAAAAATGGTTTAAGTGAAATATATGCCTTGAATTTTGAATTTTAGATAAAGGTCTTTGCTTTATTTGAAAAACTTATAGCCAGTTACGGCTAGGTGTAAAGTAATATAAAATTATAAGTTAGTGTCGGCATTCTGTCTAACCGGACAGAGCTTAATACCATTATAACCCAGTTAAAGAATTACACGATAGATACCTCTTGTTTAGACTGCTGGTCAGACAATCTGGGTTCTGGAAACCCGTAATGACTGTCAAAGATTTACGTATGACGACCGGGACAAACGGCTTTACAGGCAGACCAAGTTATATGAAATGGCTAAAATTGGAACTACGGTTGACATGACATTTCAGTCATACATTTGACTTCATTTGAGTGTACTCTGTCTCTTTCTCTTTGCAACTCTGAATCGATGGACCCCTCCTTCAGTTCACAGATAACTTGGTCTATCTGTATATAGGTACGTGATTTTTGAGCCACGTGATGCTAGCGATGTCCTAGATCGATATGACTGTGAAGATATGTAGAGCATTAGTAGATCTCTAGACAGTGATGATATTAAAATAATATGATGTACTTAGCAAAATTAAACCATAAATATGCTAAGCAGTTATCATTATGGATAATTAATACATGTTTGTAAATTAACCGTGCGTGCATATAAAGTGCATGCAATAATAAAACGGCCTTGTCAAAATGAGCCCTTATGTTATGCAGTTTGTTTCAAAACTGGGTTAATTAATTATGATAAATTATAAAAAGTATTTGTGTCCTTGCTGAAGAGAAATTCAGGTTTTATTGGCTATTGTACTACATTAATAAAGGTAGGTAACTCAGTGCAAATCTTTCCGGAGAAATTAGGTGGTTCATTTGCAAACCGTAACATCTCAGGGACCGTTAAGAAAAGAGCCAACTGCGATTCCTCTGTTATTCTGGTCGATTGCGGTTTTCATTTCAAATTTTTCCCGACTACACGACTACCTGGCAAATCCAAAGGAGGATTATGATTTTGACAAGCTATGTATGTTGTCAGTTCAGTCATAGCTCCTAAACTACCTATCTATAATAATTACCTTATCTTTGTGTCAACTCAGAACAGGACAAATGATTTTGATCGTCCGCTTATATTAAGCTATATGACATTTCACGTATGTGACCTTCTGACGGACAAATAACAAAAATAAAAATTAAGATAAGCATACCGTGTTTGGTGTCATTGGAAAGGGGTTCAGTTGTACCTTATACTATACATATAACACCTATGTATTAATTTCTGTATGAAACATTTTCTTGTTGTGTATTTTTAGAGCACTCATTTTGCAGTCTGGTTTATGTTAATAAAAACGTGTATAAGTAAAACTATCCTACATCCATTATATACAACTACATTTTATTTAATTGTGTATGCAATCATTATGTGCCTACATAGTTGTATGTATGTTAGGTATTGGCAATGAAATTACTTTGCTTATCGAGTCTTATCGCCGGTATGGCCAATGAGCAAATTGAAACCATTGAAATTGACTCCATTTTATAACGTAATTTTGTTCTGAGGATATCGGTTATAGTAACAAACAAGCGCTAATCCCGCCGACAAACTGTTACGCAGTTTGGTGGGTTCATTATATGTAAACGCGTATAATATTATATTATTTATTATATGTTGGTCAAAATAAAGCATTTATTTATTTAGTAAAAAGTACGTTTCTGTATTTTTCACAAAACGTTTTATTATTTACAAAACGTTGTTCCACACTAGGGCTATTTTCTGTATCTTTACAAAAATATAAACTCACATACTCAAACAACCAGCCCGAAAAATGCCTGTAGGCAATACAAACGGACAAAGGACTTTATTAGACGTTTTGGCCTCTGAGTTTTTTTCAGGTGTTTCTTTTCAGAATAGTCTAGGAACCACCGGCACAATCGTTTGCATAAAATAAGAAAAATAATGACAATTCACAAAATAAATATCTTATATATATTATAAAATTCTCGTGTCACAATGTTAGTTAACATACTCCTCCGAAACGGCTTTACGGATTTTTACCTATATAAATATGCATATTCAGTAGGTCTCTGAGAATCTTTTTATTTTTATATTTTTGGTGATTGGTAAATCATCCAATGACTGCTCCCGTCCTGGGTGCTGTGGGAGGGCGTGTCAGACTCTTACTGATTAAAACCCACCCATGTTCCTTCGATTGCCCTTTATGTTCCAGGGTCACGGTAACTATTATAAACATTCCGCAACATACCCCTAAGTGATAAGGGTTGTTGACCCTAAACTTTTTTAACGCGGGTAAAACCGCGGGAGGTAGCTGAAAATTAGTCGTTCTTCAACATTAAAGTTCTTCATCATATATTCTTGTTCACTATTAATAGGCAAATCGATTGTCATTTGTTTCAGAGCGATAACACGACTAGAGGTCAATGACCGGATCAGTATTTAACTTGCTCTAAATCCCTAACTAATTGGAAAACAGGTTTCAAAAGTCACTGATTAATGTTAATGTTAGTTAATAACAATTATTTCTTGATTTGTTATTTAAATTAGATTCATGAATTTAAATGTTAATTTCGTTCTTGAAGTATTTTGGTTTATAAGAATTATCTATTTGAGAAACAGGCGGACAGACGAATATCGGAGGCTTAGTAAAAATAGGGTCTTGATGGCACCCGTATAAGGGACAATGCACACCGGAATGGCAGCGGCCGGCAGCGGCGCCGCGAGGCCGCCAGCGTCGCTAGAAACAAGAGGCGCGCGCGTGGCGCGCGGCCGCTCGCGGCGCCGCGGGCGGCCGCTGACGGCCGCTGGCAGTCTCGCGACCTTTTCAAGCTTTTCAAGCGATACTAGACTTTTAAGTATGTAGTTAAAGTTTAAAATTATTTCACACTGAAAGTGCTCGCCGCGCCGCTGCCGGCCGCTGCTATTCCGGTGTGACTCGGGCCTAAAACCGTAAAAAATGCAGAATATGTCATTGGACTATAATTATAAGTATGTATTTATTTGTTTTTATTTAGTTGATTGGTCACCATAGTTAAGACTCTGGTTTTAGAATCAGATGAACATGTGCGTTATCCCATAATATTTATTTATCCTTAACCTTTCGACGATCAACCAACAGTCGGCTGTCGCGCTGCTATTCTCTTTCTATTGTGTCTCGAATTACGTGTGTTTGAAGGCTTAAGTTATTCATCCAGAATTTCAGAAAAAAAACAGATATTCTGAAGTTCTGATGAAGTTGAATAAAACTCACCATTATTGGCCGTTTAGACGGAGAGTTTCTCGACTCGAACGTACGATTATCGAAAGAACATTACAAAAATCTCTTCGTGTAAAGGACATTTTGTGCTAACATTTTTTCTTAGGTACCTAAAAATAATGGACAGTATGGAATTCTTTATACAAATCGGTATGTTGTACGTTATTTGCATAATAGATGGGGCAATGATCTGATCTTACCCAACTGCGCTGCGTAATAGGTGGTATAATTGCTTCACTGCTAATCTCAATGGCATTGGCTTGCGTTTTTTTTTGTTATAACTAGAGTTCTTTTTTCTTTAATAAAATTTACTACACATTACGAATATAGGTATCCTGTATCAGAGGTGCATTTACAAGTATATACCCTGACGAAAGTAGACACATGCCATTTTGACTTTTTGGCAGAAGTGAAGTGTGTCTGTCAGTCTGTCTGTCTGTATGTTTGTCTTTCTTTCACGGCAAAATGGAGCGACGAATTGACGTGATTTTTTAAGTGGAGATAGTTGAAGAGATGGAGAGTAACATAATAGGCTACTTTTTGTCTCTTTCTAACGCGAGCGAAGCCGCGGGCAAAAGCTAGTTTTTTAATAAATCTGGAAAAAAGCGTCTATTGTGAGGCCGAGAAACAGCCCCAAAGACGATATAACAGTTTATAAACCTTCAAACAAACGTGATTCGAGACACAATAGAAAGACGACAGCGACAGCCGGCTGTCGCTGTCGTCTTTCTATTGTGTCTGTGTCACTTGGGCTTGTATTTTTCATTCAGAGTTAGTCAGGCGTTATAAATCACATAATGACAGACTTCCTTTATCTACTATACAAATGTATAGGTATATGATGTGATATATAATTACATATAATGCGTAGCTAGGCATAATATCTCATAGCTAGGCACAATAAAACTATTATGCCTCTGTTTCCATAATACATTATACCTCGTGTCATTTTCATAATTACTGATGTGGAAAAAATGCTTGACTGTCTGTAATTTTGCTTGTTTTCAAGGTTAAAATAATAAAGGACCTTTTGTATGTCAGACTAGAGTATGTCAACGTTTCCGTCTGCATAAGGCTAAGTATAAAATGTAATTTGCATCACAAAATAATTAAATATATAAAATAATAGGTACTTATTTTAAATTATTTTATATAAAAAAAGCTTCGAGGATTAAATTTAATGTTAATTGTATTTTTTTAATTTAAGTCCCGGATGCTGATGCTGAATAAGATTTTTTTATTTAGATATAAAAAAATTCATTTATATATTCTATGACCTTCACAATAATCTTAAAATGAAAAATTATACCTAATTATATTTTCCTTTAGATCGTTATCACTTTAAAGTCAGTCGTGAGAATATTTCGTGTTATTTATATTTTATTCAAAACCTAAGTACAGCCAACCAAACAATAAAAGTTCCTGCATTGGACTGGTCATACTTCCTGGCTTCTGACTATCGTGACGACTGTCATAGTTCAACGACTAACAACCGGGACCAACGGCTTTACGTGCTTTTCAAAGCCCGGGATGTCAAAATAAACTTTAAAAAGTGCATGAATGATGAATTGAAAGAGTCACATTGGTTGCCCGGTTTCGAAATTTTAACCTCTAACATGAGAGGCGGAAGCCTAAATAGGGCAATTACGATATACTTTAGTTTTACTTTATTTTCCACATCATCACAATCATCAGCCCGTAAGCATTCATCCACTGTGGTACTATGCCGCCTGTAACCAACGGCTCTTTACTACCTTTACAAGGACAACCGTCTGGCGGGATACCGTCCCATGCTACATTGCCAATACGGGGTTGAATTTCTAGAACCTTTTTTCCCCATCGGACATTTTCCACAAAACATTAAATAAAGCTGATCTAGCTGACAATTCTTACCTTTTGTCTCCATCGGCCAATTTTCACATAACATCAAATAACTAAACTGTTCTCCTCAGGACCGACGAGCAAGGCATAGCGATGAAGGTGTACAACGGCATCGCCTTAGCGCTGGAGTGCCTGGTGCTGTACGTAAAGATGACCATCACCTTCTTCCACTGCATCTACCAGTTCTTCGTGCCGCCAGAGCCTAAGAGCGTCGAAGGGGAGATTGTACTTGTAAGTATAATCAAAGAATATACTTAGTGACCCTTCCAACTTCGCATGGGTGTTAGAAATTTTTGAAATGCTCGATACTCTTTTGTCTTATGTTATGTTTGTACAAATTACACACTATTACTTATTCATATACACACATCAAGTGTCTAGGGATATTTCAATTAAACCTAAACAACTAAAATTCTATTAACTTTTTGTTAAGACACCTATATAGACAATTAGACACCTATTGAAATATCCCTAGACACTTTTGATGTGTGTATTTTCCTCTTGAATCTTTAAACAAAGTGGAAAACTATTATGGGCAATGGAAGAAGAAATGTCTTAACGGTTTAAGTCGTTTTCTTCCAAGACCCGTTAAAACTATCCACTGTTTACCTATTGATGTAAAAATTTACCTGTCATAGCTTAATCTGTGCCTATAAGTAATGCATGCTTCATAATTATAACGCATTTTAAAGCAAGATTCTCAAAGTGGTTTTATCGATATGACATTCAAAAGAACCCTTTTATCGTCGCCTTAAAATCTTTCACCCTTTTAAATATGTAACAAAAAACATAGTCATTTACACTTGTGTTTATGAGTCCTAGGTGGTCTCTCAAGTATAATAGTAAAAATAGCACAATATCCTATTACTCCTTCCCAGATAACTGGTGCAGGTCACGGCATGGGACGAGAGACGGCACTGCGGTTCGGGAAGCTGGGCGGCATCATCGTCTGCGTGGACATCAACCCTGTCGGCAACCAGGAGACTGTGGACCTCATCAAGGAACTGAAGGGAAAAGCCCATCGATATGAGTGAGTAGCTATCATACAATGTATTTGAGTGTCGGACTGTACAAACTTTAAGGCTAGCCGCACACAGATAATAAT
This sequence comes from Athetis lepigone, assembly GCA_033675125.1. Taxonomy (NCBI): domain Eukaryota; kingdom Metazoa; phylum Arthropoda; class Insecta; order Lepidoptera; family Noctuidae; genus Athetis; species Athetis lepigone. Next base: position 20,723,803 of record CM066232.1, read on the forward strand.
ATTGTCAATACAAGATTGACAATAATCTAGATTCCCCCCAGATTCACCGCAATACAGGCCGCACACACACAATATTATTGACAATACGTACTTTATTGTCAATATTATTGTGTGTGTGCGGCTAGCCTAAGGGGTGATAGTTCGCTCTATTTTATGGCTAAAACCATTAGAACACGTGGAGTTTAAACCCAACAAACTAAATGGGAGCAATTTTTTTGGTTGACTTTTTCGTAGCGTCCATACTAAAAGTTATGTAACTTTGGAGATGAATGCCCGAGGCTCGATGATCGTAAAAAATATTTCCCATAACGGAAGACTGGCTCAAAATAAACTTACTGTCGTCACAGTGATTTGGACGCCGTGGTCCTGTAGCCTGGCCACTGCGTTCACCAAACTTTAATTAATGCTATTAGACTTTCATCTCTGGGGTTGGATGTAACAGCAAGTTTGTTTTGAGCCAGTCGATACCAGAAAAGAGCTGCTGGAGCGTATTCGCTTTGCTGTTGAAAACGTCAACCTTCTTCTTCCTAGCCTTTTCCCAATTGTGTTGGAGTCGGCTTCCAGTCTAACCGGATTCAGCTGGATACCAGTGTTTTACGTAAAGCGACTGCCTATCAGACCTCCACAACCCAGTAACTGGACTTTGTTGAAAACGTCAACCAAAATACAAAAATGGCTGCTATTCAGAGGGCATTGGGTAAATCTCATCATCTTACCTCTGTTACTAGCTGTAAGTTTTCGGACGAAAGTAAAATTGTGATATTAGGAAATTGTTTTTCACCTGAAGTTATACTTAGCTTATGAATGGGATGATTGACAATCTTTGGGGGAGTCCGACTTTTGAAATTGTCAGTCTATCGTGTAGCAGGGTGTCTCACGCTAAGTTTGTCTGTGTTTTCCACTCAAACACTGTCATCATAATTATAATACATCATAAGTACTATTTCCGTATATTAACCACACACAGGTGTGACTTTCATGTTATTGGATATTTTATACCACCAATCTGTTTACTTTATATGAGCTGTCCAAAATGCGGTTTCCCCAAAGATTTGTAATGTTGTCATTGCGACAACAGTTTTTAGGTACCTAATTCAATTGACTCACTATTTATCAAATTGTTGTATTTTTTATTTGGCGGTGACTATAATGTTTACATTTTATGGGGCAATCAATGACTATAGTGATTTTATGTGTATTTCCTAAAGTTTGTCTTTGATTTCACTAACGTCTGTTTTTGATGAAGAAAAAATGTGAGGAAACCTGAAATTATCCGTACTAATATTATAAATGCGAAAGTAACTCTGTCTGTCTGTCTGTCTCTTTTTCACGCCTAAACCCAGTGGTTTAGGCGTGAAAAAGACTATATCTGTACCAAATTCCATTCAAATCGGTTCAGTGAACCGATTTGAATGGAATTTGGTACAGATATAGTACATCTGTACCAAATCAGATGTAGTATATCTGTACCAAATTCCATTCAAATCGGTTCAGTGAACCGATTTGAATGGAATTTGGTACAGATATAGTCTGGGTCCCGAAAAAGGACACAGGATAGTTTTCATCCTGGAAATCCCCCGGGAACAGGAACTATTAATCCAAGCGGACGAAGTCGCGGGCACAAGCTAGTAATGAATAAGTCCGAAAACTCCAATTCGTCAGTCAGCGATTGCATGATGATCAATGCTCGTGCCTTCTCTGTGTGAGAAGACAGTGCAGTAGATCAGCAATAAGCTGGTATTATTATTAATTAGCATAGGGACGCTAATTATGCAGATCCATATTACGCATTGTTGTGTCTCAGAATTATTTATTTGATAATGAATAATATCTAATTGTCCGCATAAGAATTGATGGCTCACCTCAAGTTAATTTCACAAAAGTTCACAAGGTGTGAATTTGATAGAATTGTTAGGCAGGTTCATTATCCATTGAAGGAACATCGTTCTTTAATCACGAAATTACTCTTCATATAATCATAAAAATATAATGTTAGCTAGCACCTACCAATCTAATTCGTATTCCACATGAATCACAAAAACAATACCTACTGGCTGGCTGTACACTGCCAAATTCAATTGTTTTTATATTTGTGCCCATCAAAAGCTTATTAGTTGGAATCAGAAAAAAAATCAATGACACCACTGACCATGACTGGCCATGATTCACTGCTTTATTTTTAAATCTGTACTTATCTATACTTACTAATCCATACTAATATTATAAATGGGAAAGTGTGTCTGTCTGTCTGTCTGTATGTTTGTCTTTCTTTCACGGCAAAACGGAGCGACGAATTGACGTGATTTTCTAAGTGGAGATAGTTGAAGGGATGGAGAGTAACATAGGCTACTTTTTGCCTCTTTTTAACGTGAGCGAAGCCGCGGGCAAAAGCTAGTATATTATAAAGAGGAAAGATTTTGACTGTCACGAATTAACTTAAACACTACTAGACGGATTTCGATATTCATTTCACCATTAGATTGCCATATTATCCCTTAGTAACATAGAAATGTAATGTTCATTTTACCAATAAATAAAAGTGATAAGACAAATAACAATATAAATACGAAACTTATTTAAAGAATTTGTAACAATAAACAATCAGCAACAAGAGGACTAAGTGCAAAAACCAAACCTCCAAGAGGAAGGTCCAAAAAGAAGAAGAAGACTTTAAATCAAGACACGATAACTACAATATACAGAGACCAGCAGATCGAGCTACTCAAAACTGTAAAATTTACCATCAACCTTAAACCTAAAGCTGATTTGACAGTCATTACGCGGGTGAAACCGCGTGGATCAGCTAGTTTAAAATATAGAACGTAGTATTGTTTGAAGTAGTCTTCATGATTGGACCGTAATGGGCCTGATGATATCGATTCAATAACTACCTATGACCTATATTCAAAACATTACGATCAAAAAGAAAAGTAATGTAGACTTTGCCACACAAAAGCGTGAACGGGCGGGCGTAATATAAAAAGAATAAAACTGTTTGCTTCGAAAATTCATGACGTCTTGATATAGTTGAAATAAAAAACAAATGAACATTATAATTATAATATTTACAAAATTATATGCCATTCCATCTTTCACTAGAATTTTCGGCTTAATAGGTGTTGCGGCCGGTAGGGTTCTCCCAACCCCTTTAAAAAAGGAACTTCATTATTACTAATTTTTTTATAGGGTTTTCGGTCGATGCTTTTGGGTGACAATAAAATATGTTTTGATTCTAACTGTACAAAATTAACATACTAGACTTAAAATCCTATCAAATGCCATTTTCTTCTTCTTCTTTTTTATGGGCTACCCTCTGGCAAGCTGGTTACTCACTTGGCGGTCACTTAGTCCGTGTAATTGGGCCAATGTACCACCTCCATCCAGAAGCAGATCACCTTCCGTGGTATCCTCAGGGCTTCCGAGAGTAATCTTGGGGTTCCCACTTTCCCAGATCCCTCTCCGAATTGCGGTCACACCTACACATTCAAGTAGTACAGGCGTCTCCTCGGCATCCAGATCTCGTTATTAGTTATCATATGTCTTTGTTATTCATTCCCAGATGCGACGTGACCGACAGAGAAGCAATAAACGCGATGGCAGAGAAGATTCGTCGTGAAGTGGGTGAGGTCACCATGCTGGTCAACAACGCGGGGATTATGCCGTGCAAGCCTCTGCTGCAGACCACTGAGAAGGAGATCCGCAGCTCTTTTGAGATTAATATCATCGCTCATTTGTGGGTGAGTGTGAAGACATTATTACTTCTTATATTAGCTAGAATATTCTTGACTTTGTAAAGGATATTCTAGCTTGATGTTTCTAGCTTCGTGTGAATTACGAGTTCGAAAAGTTCAAACTCGTAAATCACTCTTCCTTTTAGCACAAACTGCATGGAATCCGTTCACTAGTTTTTAAGTTTATCGCGAATAGACAGCCGCGGTGTGTGACTTTTGTGTAAGGATAACTTATTAATAAATAATGAATTAAAAGCAATCCTTTTAATAAGTAATACTGCGTTAACGTATGACGGTAAATTCAGCATCGATCTATAAATATGTTCTAAGTATTATTCGATTGTGTTGTTTCTTATTTAGAGCATTACATTTATTTCTTATCGATGAAATGCAATTATTGAGATGACTTATTTTAATCAATTCAATCAATAATCATTTGTCATGCACCGTCGCACCAGCCCATGTGTTTTAATTGTCTCTGTAATTAAGATAACACACAGATTAATTACGCCCCCTATCTAGCTACAACTACAAATAAATACTAACAAAACCAACATCTTCTTCCAGCTGATCCAAGCCTTCCTACCCTCGATGATGGAGCGTAACCACGGCCACATCGTCGCCATGTCGTCTATGGCTGGAGTGGTGGGTCTTCGGAACCTGGTGCCGTACTGCGCCACCAAGTTTGCTGTGCGAGGACTCATGGAGGCCCTACATGAAGAACTTAGGGAGGATAAGACTAAGGATTATAGTGGTGTAAGTAGTGTTGTTTGTGAGACTGAGATTTGTCTAGTTGGTTTCATTAATGTAGGTAGTAGGTAAGTAGGTAGGTAGTACTGGTTCGAACACATTAGAGACACAGTAGAAAGACAGTAGTTAAGCTATAGTTAAGTAGGTACATCTTTTTCTGTCCATTGCATTTTACTAAAAGTAGCCTCTGATAACATGTATATATTTTTTTAATAATTGGTTATGTTTATAAAAGCGTCCGGCAGTGGCAAGTCTGGCCATAGTGGCCGTAGTGAGCATTTTTCCGCTCTATGCGACGCAATTTAATATAATTATGTCAAATGTGTACCAGGCGGACTTTTTACGTTGCCTAGTGTACGCCTTGACTTTTAGCGCGAGACCTCTACAAATACATCTCAAATAAAATAAATGTTAAAAGGATTTAATTTTTAAGACAAACACATTAAAGTAATAATTACTTGTTTATTTCCTGTCCTAGTGCACCAATTTTTTTGTCACATTCTGTGTCATGTTCATGACAATTGCGTTCTAAAGGTTAAGGAGTGTAATTATAATAAGGAAACAAATTAGTTATACAGTTAACAATAATTATCCCCTTTTAAATCTGAACTTTGATCATGAAGCCGTTCTCAAGGTTCAATCAAAGATTACAGGCGTTAACATACAATCTGGTTACACAATTAATAGCAATGACTTGCATTACAGACAGTAGAAAATTATTATCTTTAATCTGTCTCATTGGGAACTTTCCCTGTAATTATTATTAGAAGCTAAAATTTGTTTTTGATCAAATGGAACATAGTTAAGCGCTGCATAGCAAGCAGGCCGGATTATGCAATAAGCTACTATAGTAACACAATTACAGTTAAACTGCTATCGTCTGCCTTCTGATTTCATCTTTAGGCTCAAAGAAAATTATATTTATGTTGTAATAACATGGAAACGTAAATTAGTGTAAGAGCTTAAAAAAGCTGTCGCAAAACTTGAAACAAAGCAACAAAGTGGTTCAGCATTCTTTATTTTCCCTTCCAGATTAAATTCACAGTAATCTGCCCGTACATCGTGGACACGGGGCTGTGCAAGAACCCGAAGATCAAGTTTCCCTCGCTGATGAAGATCCTGACGCCGCAGGAGGCGTCCGACAGCATCGTGGACGCCGTGAGGAGGAACTATCAGGAGATCACCATCCCCAGCTCACTTTATTACGTCAACATGGTAAGTTTATTATTTCTCTAGCTTATTTCAAAAAATTGTTAGGGTCAGTAGCGGATTATCCCTAAGGCAAACTAGGCACGTATCAAGGCACAAGATAGGGAGTGAGCCCAACGTTACAAAGAGACGCGCACTTGAAAAAAAAAATGTGACACAACAAAAAGTTTTAATAATAATAATAAGTTTAATTTTAATAATGACTAGGATTCGTTTTTACTTTCTGCCCTTTTGAACGTCCTTTTTTTGCGTTAGTTAAGAAAATGACGTCGTTAAGATTAGGTCTATACATAATAATAATATATTCACATCATTTATTATTTCGGTAATTTTACCTGAATATCGGTTATTATTATTGCATACAAAATATAGTTTAGCCTTTATGTTTCATAACGTTATTTTTAGTTAAAAAAGTGAAAGTAATTTTATTACCATTTTCTATAATAATAAAAAAATGTTTTTACTTTTCAGATCTGCAGAATCTTCCCGAGGCCAGTGCCTTTATATCTAAAGGACTTTTTGGATTCGGGATTAGAAGCACATTCTTAAGATATATAACTATGTCTTTTTAATGTTTGGTCCTAATGGACATAAATATCGAACTGACAAAGTTAGGCAAAGATTTGGCTCAAGTCGTAAGGACCAAAAATTATTTTAGGCGAAAATTTAATTAGGCGAATTTTCCCCGCAAACATTTTAACTTGAGTCATTAAAAAAAGTTTATATTTCGATTCTAAGTTCACTTTAAAATAAAAAGGGTCCACGTGAAAAAGATAAATACAAAAAAAAAATAAGGTGAAAGTTTTTTTAAGCTTTTGAAGTTTGAATTTGTGGGTACGATTTGGTTTTTAAGGCATATCCCTGTACCTAGCGATTGACCATACCCTGCGGATTAACGAATACATTAAATTATTAGTTCTATATTTGTTCTATCGAAATATGTATAACACGTAATTTGTTACGTTTTAGTTTTTACAAAAAATGACTTCTTCTATAACAGTTAGCCAGCGATGTACTTTTAAATTACGCATTAAAAAACAACAAAATCTATATAGGCGATTAGTTCTACATTAACTCCAATTACTTATCTACTTTATACTTATAAAATTCATTATTTTAAGCTAAAAAAAGACAATACAAAGAAGAAAACCTAGCGATGTATTGTAAAATAAATGTCATTGCATTTTTTGCAAATGGCGTCACAATCGCCATTTTGAAAAAAAATGGCCGCCACATTTGTGTGGATAATAATAATTTATTTACTTCTTTGTATTGTCTTTTTTAACTTAAAGTAATGAATGTTATAAGTAAAAATTAGATAAGTAATTAAAGTTAATGTAGGACTAATCGCCTATCAGGGTTTTGTTTTTTTTAATGCGTATTTTAAAGTACATCGCTGGCTAACTGTTATAGAAGAAGTCATTTTTTGTAAAAACTAAAACGGAACAAATTACGTGTTATGCATATTTCGATAGAACAAATATAGAACTAATTATTTAATGTATTCGTTAATCCGCAGGGTATGGTCAATCGCTAATTACAGGGACATTTTTAAGGCAAGTCTTAAAAACTGGTAACTTATTAAGCTACTACTTTGTATTCTAAGTATAAGCCCCCAGTTTTTATGTGATATTTGCAAGGGTACGTTGTATATTTTTCTAAAAAACATTCTTGACACGTAATGTGTTTCCCAATAGCAATATGTTATAAATAATCAAATTCAAACGAAAACATTTCTAGTTTTTTTATTGTTTTATTTTTGACCGTTTTTATTTATACAGTTTTGAAACTAACGTCCAATATGAAAGAATTTAATAAGAAACAACAGTAGTTTCTGCTATAGAGACTTGATTTTTAGTGTATTACCATTTATTTGATAATTTTCAAGTAAGTTTTGGTTTATTGGTCAATTTTAATAATTCGATAGTTATGATATCTATAAATCATCGTTAAAAATATCTATATTACAGAAATGTTAAATTATTTTTCTGTTAATACAATTTTCCTTTGAATGATAATTCTCCTATTAAAAAAATTGAAATTGCCCATTAGACCTAGTACTGAAAAACCTATGCTTAATTTAGCAAAAAAATAAATACCTAGTTTAGACTTTTTTTTAATATGTTTAGGGTATTATTTAAGTGTAAAAGTCAGACAATACAGTTAAGTGATATGCAGTGCCTAGAATAAATAAGTATGAATGAATTTATTATTTTAAATATCTTGCCTTTTAAAATGTATAATTCATTTAAAATATTTTATACACTACATATTCTATTCTATGAATTGTTATATGTATGTATTGATATATTATACTGTTGTCAATATATTGTGTTATTAAAATAATGTTTCTCATTATTATAGTAAAAAGTAATCATGTGAAAATATAATTTAATAATCATAAAAGTAAAATTGTACTTAAATGTTCAGATACACTGTTTTTATTCTGGCTTTAATTTAAATAATTTAGTAATGCAATAGTTTCAAGTAGCAATTATTATTATTACATTTGTTACTGAAAGTTGAAGTGCCATCATAATTAAACTACAGTGATTTTAAAACACGATATTTTGTATCTATGTATTTTTAAGGTACAGTTGTCGGCTTTATTTCATTTAAATAGATTTAATAAACTTTTGTTAAGATCATTTTTTTTTTGTTAATAGCTTCTGACGGTTGAAAACCCAGCAGATAAATAACATGCTTAAAAAAAGGTTTTTGATATGATATTTTATGGTTATACAGAATACAAATAAAAAACAACAAAATAGCATGGTTTTTAATACTTACTTAATAAAGTTGGCAACTATGACCTATCGTTACCATATAAATATATATATTTTTTTAAAGTGCCTATTGTGTGTTGATCATGTTTGTCAATTAGATAAGGGTTGTGATGCCAATATTGTTGTTTGTGATGTTTTTGAATGTTTTACTAAATACATGGAAAAGTAATTTTATTTAGTGTTTTTTTTTGTAACATAAAAAAATCCAAATAAATTTTCAATCTATTTATTTCAGGTTTACAATTTGATTATTCACATTTAAAATGTACAGTTTCTGCTACATACACATAAGTACTACTGACATTTTGGCGTATAATCACCTTATTCTGAAACGAGACTAACTTTACCTTACCTATACGATATTAAAGAAAAATTAAAAAAATATTATAATTATAAAAAAGTGTTTTTTTATTGGAAGTCGGAAACAAGTGCTGTAGGAACTATTATAAAAGCCGGTGACATATTTTTTTTTCTGTATTTATCAAGGCTTTCAAGCATTTAATTTAAAAAGAAATTGAAGAATAATGGAACAATTTAACTTAAGATACATATGCAATTAAAAATATTGTTACATACAATTATGTCAATTTCATACATTCACATTTTATTTTATTGCTTATTTTTCCATTACTTTTGCAAAGCAATATATTGAAAATGTGCGCATTTAGGTACTGTTTTTTTCAATTACATTTTTATAAGAATTACTTTTTTAAGATTAACAATGTGTAATTTCTTTAATTAAGTAATTAAGGCGTACCTTAAAAATTAGAGGAGAGATTTCAAACCTCTAAGCAACAAAACACTTTAATTTTTTTTTTGTTCAAATATTTATCACCATTTCCAATAATAATAATAAATTATAAATAAATAAATATCTAATAATAATAATACAATTAAAAACGAACACTCATATCTCTCTTCTTTATTGAGATTTATTTTATTTTTATAAATATATTTAGGTACATATGGCATTATAAATCACGACATTTACTAAACTTATTAACTGCTCTCATGGTTTACAATGAATTACAGATACCTTAAGCATACTAGCAAAAAATTACTCAAACTAATTCTCATTAAAAATACCAACTTAATTACAGCATTAAATGCTCAATTTTGTAATAACAATTTAAATACAGTACCTACTTATATAAATATTTATTAAATTTTATTATTATTTTATTCATGATACAATAACCTCTAACACAAACCTAGTTATCAACATCATTGTGATAAAAATGTTCAATACCTTCATGATTTTAATGTAATGTGACTCTAAAATAGCTTTGCTTTATTCGTATACAAATATACAATTTAGCAAAAAATCAAACCAATTTCTTGAAATAAAAAAACGGCATAAGAAATAGTTTACAATTTGTATAACTGTTCATTATACAAAAATATTTTGCAAATTAAATTATACAAATAATTTTTAATATTTGTAAAATTTAATTTATACAACTATTTTCCACATTTACGTTGAAATAGTTGTCAGGCTGCACCGCAAGTCAAGTTGGTTTGTATAAACAATTGCTACATAATTAGTAACACATACTTGCAAGTTTCAACTTCTACAGTAATATTACAAGCTCTACTACTAAACGCGAATGTTGTGCCAGAAAGGAAAAAAAGATTTATCATTTTATATCTTGACGCATAAGATCAATTATTTGGACCATTTCTCTAATACAAAGTCAAATTTGTTACTGCACTCGTAGGCTATATATTGTATTACCCAAGTTACATTAGGTTTACGTCAATTTTTACTCTTTTCCTTCTGGAATTTTCCAAACGTTTGGAAAATTGGTAGTGTGAATCCCCGTTCCTTGACAAGCACGAGGAACCACTTATTCCAGGGATTCTTCATATACCTTTGAAAATGTAGCATTAAGAATTGTCAGACAGTTTGACAATCGGTCCTATAAAAGAGAATTCCAGGAAGAAAAGTGTAAAAATTGACGTAAACCTAATGTAACTTGGGTAATACAAAATATAGCCTACGAGTGCTGTAACAAATTTGACTTTGTATTAGGGAAATGGCCCAAATATTTAAACATATCCTATTTCCTTAGTAAAAAAAACAATAATACTTTTCCCGACAAACCCAACGAAGCCTGAAGGGTAGGTACGCATTGTTGAGAGCGTTAGCTTCTAGAACATTCATTCTTAATCTCAGTATCAAAAAGTCCTTTTTAGCACAACATCATAAGTAGAAATGTACTCATATCTACATCGACACAATTATCTACACAGCAATGTTATTTTAACTAATAATTGACTTTACTCTCTTAATACATTGGAAGCAAAGTTAAAGAATCAAACAAGCATTAGTTACACACAGATGGCAATACAAAATAAAAGTATACAATATAATATAAAATAAAATTATGTAATACAATACAATACAAAATAATCTTGTACAATATAACATTATTTTATGAACACCCTTATCCAAAATAATTTTAGCGCGGAATTCTTTAAACGTGTATAAAAAACTTAAATAGTTACTAAAACAATAAACCCTTACTTTTTCTTAATCTTTGGTAGTTAAATACTTTTTTATTCATATGTAGTAGCATTTATTTATATTTCATGAATATATTTCCAATGAAGATATCGAGGCTTAGACAGATATTTTTACACGCAGTTTGAAGATCTCTATAGGTCGTATGCACCAATGTTAATTTTTATTATTATTTTTTAAAAGTTTGTCATTTCATCTGCAACCATAGCTTTTGAGGTTTGATCATTGTTATTTTCTTTAACCAATTCGGTATTTTACACCATTATCAATTGACGTACTTTTTATGATAATTGACGTACTGTCAAAACGCAATTGTCCAAAAGATTTTGTATGGCAATGGCAACTTATGACGTCACTAAAATAACAACTCAGTTGACTATCTATTTATTGATTTTAAAAGCAACTAAAAATCAAATTTTATAGCAAATTGAAAATGAACCGAATTTATTGGGCTTTAATTTAAAGAGGTTTTATAGAAATTGTGTCTAACATTTATTGGTTAATGGTGTAAACTACCCAATTGGTTATTGGTTATAGTAACGTGGCATGCTATCTAAATAAAAAAGTCCGAAATCTGCAACAAATAGTTGTCTAACCCCGATTATCTTCCATTCCTTAACCTTAACTAGCATTTCTTACGTAATTTTACGATGAAAATATTAATCTTTCTTAAAACTCCATTCCGTTCTGGTCCACTACAATTATATTCTTATTTTATATTCATTTAAATCCAAATCCATTGTACGCTTTGATAATATTCTTATTTACATTTGACGGCTACAACACCCAAAAAATTTATAAAATAAATAAATAAAATTAAATAATAATGAAATAACTCAGAGTATGTATGAGATCAAAAATAAATATGTATTTTCATAGGTACGTACTTACTACTAAAATTAATTACATACTGTCATGTGTAGTTTTTTTTTTGTATTTTATAAATAGTAAAGTACAAAAAAAATAACATGTATGTCTATAATTATAAGTACGGTGTTATTCAAAGTCAAGCCGTGTCGGTTTTATAATAAAATTAAGCAATAAACAAATTATGGAATGTCAAAATTTATTATTCTGTAAATTATACTAAACTTTGGCACAAAAATATATATTAGCTTATTTTGCATTTATATAGCAATCATTACATTACTGACCTGTATGTTATTATACCTCCGTTTACATTCCCGTCATTTTCTGATAGTTAATTTCATTTGGGTGGTAATATCTATAGAAATACTATATACCAGACGCTTATATATTGATAAAAGTAAAATAAATGGCTGTATATTATATTTATATTCATTTGCAGTCATCAAGTTTGTACGTATAGAGTGTGGGCAGAGTTAGAGGTAGGTAAATTAAAATATGTCGATGTCTTTCAAGTGTTGGTAATTGCGGTCCCAGTACCCGCCGTTGTACAACCAGTCCTCCTGTTTGGTGTAGGGATTGGTGCCTTGACTGAACCACCTGGAAAAAAGACAGTAATCATTTGAATGTACTGTTTTCTTTAGCTGCATTTGAGAAATTGCCTCCATGAAAGATCTCAAATATATTGTAAACGATTAAAAAAACTAGACAATTTTGATTATGGAACATGGAACCAACCCAAATTTTTTTGCGTTATACAAACATAAAAGTATGGAGCAGCTGGATTTTTATTCGCGATTTCAGGGTTTGTAGTAAAAGTATATTTGCTAGTGTACTTCACTCACTTATTGGACATAATTTTTCAACTTTATAGAAATGTCCCATGAACATAATTTTTGTCCATGTTTTTGGACATATTTTTTATACTGAAGTATATAAATCATGTCCAATGGACATATTTTCTATACGAAATGAACACGACGAACACAATTATATTTTTTGCTTGAAAATATTTGTCACGACGCCCTCCTCAACCCCCAATAGAAGCCTTACCTCGGCTGCCAAGCCTCAGGTGATTTCTTCAGCAGCTTCCTAGCAGTGCGCTGCTTCTCCTCAAGCCTGGTCTTCTCAGTGGCTGCAGCGTCGATGTCTCCCTGCTCCAGCAGCCTGATGTCCGGCCTCAGCCGACTGTCCGTGGGACAGAGCTGGCCTTTCATGTCCCTCTCTAGTTCGTTCAGGGACATCGCGAATTCGGTGAACTGGTAGTACTGTAAAAATGATTAAGGCATGTTTAAGTTCTTAAATGTGATCCTGAGAAGTTAACCTCTTTTTAGAGGATCAGTTTGTGACCTGTTTGCTGGAAATGGCCCCAAATGTTTTTTCATCTGTAGCGGACGAACATTTCAGTGTTTAGGCTTGAAATGTCTGGATCTCACTTCGTGTACATGATACAGCTGTGTCCGCCATTGCAACATATATTATCTACATGGCCATATGTATTTCAAATATCTATAAGCGCCGATAACCACTAATGGTGGGACGTCATCGTAATCAGGTATGCTGGTATATCAGCTTGTTTGCCATGCCATGACGGTGCGTACAACATCTCTGACTCATACACATAAAAAATCAAAGTAGTTCAAAAGTACAGTCCTAATATATATGGATAGAAGCGAAATATTAGAAAAAGGTCTCCGATTTCTTAGTGTTACCTGTGCACTAGTAGTAGGCCGTGGCCTCGCCTCCCATAGCGTGACGGAGCCGGCGATCTCGATGTTATTGGTGTCATCTGACTTCGGAACGTCTTCCGAGTTCTCAGCATCGTCGGACTGGAAATAGAGTTAAAAACGGTTAAAATACATGCATTTTTTGTTTTAATGTAAGCCAAAAGAAACATATTGTATTATATGTTTTTTTATTGTATTAACGGTTTTCTATTACACCTGTTTATACTCTTTCACAACAACAAACAATGGGCAATTGGCCAAGCAATAGAACTAAAGAACAATAAATTGTTAATTAAAATATCTTACTATCGTCCGTTGAAATAGAAATCGTTATAATGCTAACTGTGTTTGTTACAATACATCACGGCTAAATCACTCATCAATTTTAATGAAAAATATAGAATGAGCTTAAACCTCAAGAAATGATATAGGCTATCCGCGAGAAACAATAAAATTCAATATTCAAAGCACTTATTTCGCTTACAAGCACTATTTACAGGCACTTTTGAATTGTGTGACGCTTTGCAGTCGGTTAGACAGAAAGTTGAAGCTAGTTGCTGGTTCCAAAACGTTTGTAGATCCCTAGGGAGAAGAAAAAACAAGAAACTCGATGGACACTCTTTTCAATCATCAAGTTTTACGATATCTTGGTTACACTATTCGTGTTGCTTCTATATGTAAAAAAGTAGGCAATGGCTAGTCTACGTACATTAAAAAAAGAGGAAAACTTACGTCCTGTATAGACATGGAGCGCAACGCTCCGACCTTGAAGCTGTTCAACTTGGCGAGCATCTTCTTAGGCGTGTGCGCGGGAGTCTGCGCCGACGCCTCCTCGCCGCGCTCCTTCGCCCACTGCTCGTACGCCGCCGCGCTGCAGCACTTTATGTACTCCGTCCATTTGCCGTACAGGAACTTGACACGTTTCTTACTGGAGAAATAAATAAATAATATCTAGGAACAGCTCGCACAAGTAACTGACTCCAAACTAGGCAGTCACGGTATAATTAGGCTACTGATATACATACAAACTTATGGAATTTAAATACAGAAATAAATTGTGTCTAGACCCGGAGTACCCCAGTATCTGCAGTCAAGGACACTATAGTCACTAGATCAACAGGCCAGTCAACAAAGAAGAATAAGGTTGGACCACCTTTTTTACAATAATCAGCAATCCTATGACTCGGTGTTGTGAAATATTCTTTTATTTCAACATCATAGCAAGTAATAAAAGAGCCGATCTGTTATTTTATCAGTCGTTTACAAAATAACTCAAGAAACAAGCGCAAAAGGCTTGCAGAACTTTTTTGCATGTAAAAGAAAACCCAATTTTCCTTTCTGAAAACGTTTACAAAACAGTCATAAAAACTGTCAAAACTTATACAAAATGTATGTAAATTAGAGGTGTTCTCGACAGATTGAGGTTGGCATTGGAACGTTGTTAAAAATTCGGAAATTGCACATCTGTACGCACTTTAGCACGGCCAATCAAAACTGCTGACCGTCATTTGGAATATGTTTGTAATCCACGTAAATAATGAAATTTGAGGAGGGCTTTTTACCCAAATTGCTTTTGGCATGGTTTGTTGAACAAAATTTTTGAGTATATTTTTTTATTGTCTGGGCTTCAAAAGAAATGACGATCTCTGAGTTTGTTTCAGCATTTTTTCTCGAGGTAGACAGTTAGTAAGGCACTCCAGCTACTTTATAAAAAAATATTACCTAATCGTAACGTATAAAATAATTAACCAAGTAGGATGTAAGAGTGATTATAATATGCTACTTGACATAATAAACTATTTATTTTATTTCATTTCACCAGTTTAACTACAAATACTTACTTCGCATCGACAATGAACCCGTCGACCCGATGCAAGTCCCTGTTATTGAAGCCAGCGGGCTTGAACACCAGGTTGGCCTTCAACCCTGCGCCGCCGTGGCAGGTCACCTCCATGGCTCCGAACTGCTCGATCCACAGCTTCCCCACGATGACGTTGTGGACGCAGCAGTTCACGTTACTCCAGGTGTAGGCTTCACCCCACCTGATGAGGAAAGAGAAAAGGGGGTTAAATTGTTGCTAAGTAAATGATTCCAGGGTTGCGGAATAGTTCTAAAAATTACCGCGACCGTGTAACATAAAGGGCAACCGAAGGAACAAGGGTGGGTTTTAGTCAGTAATAGTCTGACACATTCTCCCGTTATTTCATTCGTTCGTGCTTCTGGAAGGAAATAGGCTGGCAGCTTATTGTGCTAAGTATTGTTTATTCATCTCGCCCGAGTCTATAAAAGAATAATGGTTAAAAAACATGGTTATCAATTTGTCACTTATTAATCATTGAAGGTAGATACTTTCGGTACTAATAAATGGAAATCCTACCGAGCTGTCAAAGTGAAACTGAACCTCAAGTAATTCAGTGAATTTTGGTCCTTTGGTTTATTGGTAATCATATTTATTACTAATCCGACTGGTAGGTGTTTCAAAGAAGGTTCTTTATTTTCATAATATTAGTATAAATTCTATCTACTCAAAAATCTTGCCCAAGTCAATGTTGGCATAAAACTGTAAAAAGGAAGCAAAAATCCCTTTTGTTCTAAATATACACATTTAAGTTAGCTAAAAGATGTTAACAGGATTGCCAAACACCCGGTTCCGGACGGACGTGTAATCTGTGACCTACAAGTTGTTTATCCGCTCAAGCCTGATCTACTAGGAAAACCTATCTTTTGTTGTCATTCTTTTATAAGCTTGTATTTTAATAGCCGTATAACCGAGATCTCGTGGTTGATCATATTTTCTCAAAAAGGTATATCGTCATAAAAATAAAAAAAACAATAAATTTTGTTAGATTCGTTTCAGGCAGGAATTACGTCAGCTAAAAAGTTAGAGTACTATGAAAAATATATGACTCAGAAAATTAAAAATATTTAAATGTAGATATGCGCGTAACATTTTTGTTGTCTAAATAGTCTAAGATACTTCTGAGAAACACTGGAAAGTTAAAATTGGTCAAGCCGTTTTTAAGATTAATGGGCAAAAAGAAGGACAATATAAAAACGAGAATATTTCATTTCATTTGCTGTATATACTTTAATAATTAATAATTATGCATTGTATACAATGCGTGTCAATATGGATTGTACACAAGAGTATATAAGTATCATATTAACGTTCCAAAGTACCCTTTCAAAGGTTTAATGGAAATAAACAATTAGACTTTTACTTTGTCAACTTCTGAAGGTATTTTCCTACATTACTGCGATGATTTATGTGCTTTAAACAATACAGAAAATAATTTGTAATTCTACCTTCCGTGACAGAACGTAGATACATTAATATACAGCTTGGTTATCAATCATTTAATAATAACTATAGACAAACGAGTACCAAAAATTTTGTCTGCGTTTCTATTGGTCCACATAATCAGCATAAGTGTTACTATTGGTGTTAAAAGCGTTGGCTCCGCCTAGACTAATTTCCCATCTCTCTCTGTCAATACCGGAAATGTGAAAGAGATATACTCAGTACTCGTTTGTTAAAAAAATAGACTATAGCTGTTCCCCGCGGTTTTACCCACGTAGTTCCAGTTCTCGTGAGATTTTTGGAGAAAAAACTATTTTATATCCTCTTTCAGGTTATGGACTATCTCTGTACCAAATTTCATTTACACCTTTGAACTTACGTGTTTCGAGACGCAATAGAAGGACGATAGCAGCCCGACAGCCGGCTGTCGCTTGGTCGTCGAAAGGTTTCTGTTGGATAGTTTTAGCGTGAAGCGAGACAGACAGACAGAGTTGCTTTCGCGTTTAAAATATTAATATAGAAGTATGGATTCAAGGTAGAAACTGTCGCTTCTAATCGATGAAGGTCCTATATACCTGTCGAAATGAAACAGGACCACAAATTATTCAGTGAATTTTGGTCCTTCGGTACGATGGTGATCAATCTTGATTAATACGGACTTATGAAATATTAAGGTAGGTCGGTAGTCTTTTTAAAAAGGTAAAATGTTGTGCCTTTTTGCACGGATGGCTGACTTTCATGAAAGAGGTTGTCATATTATGTGACCGATTGGGGAAAACCGGTGTATATTTTGTATTCTTTTGAATGTATGTTTTTTTAACGGCTATAGAGAAAGGTGCGCTCGGAGTTTCTTTGAAGGATAAAATTCGGAATTAAAACCATAAGTTAAAAAGTAAATAGTTCTTCGAACCAGCCAACTGGATAGCAGTGTATTGCTGTTGATTTATTTGAAAGATCAGGTTTTTTGAAATAAAAATGGTTTTTAAATATTTATTAAATTGTTATTTTTGTAACTAGTTTTAAATCTGTATATGTTTACTTCAAGGACAATGAAAGAATGACATTTATCAAGTTATACTTTTATACATATAGTAAATATGTATAAAAGTATAACTTGATAAATGTCATTCTTTCTTCGTACTTAGGGTGTATTAAGACTGTGGCAATTCATTTTTTTAAATCTGAAGACTATACAAAGAGACGGAAAAAGACTTGTGCTTATAATGAAAAAACAAAACCTTTGTACACAAATAAGTTCTTACAATAAAAATAACTGGCAGTTTATTATACGTCGTTGAAGTGCTGTATTACAAAGAAAAAATAAAACTCAATTCCAAACTCAAAAAATGGTCCAATCGGGCAGATACGATCGTCATTTGTTATCCGGACGAGGCAATTTACTCCGCAAATATTTACGTAATTCTGCAATTTAAAGTCTAGCCATGACACATGGGATTTATCTATTGAATATGAAAAAAAAAACGTATCGGACGGAACGAAAAGGTTTACAAGTAATAGACAGTATTCCACAACATGATATTGACAACCTAGTTTTGAGTATGCAGAACCGCTGCAGATGTGTCAGGAGAGTCTTAGCGCTCCTGCACACGATGCCGCCACCGCGCCGTCGCCGCGCCGACGCCGCACAACTACACTGTACATACAAGTCGCGCGAAGACCGCCACCGCGCCGCCGCCGCGCCGCCACCGCGCGCGTTCCCAGTTATTTCATTATCCTGATTCATTCCATTGCCGGCCGCGTATGAACATCGGCCGGTAATGGAATGAATCAAATAGATGCGCGGTGGCGAGACGAGGACCGCGCGCGGTGGCGGCGCGGCGGCGGCGCGGTGGCGGTCTTCGCGCGACTCGTATGTACAGTGTAGTTGTGCGGCGTCGGCGCGGCGACGGCGCGGTGGCGGCATCGTGTGCAGGAGCGCTTAGGTGGATCCACGGAATATTAATCTAAAGTTTTCAACAATTTTTATAAAAAAATATAGTTGTTTTGTTTAGGTTTTGATGTTTCAAAAATAAAGTTAAGATTGAAATTTTGTCTGAGTTTTTACTCTTTTTCTAAGTTTTTTTTAAATCTAACTTTATCTAAAAGTTTATTATCAGATTAGATAGGGTATTAAACAAGGTTTATTTTAATGTGTAAGTGTCTTTACAAAAAGTTAATGGAATTTTAGTTATTTAGGTTTAATTTAAATATCCATGGGCAATGTTAATGTGTGTATATTCATGATATGTCTACTAACCTTGGCAACTCCACAGTGACGTGTCCCTTAGGCTGTATCTCGACGCTCTTGCCGCAGAACTTCAGCTTGGGGTGCACAGAGCCGTGGAACACGAAGTGGGGACTGTCGGCGTGGAATGCAGACACCGGAGGGTGGTGAGACACCTGGAATTATGTAAAAAAATTATATATCATTGAATGACAAACAAGCTAACCTGATGATAAGTAGCCATCGTCGCCAATAGACATTCTCAGCACCAGAGGCCCCGCAGATGCGATACCATCTCAGAGAAAAACAAGTGTAATCACAAACACCAGGTTACCCTTAAGCCGGTACATATCAAATAGTACCTACGGCTTTGTGCCTGGAAAGGATTGAAGGTAGTACTTTTTCGAACGAGCCAATTCATAAAGCACTCTACTACTACTTTTTTATACCTGCTCTACACTACTCGCGAAGTTGCCTCGACAAAGTACTCATCGAAGTTGATCGAAGTCCGAAGTATGTGACTACATACTCGTGCAACTTCGCGAGGAGCACTTCGAGTCCTTTGACTCGGGCGCAAAAACCGACAACGACTGGAAGTCGCACGATGCGAGCCGAGGTTGCACGAAGCGAAACGAAGCGCCCTTCTACACTATTGTATTCGCTCTACTTCGACCAACTTGGCGAGTAGTGTAGAGCAGGCTTTAGAGTGAGAAATCATCAAATGACTCCTCCCGTGAAGTGCCAGACTTCTCCAGAATGTAACCCACCCGTTCCTTCTTAGCCCTTTGTGTTTGGGCCGCGGTATCTCTTTCGGACAACCCGCAGCCGGCAGCCAGTACTCTACAACTCCTAGATTACTTAGGGCTGATTTTTCAATCGTCAGTTAACTTCTATCTGATGAATAAATATGACGGTTTGACATATTTTCTATACAAAAGCTGTCAAAACGTCAAACATATCCTTCAGATAAAAGTTATCTGGCTATTGAAAAATCGGCCCTTCGTTATTTACTTTACTTAGTTCATAAAATACAAAAGAGTAAACATATTCAGTTGTACATAGTGTATATTCTAAAGAAGGGCTCCTCGAAGAGTCTGCGGCGAACAGTAGCACTATTAAAAATATATGTTGCATAAGTATTGAAACGTACGAACAATCGGTTGATGTGTTGTTTGAAGCAGGTATGATCCCAACACAAATATTTAATATGCTACAGGTTCCAAGTTACAATTTGTTTTGTATGTTTGTAAACGATAGAAGAGAAATTTATATGCTGCACATAATAAAAATGCAGAAAGAAATCTTACCTGTTCACAAACGGCCCTGAACTCAGGCCGCTCTAGTTCGTAAGTCTCTCCGAGCAGGGGGTTGAACGGCTTCCCCAGACGTTCCCAGTTCGATGCCAACGCACTCACGGCGAAAGCTGATACAGAAAAAGAGAAAATAATGCTTACTTTAATTAGAGGACGCGGAAGTACGACAAGTGGTATTGTAGAATCGATTGTAGAATAGAAAAGATTGTTAAATGTAAGGAATTGACATAAGCATACGCTAAGTACGTAATTTAATATCCCCATACATTTAACAATCTATTCTATATATGAGGGTAGATAAGCAATAGGATAGCCCTCAACCTCTCTAGACTGTGTTGTAGAAGAAAGATCATGTTTAAGTTTAAACTAATAAATATTTATATCAGTGAAAATTTTGCAATCGGACAAAGATTTCGAGATACAAATAAAATAACAAAAAATACTAAAAAATCCTCTTTGACACATGACCGTAGATTAGCTACTATTAGTATAGTCTGTAGAGGATCGTAGTATAGTATATTATATTACTGAACATTATTATTAGTCTCTTTAATAAAACAAACCAGCACAAAGTAACACGGATATAATCCCATAAGATCAGGCCAAATCAACAACGTCATACAAAAACCTATCAGAAATGATTCCCCACTAATATAATGAAGAGAGACCCCGCCGTAATTCAATTCTTTACGACTACCCAAGAAGGCCTTTCACAACATAATCTTGTTTGTCTCAAATAATGGAAGAACGTGGTATAGTGAACCGCCGGTCGCAAGTAAAAATAGGCTATTTTTCTGGTATCTTCTTTGTTAGATATCTTGTAACTTAGTATCAGAACAGTAAAAAGCAAGATGCAATTATTGTCTATTTTGTCACTTAATTGTTATAAACCATGCAACGGATTTTGATACAGTTTTAACTATATTTTGACAATAACATCTTTGCAAAGAAAGGACGCGTCGATAGCAAAATATAAGCCACTCTAGATTTCAATTTTAATTTTTTTATTTTTTTTTATATTTATATTTATTTATTTCTAATATGCTTACAATATTCTTACATCAAGTCTGGCCCCACAACGAAAACCTCTCTGGGTTTATCTGTGTGCAGGCGAGCCGTTACATTTGTACAATTCAATTTACAGATGATGTTGAGTCAGGAAACGCTTTGATTTATACGTGTAACTTTTCGAACCATTCACATACAAGGTTTGTAATTCTTCTGGAAATTTATTTAAAAAGTAAGGTAACATATAGTCATCAACCCTCATCCCGTACACATTGTTGAATTTTGGTAATATGTATTTATTTTTTAGATGTATCGTTCTCAAAAATGAAGGTCTAATATTCTCAATTAAGAGCTCCGGTTTCTTTACTTCCGCAAGAGTACAAAATTCAACTTTATTGAACACATTCATAACATTACAGTATTTAAAAAGGTCATCATCACTATTTTTAAATTTCTTGATCAAATGTTTAGGTGTTATAACTTTCAATATCCTTAATTGTAGCTTATAAATGTCTGACAGGTAGGTTTGATAAGTTCTTCCATAGCTGCTAAGCCCGTAGTTGATAACCGAGTCCGCTAGGGCCATATATAGCATTCTGAGTGTTTTGTAGGGTAGTTTATATTTTAGTATGCTTAGTTTACCTAGTACCGATCTCAGTTTGTTACACACATAATCCTTGTGCGGGCCCCAACAGAATCGACTGTCAACCACTAGGCCGATATACATGTGTTTGTCAACTACTTCTAAGGACGGACATTTACAATTATTTAACGAGTTATGGAGACAAGAGTGCTGATGTGCTATGATTGTAGGTATTGTGAAGCATTTATTGTGCGATGAATGAATGTGAACGACTTTTGTTTTTGATGTATTTATTACTAGCCCGACGTCATGAGCCCATTTACACATTTGATCGAAGTTATGTTGTAGGGATTCCTCTGCATCATGAATATTTTTGTCAGCGACCAATATACATGTGTCGTCTGCAAATTGGTATACAGAGCCTGAATTTATGGCATTACTCATGTCATTAACATAAAGTAAGTATTCTGTTGGACCAATAATTGAGCCCTGGGCCGTTCCTTGCGAGGATGGAAGCTTTGAGCTATATTCAGTTTTTATTTTAACTGTGTTGTATCTGTTGGTGTGGTAGTTTTTTAAGAGTTTTAGTAGTGGCCCTTGTATACCATTTTGTTCCAACTTTTCAAATAGTGTATCATAACGGAGCATATCGAATGCTTTGCTGAAGTCTATAAAGAGAGTCAGGACGTGCTTTTTATTGTTTAAATGTTTATTGACTTCATCCGTGAACGAACGTAATAATTGTGTTGTACTCTTATTTTTTTGGAATCCATATTGTTTGCTGTTGATTATCTTATGCGTTTCCAAAAAAGTATTTATCTCCATACCAATATAGCGTTCTAAAATTTTATCAATACAAGATAATATAGTGATGGGCCGATAGTTGTTTATGTCGTCACGTGGACCCTTTTTGTGTATAGGACGTATCACCCCTATCTTTAAAAGGTCAGGATACGTGCCAGTCTTCAAACAACAATTAATTAAGTGTGTAATAACTGGGATAAGATTTGCTGAAGCATACCTGACATCTGTAGCGCGTATCCCGTCATAGCCCGGACTTTTCCTATCATTCATTTGCTTGATTATTCTTCCGACGGTCTCTTCTTGTGCCGGTTTTACTCTTATCGACCTATCAGGGATTAAACTGTACATACATTTATCCAAAAGAGGTACATCGCAATCATGGTTGAGGTTCGTGATATTAGAATTAAATTCAGTCATGAAGTTGTTGGCCAATGTTAACGGATCAGTTCGAAAAGTTACAAGTAAGATTTGTTCTATACATTGCATAATTTTGCCTGTTAAATTATTTACAATACTCCAAATTTTTTTACTATTTTTGAAATTTTGAGAAACTTCCATCATTATTTGTTTATTTCTTATATAATTAGTATATTTGTTTTGTTTTGTTTCTATATCTATTGTACAATAATCTTTTCTGTGGGTTATTCTCATCTTTTTGCCAAATATCATACAATAAATCCCGCTTCTCACACATCTTATTAAGTTTTACATTTGCCCATGAACACGTTTTACGTTTACTGGCACTGTTTTTATTAACTGTAAATTTGCATTTGTCGTATACATTATTAAAGCTATTATGAATATACTTTACTATTTCATTTGGGCACCCGTATTGAAGGGGTATACTCCAGTCGATGTTATTTAGTTCACTGCGCACTCGGCGGTTATCTAACTTAGTTATTAATTGAATAGAAGACTGTGAGTCATTTTTGTTTAGCGCGCTCATAATCGCACAACCGGTTATACAGTGGTCCGCCGGTGAAGTGTTTACAACAGATGTATAAATATTGCAAGTACTAGCATTACGTATAAAAACATGATCTATACATGACTTAGAGATGCTGTTACCGTATTTTTCGATACGTGTATAAGAAGTAACTCCATTAATAAATCCCTGGGTACATAAAGAATACAAATATTGTTTTGTTACGGGGTTACTAACTTTAAGATCAATATTCATATCTCCCATCACAACACAATCCTGTTTTATAGGATATTTAGCTAATAAGGATGACAATTCTTTTATGAATCGGAGTTTGGATGTGTCGGGCGGTCTATATACGGCACACAAACCGATTTTACGACTATTTATACTTAGTTCGCCGGCCACACATTCAAACTCCTGTGTACACAAGTTACTGTATCTCGAGAAAGATATAGATTTGTGAATATACAATAGTACGCCCCACCCCTTTTAATAGTTCTTAGTTCCGAATATGAATTGTAGTCAAGGAGTTCAAACATTTTTCCAGTTCATTTTTTATATTTACTTCAGTTAATATTAAAATGTGTATTGTATGTTTGCTATTTAACATTATGTACTCAATTTGAGCAAAGTTTTTTTTGATGGATCGTATATTTACATGCAGGAAGTACAAACAATTATTTGGTGTCGGTATGTCGGAAGTAAAATCATTCCATGTATGACAATTGATTTCGACTATATTATGTTCTGTTGAATCCATAATGAAATAAAAATAATTATGTTATGTAGATGTTCTTTTTTTATTATAATTTATAGCGATAAAAGTGAACTTACCTATTGTCTATCATGCAATGATTTCACCTTCTCAATATCGGCAACCGACCGGATTGTATTAATTTTTTTTTTCTTGGGTACTTTTGCGCACTAATATGTTACCGTGTTTACACCATATAAAACCAAACAGTCCTTTCAGTTCATCTTTTGTTTTCCATAACAAGTAAGCCGTCGCTGGCGTCAGACATTCACGTAGATAAACTTTGTCCGCACCGTCTTGTCCTATAGTAGAAGCAGACATCGTCGTCTGTTTTGCAGCATCTATCCAAAGATCCCGTTTTCCGTCTTGAAGTATTACAGTGATGGGAGTCTGGTCTTTGTTTCTCGCCCCGTTTGAAGAATTTTTTGTTTTTCTATAGGCCTTAACGACGTCATCTGGATTTTGTGTTATGGTTACGGCAATTTTCTTGGCAATTTCTTCAGGATTGTCGTTTTTGGATGGGTTGATGCCACATATTTCAAGTTGGTTACATAATTGTGATTGCTCTATTTGATATATTAATACTAATGCAGATTAGAAGTTTCATTATCTTTAATATTGGAATTTGATTTTGGTTTTAAAATATATCAAATTACTATCTTACTATTACAACTACCACAGTAGCATTAAGTACATTTTTGGTAGTGATCAAAAACTCACTTGAAATCAATTGTTCCACTAAAATATTGTCAGAATTTATTACGTTCGAAGCAAGAAGCAACAAAGTAAATATTCCCTCTGCAATTTTGTCGTGCGGTTGATTGTACAGACAGTCAGCTCGAGATACTAAAATATAACAAGATGGTTTCGGTTTCATTGGTGAAAAACATTGGCTTCGTGTAACAAATATTGGTACAGACGAAACAGATCTTATGACAAAGGAGGTTGAAATTATTTTCGTTAAGTTACAAGAAGGAGTCGGACGAACTGTATGTATTCCTGGAAATCTGAAAATAGAAGAGTGGAGTGAGGTGTTCCAGGGATATAATAGATTGATAGACAAAGACAAATTGTGAAAAGTTGTGGAAAGATATCGATCGGAAGGAAATCGAAGATGAATTAATGCTTTATGTAAGAAGGGGCGTAGATACTTATATTTTTCATAAAAAGACCTCTTGTATAAATGAAGACCTAAATGGTATATTTTTTTAACAAATAACATAAAATTTCAATGTATTCCACTTTTTAAATGTATGTATTAGTCATTTGGAATATATCTACCGGTTATACAGTCAATAACATTAGATTAACATTACATTTACTTTACCCAAATAAACACGAAATAATACAATGCGTAAATTTTGTATTCAGCATTTCGATGGCTTCAATCATAAATAACAAATAGCCGGTTTCATGTTTTAATATAAAATGAGTTGAAAACACCAAATGGACAATATTTATTACTATTTAATATTAAATGAGTTCAAAATGACTTTAAACATGAAAATCATCCATTTGTTAATTGCGATAGTTTACGTGGCAGCCATCGATTTCTGGTGATAATTAAGATATTATCTTTCTATTAGATCTACACCCTTGATATTCTACTCAATCATTAGGAACAAAACTGAATGTTAAGCCTTTATGTTGCTGGTTGTTGCTGAACTTATCACTTTGGTAAGTATGTGAACTGAAGCCCGTCCAGACATTATAAAAATAATCTCAAAACCCGATGGATGTTTTCCTAATGCAAATCTAAACCAAAGTAAATAATAAAATATTTCTTGAATAAAATCCATTTGAACATATTTATTGGTATTTAAGAGTTATTAAAAATATCAAATAGCCCTGGCTACTTAAAGAAATCACTGGGAACACAGAAAGAGGTCAATACACAAGTCAACATTTAATCCCAAGTATCAAGCAACAAAGCTAATAACGAGAGATAACTCAATTATTAAAACAAAAGAAACTTAGTTAATTAAGTAAGAATGCCAGGCTACCATCACCTTTTAAAATAATATTACTTTATTTTTCACTGTTGGATTTTCAACGCTTTGTTAAGCGTCGTAAGTTGAGAATACAACGACGGAAAGTAATTAAGAATAGATGTAGTTACTTATAATAATGATTACTAACGGCCCGCCCCAGCTTTGCACAGGTGTTATAAATCTTTAAAAATCTCGGATTTTATTTTCTGTAATATGCATGTATTATACACATAAAGCTCCTTCTAAAATTACTCTATCTATTGAAATTCCTATATATTCAGTCAAAAGTCAAAGCATACATAGGTACAGTCAGCTGAAAGCAACGTTGTTCTATGTAATCAAGTTTGTTTTTATGAATCCATAAGTACTTACACGTTTACAAATTATGTCATTAAAAGAAAGCTACGTTAATTAATAATACACTGAACTGGCATTGTGCACTTACATAATGCATACAGGGACAATTGTCGGTTAGTGTCTCATTTCAGCTTAAGTCATAGAAGAAGGAGGGGAGGGGAAGGGGTTAGAGGAATGTGGGGGGGGGGGGCCAGAAGTGGTCTCAGCGAGTAGGTTTCCATCTCCCGTATGCCTTTCAAAGGCCTGAAACCCTTGAATTTCGAGATGTATGCAGACATAATAATAGACCCTTTATTTGTTTTATTGTTCGTTCGTTCGTTTTGTACAACTATGAAGATTGCTGAAGGATCCTAAAATATATGTAATTAATGGCCTGTAGTTTCTTTCAGAAATAATAAAGCTGATAACAGCCTAATTATAGTTCCACTATTATTAATCTTGTGCGTCTCTTCAGAGAAGCTCCCATCAGGTATTATCACGTGATTTGACTAAGTATTATTCCTGTCACCATTCAACTGTCAAACCACAAATGCAGGAAAGAAAAAGAAACACAGCTAAGCTAAAGTAAGTGCTTTTTTATTTAGACCTTACGCTACTTCCATTTGCATTAAACTTGTTTATTTTTTGTTATTCTACTCCGCTCTAGACTCAAGCGCTCTTCAGATTTCAGCGATGTAGAACACCGCATGAGTGCCTACTTGTTGACTTAATTTAGCTTTAATATGCTGCACTTATAACAGGGCGTAAAACATGCAAAGACGTTCCAAATTCAAAAAGTGCGATTAAAAGTTACTTTTAGGCGCACTTTTTGAATTTGGAGCGTTATTCTACTCCGCTCTAGACTCAAGCGCTCTTCATATTTCAGCGATGTAGAACACCGCATAAGTGCCTACTTGTTGACTTAATTTAGCTTCAATATGCTAAGAAATTGAGATGAAAATGGAACTACCACTTATGATTAGATTTGCTGTGCTGGTATATTGGCGGCGGAAATGTGTTATTAAAATAACTGTGTAAGATTTTGATAGGATCACTTTAGGAAATTGGTTTATAAGTGTTTCTGGTTATTTTAGCTATAACTTATCTTAGCGCAAACCGCGAGGTTTGTTATAATTTCTAGAAAATATATTTTGTGTAAAAGTATTTGCATATTAAATACTAGCTTTTGTCCGCGACTTCGTCCGCGTGGAATAATAGTTCCCGTTCCCGGGGGATTTCCGGGATGAAAACTATCCTATGTCCTTTCTCGGGTCCCAAACTATATCTGTACCAAATTTCATTCAATTCGGTTCAGTAGTTCAGGCGTGAAGAAGAGACAGACAGACAGACAGAGTTACTTTCGCATTTATAATATTAGTACGGATACTTGAACTCCTATCTATGACTATACCTGTAACCCACAAAGGTAAGTAAGGTATCCTAACAGAAAAGAAGACGAGGTAAAACCTAGGATATAGGAAAACTATATCCTTATATAGTCAAGACACTATTTCGAATCATTACAACTTCTGAAAGCCGGTAAATCCTTAGTGGTTAAAGCGCCGAAGAAATAAAACTCAGTGGGTCGGATAAACGCTCGGATCTCTTAAATAAATTAATCAGAAAAGAACCATCAAGTGGAGTAACATTATCATTATTCTATGCTCAATTACGCTGGAATAATAGCCCTTTGCTAACAAAATTTGGCAGTGTAAGTCAGAATAATTCCAGTGTTAATTCGACGTAGACAAAACTGCTGCCGCTGGCGGCAGACAGTCTTCTTCATGAAATCTGCTTTAATGCTCGTGTCTTCTCCGTGTAATAATTTGGAATTGCATTGAATGCTGGAATTATTTACGGTAAAAAAGGTTATTTCAACTGGCCTTAGTCGTTTATAACTCTGGCTGCTAAGCTGATCGTGAGTTTGATTCTCACTGTGGACTTTTTCAGTAAATAGACATGGTGCTGTGTGAGTTGTCACACCATATCTATTTACTAAAAAGGCAACTTATCGCAAGCATTTGATCAATGCTCGTGTCTTTTCTGTATAAGAACCAAAGAGACCTTTGTGCGCGATGAGACAGTTAATACGTTAGAATTATTTATACCAAAGTTCCTCACCGGCAATATACTCCATCCTGGCCACAGGATCGGTCTGCTCCGAAGCCATGCGCAGCAGATGCGCATACTCCAGATACTCCAGCATCCTCTGGAGGAAGGACAGCGGCTCGTTGAACACCACCGGCATTGTGATCTTGGATAACTCCTTGCCGACGCAGTTCTTTAGCACTGACCACAGGGAGAAGTCGCCGCGGCTGAACTGAGCCACTGGGAGGGAGGTTCTGTGGACAAAGAGGAGGAATTAAAGCACACGATTCTTTATTGTTATTAATGAACGTTGGAAATATCAGTAGTGTGTTGAAGTCGTTCAAGATAGCCGTTCCAAAGTGCTTCTTTTTTTTATCATCTATTAAAAATAAAGAAAATCTTCAAATGACTTCTCCTTCCCCATGTGGGAGTATCAGAATTTTACTGACTAAAACCTATCCATGTTCCTTCGGTTGCCCTTTATGTTTCGGGGCCGCGGTTACTATTAGAACTATTCCGCAACCCCGGCAGGCATTGGCCTTAAAGCGCCCCATCACGTGTCGTGAAAGTGCCTCCATGGTCTAATGGCAATAAACAATTTGACTTTGATCAAGAGAAGTAGCCTAAACTCGAGGAGGCCTACACTTATACTAAAAAAAAGAGGTTAAACTCAATGATGCCTTCGCAAGCACGTTAAGCTGTGGCTGATGGCTCCGCTATTCGTAGATCTTTGATAAATCGTTACTGGAAGTTAAAAGCCAGTGTTTGTGGAGACTTGAGCAATTGTTCAATCTAAGATAACACTTGTATTCAGCTTTCATTCCGTATCCAAATGTTATACTTATAATTCTGGCTGTAATGTTCTGATAATAACATCTTCATTCCAATTGGTACATTAAATAAACAAAAAATCTCTGCAATTTAATATACTGTATAATTTTAATTATACAGTATACTGCCGTGCAGGCCCTAAAGTGCAGTATGAGGAAAAAAGCGGTTTCGAGAAAACGGCGAAAAACTTTTTAACACTGTTTTTTATAATATTATTAATGTGTATCGTGCATATTTTTATCGCTACGATGGCTATGTGGCAACTAAGATTGTATTTATTACAAAAACAAATGTTAATTAACTTTATTAGATTTTAATTGAAATCAGATTTTTTAAAATCATAGCTGTTACTGCATGCAAAAAGTTACGCAAATACAGATTAAAATGCGGTAAAAACATTTGATACTACAAAAACTTAGTTTTTTTTGCTACTTTGCAGACTAATATGCGGCATAAGACTTTCTTTACTGCATTTTAATTTGTATTGAACTAATTACACATGTAGCATATAACAATTTCTTCCAACTTACGAGTATGTTATAGGTAGGAATTTACAGAAAAAATCGTCTATTATATAATACTATAAGGTAATTAAGTTAAGGTGCTTTGAACACAAGCGGTTATAAAGACATTTCGATAAAATTGAAATTGTATTAACCTATCTGGTTTCGCAAGAAACACGAGATTTCAATTAAATGGCACATTATATAACTAAAAAAAACATCAAAATATCAAATGAATCAAAAATAACCAATGCTCAACATTCGATATATCTCTGTGTGGCATGAAATAAATAGGGTAATGATACTAATGATACGAGTATCATTAAATTGGTTTCTTTACCAAAACAAAAGATAATTTAACAAAAGAAAGTATTAAAAAAAAACATAATGCTCATCGCTCGGTATATTTTCATCAAAAAATACCTATGATTTGGTATCGAGTGTCGAGACCCAATGTCTGACTGTGTATTACAGTATCTTTCAAAGTAATATAAAGTGATAACCAGCGGACTATCAAGACGCTTCTAACGATACTTCATTTGCTCAGTTCTGACAAGTAGTTTAGAAGCTACGGTGTAACAGATGAACAAACCTACATACATAGCCTGTTAAAAACATAATCCTCCTTTAGCTTTGCCGTAGTCGGGTAAAAATAGAAACTTGAAGTAACGCACATAATATTTTATTATCGATCCGTCGATTTTTTTTTTGTTCTTGATGAATTTTTCGAGAAGCACTGAACCAATCCCCATAAAATTTACATGGAACCACCTCTAAATCATGACTTATTAAACAAAAAAGAATCATCAAAATCGGTTTATAAACGATGGAGTTATCCGCAAACAAACATAAAAAAAGCATATATACGGTCAAATTGAGAAACCTCATTTTTTTAAGTCGGTTAAAAAGTATGTCCCGGCTTTTAAGCGGCTATATCACTACTATTAATAACTTCAATCAAATAAGTTATCAGGCACCAGTTTTTGTTCTGACTAAATAAAAATAGGTACCACATTTTAGTATTTTGCTGCATTTTAATCTGTGGTGTGTCTGATCAACCATGCAGTATTAACACTGTTGGTACAAAAATTACTTACTGCGTTTTAATTTATATCTCTCAATATTTTCTTTGTGTATGGAATACAGATTTTTTACGGTAATATAGATATTTACTGCGTTTAACTTGGTAAAGTGACGGATCGTGGAAGAGGTAACTGCTATAACTGTATTTTAGTTGGTATTGTAATATATTTTGACATGCAAAGTTAAGTTACTGCTTTCACAAATTTGATTTTTTAACCGTTTAAAGCATCCTACCAAAAATCTGATTAGATCTTCATGTTCCTTATAGCGAGTCCAATAAGGTTCCATATTCAACAAAAAAATGTAAAAAAACCGATTACTGCGTTTTAGGGTCTGCACGGCAGTATATTAAATTGCATACCTGCAGTATATTAAATTGCAGAAATTTGTTTTTTAAACTGTGCAGCGTCATCAACGTGATAAACAGACGGACGATTCCGCATTAGTATTCCGGTCTATACAGCATCTATCGTCGACATTATTAAGTCAGCTTGGAGGCTTCAACTGCTGCAAAACGGCTTATTACGCCAGTTAATATTCTGGCCTCGTCTGTAACCGCGGTAATAATTACGTTTCTTGTAAAAAAATAGCTTTGTTTGAACCGTTTTATGGCTGGCTTTTAGGGTTCAGTGCTGAAAGAATGCTAAAGTCAATGTTATTTTATTTAGACCATTTACAGGGACTTATGAGTAGTCAAGAAGTCGGTTCGTTAGTCAGAACGTTGGCAGGTCTCTACGGAGAAGAATAAGCATAAAATTCCAATGACACTCTTGTCTTACAAATAATATGACAAGGTTATATTACCTAACGACGTAAGCCAGGCAGTTCATAGATTACCATATTTCAACTGGCAGGGCGCTTTCAAGAATATGACGTTGCTTGAAAGGGGGCTTGAATCATAATGTAACATTTGAAATTTCACAAAAGTATATCATTATTTTGACGCTTTAAAGACAAATAAAAATATACTAAAATTATATTAAATTTGATTTTTTTCTCAGACTTCATATTGTACCTAATAGTAGTAAGTAGTGCAGAACCCTTGGTCTTATATTCTGATTCGTACTTGGAGGAGTTTTATTAGAATGTTCTAGCTCATAAAACTTTGAATGAATATTCTCGGGATTCGAGACGCGTTCTTAGTTTCTTTTAATGGACTTTTATAGGTCGATTGGGTGAGCTAAAGAGGGATTAAAGGTAACACTAAGTATTGTAAGAAGGTATATATAGGTAGAAGGTATATAAATGAAGCATCTTACTAATAATCGCTGCATAAAGTTATGACAGGTTTATACGTCAAAAAATGTGTGGTTACATAGGCTTTATTCATGACATTACTTTACACAGTGATTATTAGTAAGGGCATAAAAGTATATTTTGCCGACCTTGTTAAAACCAAAACCAATTTCCGTGCGTGCTTTTTCCATATCTTTTATTGAAATCAATCGTCACGCCAGAACGCAGTTATTTAGTTGAGAACCCCGTAATTTGGTTAACTTTTTTCGTAGTGTTAGGCAGTCTGGGTTTCTCCCTGTTGTAATTTCGCCTATTGTCCTACTTCTATTCTCTTTCCTAATTGATTTGAAGAAAAGTAAACATTTATTTTTGCTTTTCCTTCGCTGTTCTGTCCTGAACCCGTCAATCTCCGTACGAAAGCTAGCGTCACGATTTTCCATGAATTTTCCATCGAAAGCCCTGCGGTTGTTTCTTCTAAGGATTTTTAACGGTGCATATGTAACGTTAAATAACCATTTGAGTCAACCTTATAAATACAAATTTAAATATGCTGGGACAACTCACACACGGTCATTTGATCCCAAGTTAAGCTCTGCTAAGAGTTTGTGTTATGGTAACCAGACAACTGATATACATACTGATATAATTTATAAATACATACATATTATAGATAAATTACACTCAGACACAGAACAAACAATCATGCTCATCACACAAAGTTTGTTCTGGGTGGGAATCGAACCCACGACCTCCGGCTTAGCAGTCAGGGCTACTAACCACTAAACCAACAGGCCCGTCAAAACCTACCTACACAATGTGTACAAAATATAAAATATCAAATCAGTTTCCCTTTGCACCATTATTACAAGCTAGCAAATTTTGTCTATTCAGAAAGAACTAACTGTCTATCAAGAACTAACTATATTTACTATACTTAACTATATTTTATTTATCTTATTATGTATACCAGGGTCATTTATAATAGAGTATTATAGGACATAACAAACATAAGAACATCCTAATTAACACACTTTTGTATCATATTATAATATAATTAGGTACTTTAACGGCCACACGAATTAATCCGGCTTACAAGCGGCTCTGGCTAAACTGGTAGTGTATTAAGAGATTAATTTCATGCGTCAGACAAAACTTACGTATTCATATTATAGCTCCACATCCGTAGTTCTTACCGTAATGTTTTATATGCTGCCCCATCTATTCCTTATCAATCATCACCCTAGCATTTTTCCCAACCATGTTGGGGTCGGCTTCCAGTCGAACCGGATTCAGCTGGATACCAGCGACTGCGATAGCGACTGCCTATCAGACCTCCACAACCCAGTAGCTGGGCGGCACGATACCCTTTGGCTCGACTGGTCAGACCTTCTGGCTTCTGAATACCGTAACGACTGTCAAAGTTCTACGAATGGCAACCGGGACCAACGGCTTAGCGTGCTTTCCGAGGCACGGGATGTCTGTGATGTCCAAGATAAACTTTAGAAAGTACATATGAATTGAAAAAGTCACATAGTTACTTGCCCGAATTCGGAACCGCAACCTCTTACATGAGAGGCGGGCACCTTATCCCAGTGGATAAGGTCGTGATGACGTGATTATTCCTTATCAATCATAATTTTACAAAAATAATTATATCTATTACAAGAAACAACAAAATAACAAAATAAACGGACCAATTCCCATGAGTCCTATAGATACCATTCAATATACACATACTCATTGTATGAAGGTAACAATGATTTTACAAAAAACAAAGTTGAATCCTAGCAAACATTTTTGGTGAATATTATTATTAGATAATGTAGGATCTGGCTTTTACTTCCTGTAGAAATTTTTGCTGGTTGAACACCCAGCAAAGATTTCCAATTTAAAATTTTTGTTGGGTGTTCAACCAGCAAAATTCTAGATCTCGAGACGACATTACCTTCCATTTCCCCCAGGTGAAAATATATATCTATGAAAAAACACGCTACAGGGTGAGATAAATAAACGTTACTTATCTTCAGCTCAGCTATTCTTCGTCTTTATGCTACCATATATGTCGTAGTTTGACTGTTGATAGTAACTGTAATAATACTTAGTTGTCTAATTTTCTGATTTAACTAATTTTTCAGCCGACCATATTAAAATTTGTCTAAATATCTAGCCAATTTTCTACACCGACTTGTTATAATTTTCTACCCAAAATATACCTCCAACAATAACTTTTAATAAGTCGTCACACAATAAATTGATTTACTTCACATTATCTCTTGTCAACAAAGTTATGTATTAACAAAGTTTTTCGTCAAAATTCTCTGCTATTATTTCTGTCAGGAAATACATTGACATAACTAAAGTTTCAGGACTTTTCATTATGTTTATCATTTTATTAAAAACTTTGCGTCTCCTAAACAAAGATGGTTTTGAATGCTAAAAAGCGGGTGGTAAATGAACTCATAAGGAATGAACGAACTGTAAACTTCGTAAATTAGTTTTAAGAAAATCTTTGATACAATAATTTAGAGCTGGTTTATTCCGAATCAATATTTCTTTGGAGTATTTAGTTTACAGTGGGCAGCTATTAATTGCAAGACCAAGCGACAGCCGGCTGTCGGGCTGCTATTGTCTTTCTATTGTGTCTCGAATTACGTGTGTTGGCAATATTGCCTAATAAGGTATTTCCCTAAGCAACGTTTTATCCTAGCCTTAGTACCTGTTGAACAACAGGGCACTTTAAACTGATTTACCTAAATACAGAAAAATTTCAAAGATTACTACTGCTGCTGGTTAGGTAAACGTGATAAACTTTACAACTCATTATCTCCCTAGCCTTTTTCCCAACCGTGTTGGGGTAGGATGCCAGCCTAACCGGATTCAGCTGCATACCGGTGTTTTGCGTGGAGCGACTACCTATCTGACCTCCAAAACCCAGTAACTGGGCGACACGATATGTCTTGGTTAGACTGGTCAGAGTTTCTGGCTTACCAGTAAAGACTGTCAAAGTTCTTCGAATGACAACCGGGACCAACGGCTTTACGTGCTTTCCGAGGCACGGGATGTCAGATCAACTGGAGTGGGATAAACTTTACAACTTCGTTTCTTAAATAAGTTGAAGTTCCTCTAATACAATGAACTTGTGCATTCGTGGTATTTTAGCTCATTTTACTTTGAGATAATAAAAGAGGGTAACCGTAGAATAATCGGAAACTCAGCATATATTTATTTACTAAGTAAATATGTTCATATAGAATATATTATAGAGTCTCTATTTGATAATATCAGGTAAAACATCACCCTTCCATATGATCGTACCTTTCTAGAACCCTCACACTTTGTGTATACATTAACTAAGTATCATAATGTGACGACATACGATCTGTAACTACGGTCTATAAACCCGGTAGGGCTGAACACCAGGCACCCCATTACAAGCTTTGCTTTTCGTAAATCAATTCCAAAAGTCAGAAATGACGGAAAATAATGATTTAATTTTCAGTCACTCACCACAGTCACTATATGAGACGGTCAATCACAATCCGTGATCCGTAGTAAGACTAAGACTGTCAGTAAAACCTACTGTATAAATATATAAAGGTGCCGATTCTCTTGTTCACAAACTTAACTAAATTTAAGTTAAATGCATCTTTCTCTTTCCATTTCTTAAAGAAAAGGATAAAAGATGAATCTTAGTTTAATTCTGTCAAATTAGACAGCGCCTGAAGAATCTTATCATGTTAGGATCTTCGTAAAGAAACTTCCCACTCATAAATAGAATAACCGAAAAGTTATGACAATAAATATGATCATACTTTCATACTTCAGCCACATTAAACGCTTCAGTACTCAAAGGTTACGAAAACAACTACATATATATAAATCATAATTAAAACCACGTAAGCACATTTAATAACACTCGCGGAAAAAGTTAATCTTTACAATTAACGCAAACACGAACGCCAAATTTAGCAAAGTCATTCATAAAAACCGGCCAAGAGCGTGTCGGGCCACGCTCAATGTAGGGTTCCGTAGTTTCCCGTTCGTCACAATAAGTGTTCCCACTTATAAGTTAAAAAAATCCCACTTATAAGTTAAAAAAAGGCTATTTGTTACGTTGACAATTTGACATACTAAGTACGCAGAAATTATTTTGTACAACTGTTTTGTCTTTTTTGTACAAAAACTGTTCTTTCTATCAAGTTCAAAATAATTTTCCTAGAAAGTACTTATAAAGTTCTACTTTCCACATTTTTTTCATATTTTTTAAACCTACGGGTCAAAAGTTAGAGGGGGGGGGACGCCTTAATTTTTCCTTTTGGAGCGATTATTTCCGAAATTATTGACATTATCAAAAACTGATTTTAGTAAACCCCTTTTCATTTTTAAATACCTATCCAACAATATATCACACGTCAGGGTTGAAATTAAAAAAAAAATCACTTCCCTCTTTACATATAGGGGGGCTACCCTAATAAAACATTTTTTTCCAATTTTTATTTTACCACTTTGTCGGCGTGGTTGATATACATATTGGTACCAAATTTCAGCTTTCTAGTGTTAACGGTCACAGAGATTAAGCGAGGACGGACGGACAGACATGGCGAAACTATAAGGGTTCCTAGTTGACTACGGAACCCTAAAAAGCAGACAAGGGGAATATTCTGTCCCTTTCTGACGCAGTGGTGTGATATACCTTCATCTCTCTCTGTAATATATTGCTGGCTCTATGTTAACATTCGAGTATTTGCAAAACTGAATCTACATTCAAGAACACCCTCGCCCTCACGTCAGTTAAACAGTTTGCTGCTTAGCTAAGGACGGTTATAGAGCAACGTTTTATAAACACTTGTATACTCATTTTTTTGGAAACGCGTGTATGCGTGGGTAGGCTCGCACTTTTGGTAAACGCCCAAGTCATGCGAGCAGTGACGCACTTTTAAACGCATCATTAATGAGAATGTTGATACACTTACCACTATAGTTTCGTGGAAATAAAGTCGGAATATAACGCCAGAACATACTAATGCATATTAAAACATGCAATCTTTCACATTTTACCGAAGATGTATTAATGCGAATAGACGCAAACGATGATACGCTAGACGCATTTGCCGTCATATATGTACCTACCCTTAAGTTTTATGAAGCCCGAAACGTAGCGCGCGTGTAAAAAAAAGCTAGTTTACAACCGCCCTAACTCCCGAAGAATAATTCGTGGGTCCTATCGACCCATGAAAATGGGCCAAGGTCGGCTTAGCTGTGAGTCGCTAAACCTACCATTTGTCGCATGTTCTTAAGGGTCGAAGTGACGCGAAAAGTCGGTGGATATTAGAATTAAGTGGTGGCGCGTGGCACGCAGAGTTACTGGAGACCATGTTCTGGAAAACGCTGCTAATAATGGCGGAAACCTTTTATAAGAAAACTTTTTGTTATTTTACGTAAATGAAAGTTATTTTATTTACATAAAATAAAATAAAATAAAAAGTTATAAGAATATAGATTAATATTATATGAGATCAATAAAAAGTAATAATAATCAATCCTAATAAATATGAATCGCTAAAAGTGTTGCCAAGCAAAACTTGAGAAGGACTGGCTCCATTTGGCTATTGTTCTTGTTTAAATATTCGATTAAACTTCGAAGTTTTCAGTATTTTTTAAACAAATTTTTTGGTCTTCTAAACACATTAAGGTGCCAAAGCTCTAAAAGCTTGTTAAAAATAAAGATTAAGACACTAACCTCTAATAAAAAAAAAATAAAAAAAACTCAACACAAAAGAAAGAAAACCTATTCTATCCGAGCCACACTCAAACCACGTAACAAGAAATAAATTAAACCTCGAGTAATTAAAACTTCTGAAGTCAAAACTTAAGCGGCATACCAGAAATCTAATTTATTCACATTTAATAAAGCTGTTTCGCATTTTATTTTCGTTCTCAAGGCCGTCATAAATATGACAGGGTAACAATGTGATATAATTACTTAGCGCCTTACTAATAAACGCTGCATAAAGTTATGACAGGTTTATACGTCAAAAAATGTATGGTTACACAGGCTTTATTCATTGCATAACTTTACACAGTGATTATTAGTAGATTATTGGTAAGCATTAGTGTGATGTAATTAATTAGTTTGGTGTTTGGTTACTGCTTCGCTCCTGTTGATCATAGCTTGATGTTATTTATCCTGTGTGTTATTCTGATGTATAAATAAATAAATATCATGAGACAAATCACACACGGCCATCTGATTCCAAACTAAGCAGAGCTTGTGTTATGGTAATCAGACAACTGGTATACATACTTAAATAACTTATAAATACATAGATATGTAGATAAAATACACCCAGACACAAAACAAACAATCATGCTCATTATAAAAAGTTTGTCCTGGGTGTCCACGATCTCTGATTAAGCGGTCAGGGTCACTAACCAGTATACCAACAGGCCCGTAAATTTTTTTAAATTGCTGTATCCGCAGTTTCACCGAATCGCATTACAACCTCGGTTACTGTTTCAGTGTTCCGTCGTTGCACCCTTAAACATTTTGGGTCCCCTCAATGGAGTTTGGAGCCTATGAAGTAGGGTGTTTTCGCTTTCAAGGTCGTTAGGATACGATCAATATGGAAGCGGGCCCCGAACCCCAGATGTTTGGATTCAAAATATACGTTTTCTACAGCCTGTAAACATTGATATGTATTTGGTTGTTACATTATTTTTGAGGGTAAAATTAATGAGTTTTGGAAATATTTGTGGTAAATATCAAACTGAAACATTTTAGATATGTTTGAGAAACGACAACTTTCTCTTTCCTAGTTACCAATTTTGTGGGTTAATAATTATTAGATACTAGCTGCTGCCCGCGACTTCGTCCGCGTGGAATAGTTCCCGTTCCCGCGGGATTTCCGGGATGAAAACTATCCTATGTTCTTTCTCGGGTTCCAGACTATATCTGTACCAAATTTCATTCAAATCGGTTTAGTAGTTTTTAAGCGGGAAAGCGTAACAGACAGACAGACAGACAGAGTTACTTTCGCATTTATAATATTAGTATGGAAGTATGGATAAGCCGCGGTTTTCACTGCCTTGTATTTTAAAAATTATATTCTAGAATATGTTAGCACCGCTCAATGGTGGCGAAGACTATGAAGTAGGGTGTTCCCTCTTTCAAGGTCATCGGGACACGATCAATATAGCAGCGGGGTCCAAACCCCAGCTGTTTGATTCAACAAACGTTTCAAAATATATACTTTATTATAGGTTGTAAACCTCTTGATTGGTAGGTATTTAATTGTCATATTTATTCGTTGGAGGGTGAGGATTTTAATGAGTTTTAGGTATGATTAATCCAAGTACCTAGTTTTTGGAATTTGAAATAGTTAAGTATTTGAGAAACGATAAAGTTTCAATATGTCATACTCAAAATATTTAAGGAGGTAACAGAGTGTAAAGTTCATCATCCTCCATAGAAAAGGGAGGATTCTCCAACTAGTCGAGATTTGTACAAGTGCTAATGTCGCCAAAAACTCCTATATCGCGATGTAGGCTGTCAGCTGTAGGTCACATGTTTATTGTTTTTCCAGATGGGAAACTGCCGCGTAGGGCACAGTAATAAGATTGATATTTGCTCCCCTTCTTCACGCATTTGAGCATAATTACGTAGAGTTGTCAAACATACTTTTTAATTCAGTTTTGTGTTTTTTGTAATAACGCCTGGCAAATCAACATTGATTACAAAATGTGTGAAAAAATGTTCAAAATCTTTTTCGCATGACATTTTTTACGACTTTGACTTAGATTAAAAAGGGGTATTCTAACTCTGACCGCAATGCATGTGTATCTGTCTCTCTGTGGCACGGTAGCACTTAAACGGGTAAACCGTTTTAAGTGCTTTTTTTGTTATTTGTTATTATGTAAGCTATTAAACGGCTGAACCGGTTTTTGTTAAACATTTCTAAGTACCTTTGCTTTTTTTGTTATAATAACAAATAACAAAAAAAGCAAAGGTACTTAGAAATGTTTAACAAAAACCGGTTCAGCCGTTTCAGAGTTAGCAACTCTTTTGTTTGCTGAATTTGCGATCATGAAGACTTCCACGACGGGATTTTTAAAATATTTAATTTGCACTAAACTTGTATTTAATAGATTTTCATATTTATTACTAATTATGTCCCTCTTGCTCTCCAGCCATCATACATACGTACTTTAGCGAACTACATTTATTTATCTCGGCCCTAGACTTAAATATCAAAAGGTCTAAATCATCTTTTTGCTCGTAATCTATGTCCTTTCTGAATTATGAGCAGCGCTAAGGGACGGCTGAAATAACATTGTCGGTACCTTTTTCAGGTGTAAGGTTTCAGACGGGGTAGAGGGTAAATCCCAAAGGCGGACTAGTCTTATAACAAACAAGGTTACATAGAAAGTTGCTTTTAAAAGTTTTGTGTCGTTATGATGGTCCAAAACAACTGTGTTACTATACCTCGCTGTCTGGGTGACCATCTGTCAGGAATGTCTGTTTTGAACCGCATTAAACTTGTTTTGTTTTCAGCGTCTTTTGATGTTTTATATTGTACAATTTATTTATTTACTAGCTGATTTGGCCATTTTTTGCTGTAGTTGTTTTCGAAATAAAATATGGCCTATCTCTTCAAGTTGGATGAAACTGGACACGGTTCGGTCGATTAAAATCGGTTTAGTACTTTATGAGTCCATGCGGGCAAACAATGAAACTACGAAAAAATATAAGTACGTTTTCGTTTATTTATATATTACAGGAAAAGCTATAAGAAAGGTACCCTTTCTGTAAGAGTTCCACTAACATTTGCCCGAATTTTTTTTAAGAAATTCCTTAAGATGTAATATAGCGACATTTTAAGGGTTATTGTATATTCGTCACAAAGTTAATTCGTCACGAAAGTATGTGTAAACTCGCCACAGGTCTATTTTTATGAAAAAAAATCCGCCATATTGTTTATTTCCGTCCAGTCAGCAGGACAATTCAACAATAATGAATAAAACGTTATTTCTTTATTTATCTTAAACACATAAAAATATACAGTAATAGTTTTTTTTTATTGTTTCAGTAATAGTAATCGTTTTTTTATCCATAGACAAAAGGATTTTCCTTTTTATACTTTTTCAAGAAACCAACTAAGAATTTTGAAATGGTATTAAAGTGGAGGACCTTATACAGGACGTCCCACGGATATGCCAAATGGAGGGAAAGTAGCTTAAATATTAAAGATAGAACATTTTACCAAAATAAAACTATTTACTACATAATATTTGAATTTAAAAAATAATTTTAACTGCATTCATATTATTATATTTAAATAATTACATGGTTAACGGAAGAAGTTTTATTATACCGACCGAAAGGCTTCATTATAAGAGTTATTTTTAGCCTAATAACACCCATACTAATATTATAAATGCAAAATTAACTCTGTCTGTCTGTCTCTTTTTTTCTCTTTTATTACCTCGGGAACGGGAGCTATTAATCCCCGCAGACGAAGTCGCGGGCAAAAGCTAGTAGTGTATAAAATAAAAGGGAGACTATGAATTTCAACATTTAATACAATATTAATTCATAAAATGAGAATATAACATACAATATAAATAAAATGAGATACAATATTAATTCATAGATTTATCAAATGCATAAAATGAGTGCCTTCCTGTTAAATACAAAGTCGCACACTATCGGTCATTTTGCACTCTGTCGATTTTTGATCCTGTGACTCCTGATCTCTCTCTTTCTAACTTTGTTTTCTAACTGTACTTTTTGCAAAAAATAGGTACTGTGACGAATTTACACATATTTTTTATGCATGTGACGAATAAACTTTGAATGTATGGAGTTTAAAAAATGTGACGAATTTACTTTATGACGAATGTACAATAACCCCATTTTAATAAGCAGTTAAAACAGCTTAAGTATTAAACCCCTCACATTTCTTTGACAAGTCTTCTTCAAAAATATATAATTAACACCCACACTCTAATACAGCGATTTCATTAAAAACTCTTTTTAAAAAAATGCCCTTGCGAAAGGTCGTTATAAAGAAGACAATTTAAATCTCTCGGAACGACTGAACCATTGTTCAGTCGTTCCGAGAGATTTAAATACCAACAGCCAATCGAGTCGTTTTATTCAGTTCCATTGAACTGAATAAAACGACTCGATTGGCTGTTAAATATTCATTAGGAATGAAGAATCAGTGGAAGAAAACCATTGCATCATTCTTCATTATTGATCTTATTGGAGTATCGTGACACCTAATGGTTAGGGCCCTGCGTCTCATGTGATTTCTTGAAATGCAAGCAAGTATCAATGTAATAATAACTTTACTTACGTATTATTTGCAAACTTCTTTTAAAACAGACAATTAACTGATGATATCAACAAGTTTAAACCATAGTGGTTTTTGGTTACTAGTAAATTTTATTATTTTTTAATTATTAATAAAAAAAAACAAAAAAAAAAACATTAGCTGTTACCTAAAGTTTTCTAAAGGCTCTACACAAGCCGGCAGCACATGCCGCGAGGCAGTTCCGCTGGCGTTTACCAGGTGTCTATGCAAACAAAAGATTGAATTTTTGTAGACCGCCGCGCCGTCGGCTTGCCCAGCGGCAGTGCCACCGGTACTGTGAGCCTTTAGACATCACACTCATATTCCACGCCTACCAACGCAAAGCGTGGAAGTCTGGTAGTCTATATTACATTGATATTCAACCGGATTACGTTAGACTTAAAGAGACCATATCAAAGGTGGGAAAAAGCTAGGAAGATGATTCATATTTTAATATTTTTTGATTAACTTCCGAGACGATACCTGTGAATACGCTAAAATGTGTGAACTGTAATATAGTAATAAGTGAATTGTTATCATTTATTCAAAATAAGATCTCAGTGATGGATAATGAAAGTTTAATTAGAATTTGTGCATCTGCTTTTTCTGAGGAGGAGGTAGAAAATTCAAAAGATTTACTGTTTAATTCCATTAATGGTAAACAGAAGAAAGTATCTAGGCGAAAAGATGGAAAAAAGCAGAAAAATCTAGAAGATATAATATGTGTCTTCAAAGTAACTGAACCGGATCAAATACCGATTTTTGTGGCGCGTGACCTGCAAAAATTACCGCCCGTTACGTTCGACCATGTTGATGTCACAAAATTATTAAAGGATTTATTGATTATGCGAAATGAAATTAATGACATAAAGGATAGATATGTAACAATGGAAC
This sequence comes from Athetis lepigone, assembly GCA_033675125.1. NCBI lineage: Eukaryota > Metazoa > Arthropoda > Insecta > Lepidoptera > Noctuidae > Athetis > Athetis lepigone. The sequence continues at coordinate 20,767,626 of CM066232.1, forward strand.
AACTGGATGAGCTGAAAACAAATTTGGAATCAGGCAGGCCCCCCTCATCGTTTTTAGCTTATAATATCAATACGAGAAAAAGAGGAGGGTATCTGCTTGACAGTGGGCCTATTGGACTGTCGCCGGCGGCCGCTAGTAGCTTGGCGATGAGGCAGGCGAGCACCGACAACACAATGTCACCAAAGTATCGCTCTCTCACTCTTGCGCAGACAGATATAGATAAGCCGAATGCATCAACACTGATTAACTCGACTTTATTGGACAATGAATTATGCGCGAAGATGCCCGAATCAACTTGTGTGAACTTGAACAACCATTGTCATGCATCGACCGGTGAAATAAAACAGCCCACCATGGCGGACATTGCGAAAAAAGGTGAATGGAAAATGCAAAATGAACCAAATGAGGAATGGATAACAGTTCAAAGAAAAAGGGCAAGAAATCGTTTCGTTGGCAAAACTGGGAAAGCGACCACGGGCGCTTCGGAGAAGTTTAAAGCAGCTGAAGTAAAAATTCCTTTATTTATTTCAAACGTAAACAAGGAAACCGCAGAGAATGATATCTGTACGTTTATTAAAAATAAAACCTCAGAAGTAGTTTCGTTAGAGAAAATTACAATGAAGAAAGAAAAGCCTTACAATGCATTTAAAATGCTTGTAAACAGAAATAAGCTGGAAATGTTTCTGGATGATCAGTTGTGGCCAGACGGCATCACATTCCGACGTTTTGTGCATTTTAAAAGTAGAATAGGAGAGGACAAGAATGTTTCTCAGAATAATGAAAATAAAATCAAGACATAATGGATAGGGCTTCGAAAATGAACATAATAACATTTAATTGTAAAAATGTGAAGAGGTCAGTGAACTGCGTGCGCTCACTGTGCAAAACAGCTGATATATTATTGTTACAAGAAACGTGGTTATATCCACACGATTTACACTTTCTTGAAAATTTAGATCAAGAATTCAGTTACACTGCGAAGTCATCAGTAGACACTTCAGCTGGTATTTGTAAAGGTAGGCCATACGGAGGTGTCGCGATACTATGGCGAAAAAGTGCTTTTAATAACGTGTCGGTAGTCAAAAGTGATAATAACAGGATCTGTGCAATAAAAGTAGTGGTTGATAATCGTTGTTTTATGGTTATAAACATGTATATGCCAACGGACTGTAGTGACGTTTAGGCGCAGAATGTCCAATTCGCAAAATGTCCAGTGGTCTGAAATGGTCCATTTCGCAAAATGTCCAGTTCGCAAAATGTCCAATTCGCAAAATGTCCAATATTCTCATCATAATATTGACTACCCATTAATCACTAATTCAAATCAAAAGTTGGGTTCTAATGATTAGTCAAGTTATGACTCGATCCTAGTCCTACTCCCTATTCTCAGGCAAAAACTGCTTGAGCTGAAAATCTCGGCTAGGATATGTCGCATCATTTAAATATCTAAATATCTTGGGAAAAGTCACACACGTTCATCTGATCCCAAGCTAAGCAGAGCTTGTGTTATGGTAACCAGATCGGGGGGCACGGTCGTGCCCCCGGCCAAGACAAGCAAGCGAAGCGCAGGGGCACTACCTACCTTTTCTCGAAGTGTTTCGCCGTTTTTTTGAACCCTCATAGAGTTGGTTTCCGATGTACCAGACACTTCATATTCACAAGATGTGATGTCAATAATAGACTCATTAAACATACGAAGTCTCAATTGAATAGCTCTAATACTTTAGATTTTATTGATATCTAAAATACACCGATTTCGTCACTGACTCACTGACACACTGACACACTGATGATCATCAAAATGTTTAGCTACTTCCTGAAGTGCTAGAATGCTGAAATTTGGTATGTAGTCTGAGTTTAGTATACAACCAACAAAAAAATTCATAAACTTATAACTTTCGCCCTCCATCTCCTAAAATTTTGTGTTGGGGGTTGGAAGTTTTGTGAGGAAACAAGTAAAAATCATCTAAGTAAAAATGCAAAGATAGAGAATGGGCTATGAAAACCGGCACTGCTGATATACCAGAAATACACCCCAAAAAAAGAAGAAAAAAATAAACACCAAAAAGACTGCCTTGCAACTTACAAAAAGAACTGAAATCCCACCAAAAACATTTCATGTTAAATGTCGCCAAGACAACCACATAAGGTTTGTCCTGTGAAAAATATATCAGATCTCATGTAGAGCCAAGCTTCTGAATCTACACGACCTAAATATACCGACCTTAACATCACAAATTCTACATATCAGTAAAAATGTATGGCTTGGCTGTTTCGTTACTTACTTCAGAAACTAAAATATATTCTCATCACCTCCACAACAACGGTAGTGAAACGGCGAAGCCATACATTTTTACACATATGTAGAATTTGTGATGTTAAGGTCGGTATATTTAGGTCGTGTAGATTTAAAAGCTTGGCTCTACATGAGATCTGATATATTTTTCACAGGACAAACCTTATGTGGTTGTCTTGGCGACATTTAACATAAAATGTTTTTGGTGGGATAACTTATATACATACTTATATACCTTATAAAAATGTGTATTTATAAGGTATTTAAGTATGTATATAAGTAAGTATTTTATTTATTACGGAATCAGCTAGTGTTAAGTACAGTGTTCTGAGTGTTCTGTTAGGTATTTTATGCTTTAATATCGATAATTTTGCTAACACAGACCTAAGTACAGACTACATACATGATCAATGTGCCGCCGCCGAATTTACTGTCTTATCAAACCAAGATAATGTGCTGTGTTACTACATCTAACTGTTGATAATTACACACTATAATCGGTTGGTGAATACACTTGTACTCATGAGCAACGACAGAGGGCACACAAGACGTCGTCAAGTAACCTGAATGTATATGCATTAGTTTCGTTTTTTTTATTAAATTACAAGACCAACGTCGTGAGCCCATTTACATAAGAGGTCGAAGTTTCCCTGCATCACTCTATGTGCCTCGCATATGTTTTTGTGTGCAGCAACCAAACATTTGTCGTCTGCAAATTGGTACACGGAGCATTCCCTGAAGAACGAATGACTTGACTAATCAGACTAATCATTAGAACCCAACCTTTGATTTGAATTAGTGAATAATGGGTAGACAATGTTATGATGAGAATATTGGACATTTTGCGAATTGGACATTTTGCGAATTGGACATTTTGCGAACTGGACATTTTGCGAAATGGACCATTCCAGACCACTGGACATTTTGCGAATTGGACATTCTGCGCCTAAACGTGTAGTGAGAACTTGTTAAACTTTACGGAGTGTCTCAGTGAAATGTACTCAATGATACAAAGTAATAGTATTGAATCAGTGTTTGTATTAGGGGATTTCAACGCACATCCAGGTGAGTCATTTTGTAATGAACTTCTTTGTTTTTGTAACGAACAAGAATTAGTGTGCGCGGACATCGATTATCTCGGCGTGTTGTCGCCTACTTATACATTTATTAGTGACTCACATGGGTGTAAGCGTTGGCTAGACCACTGTCTTGTTACACAGTCGGCGGCGAAATCTGTTGTTAACATTGAGGTGATTTATGATTCTTTTTGGTCAGATCACTTTCCATTGAAACTGGAGTGTGACATTAATATTATTAGGGTAAAAACATTTGCTAATAATTTATATAATGGTATACGTTGGGGGGAAAGAAGCCTCGAAGAAATAAATAAATACTTGTTGCTGTGTAACAATAAACTAAAGATTTTAGACTTTCCTATGAATTTTAGACTTTGCGCGGATAAGTATTGTGATAAGCCTGACCATAAAGTTTTGTTGGATGATATGTATAGCAAAATTGTATGTATATTAAGTGAAGCTGCCAGTAGCAGTAGGACCTCAAGGGGCGTTATAGGAAAAAATAAAGGAATTAAAGGCTGGAACAAACATGTGAAAGAAGCGCACACTCAGGCAAAGCTGAAGTTCAATTTATGGATGTGGTACGGTCAACCTAGTAGCGGGCCTGTCTTTGATGAAATGAAATTAACGCGTAAAATATTTAAATCAAAATTAAAATGGTGTATTAGGAACCAGGACAAAATTGAAATGGACATTCTAGCCTCATTGCATTCAAAAAAAAGTTTTACGTCATTTTGGAAAGGTACTAAGAAACTAAATAATAATACCCCAAGTCTGTCAGCTAACGTGGAGGGCGTGAGTGACTGCACAGAGATAGCAAATATCTTTAAAGAACATTTTAAAGTGAGTTCGCCTCTCAAGACAATGCTGAGGGTGAACGATGCTGAGCCCTGCCTTTCAGAATCTCCCCTTCGATTTACATGTAAAGAAATAAAAGAAGTTATTGCATCTATGAAGAGGGGGAAATCTCCTGGTCATGATGGGCTCAGCATCGAACACCTTCAAAACGCTGGTTTACATCTGCCGAGAGTATTGACTATGTTCTTCAATCTGTGCTTGGGGCATTCTCACTTACCGGAAGAGCTATTAGACACATTAGTCATACCTATTGTGAAGGACAGGACAGGGGACATAGCCGACAAAGGAAACTACAGGCCTATCTCACTGGCAACAGTGATAGCCAAGGTACTTGATAGTGTGCTTGATGCCCACCTTAGTAGATATACCAAGTTACACGACTCGCAGTTTGGTTTTCGTGCTGGGTTGTCTACCGAGAGTGCTATTTTCGCATTGAAGCATACTGTCAAGTATTATACAGATAGGAAAACGCCAGTGTATGCATGTTTCCTAGACCTGTCAAAAGCTTTTGACCTGGTTTCCTATAATGCCCTATGGGGAAAGCTTCGAGAAACGGGTGTGCCCGAGTCGTTAGTGTCAACGTTATCTATGTGGTATGATAAGCAGAGAAACTTTGTAAAGTGGGCAAATGCGCTGTCTGACCCGTATAAACTGGATTGTGGTGTTAGACAGGGAGGTCTTACGTCCCCAAGACTTTTTAACATTTATGTTAATAATTTACTGGTTGAGCTCAGCAAAACTTATGTCGGATGCCACATAGATGGAGTGAGTGTAAATAATTTAAGCTATGCAGATGACATGGTTTTGCTGAGCCCATCCATCTGTGGATTGAGAAAGTTGCTGTCCATTTGTGAGAGGTATGCTGAGCAATATGGGCTAAAGTATAACCCTAAGAAAAGTGAGGTGTTGGTGTTCAGAGGTAGGAATAAAAGTCCGTCTTATGTCCCTCCGATAATGCTCTGCGGCTCGCTTTTATAGAGAGTTACCCAGTTTAAATATCTGGGTCACATTGTTACCGAAGACTTAAAGGACGACACCGATATGGAAAGGGAACGCAGGGCGTTGGCTGTGAGGGGAAATATGGTGGCTCGAAGGTTTGCTGGTTGCTCGGTACCAGTAAAAATTACACTGTTCAAGGCTTTCTGCCAAACATTCTACACCAGCAGTCTTTGGGCTAATCATACCCAAAAAGCAGACAACGCCCGGCGAATTCAATACAACAATACCTTCAGGGTGTTGTTGAGGCTTCCACCCTATTGTAGTGCTTCAGGTATGTTCGCCGATGCACACACTGATGACTACTTTGCAGTAATGCGTAAAAAGGTGGCGTCAATGATGCGCAGAGTGAGAGGGAGCACCAACGGCATCCTGAGGGTGTTTGCTGAAAGGCTGGATGGGCCTACCATGGGTAGATTTATCAAGCTTCATGTCCTGCATGATGCTTGATGGACCTATCTGTGGCTGATATATATTTAATGCCTGGCTGATTATACTAACATAGTTTTTAAGATAATTGTATTCACTAACACATTGTGGGCCTATGTTGTCTGGAAATAAAAGATTTTATTTATTATTAAATTTCAAATGAGTACTCCCATTTAGCTTTGAACTCTCCTTTACAAGTATAATTGAATCTAGTCACCTATTCATATCGGTAGGTTTCGTTACATATTTACACAAATTGCTCTCTGAAATTATATTTGAAGTAGGGTCTATAAGGAAGAAAGAGTCAACGTTCCTTTTATATGTACTCCATACCGTTTCCAGGCCACCTGAGACATTAACCTATATTGTTCTGAACCATGTAGGTTAATGTCTACATTCTATTAGATGAAACTTCAACCACTCATCGGGTGCTAAGGTATTAAAACTTTTAGTAACTGTTATAGTTTTAATATCTAGGCACTCTGAAGGAGTAAATATGAAATAATTTCTTCATTCTATATTGCACAACAAAGGCTAAGAGGCCAATTTGTATTTGAACCATTGTACCTGAAATTTATTATTATTTAATAAAAAATCTGTTATATTAAAGCCTCGTATTCATGGTAAACATTTGTTTAGCAACTGTTGATCAACTGATGTTGTCGCTCGCCGGGCGTCAACTCTGCAATATGGCGTGATCAACACCACAACACAAGTGTTGCCCGTAATGTGATGACAGCAACTCGTCAACATGTTTATGCAACCATGTTGCTAAACAAAATGTTTACCATGAATACGAGGCTTGACAGTACTACCTATAACCGAAACGTTTTTGCCGAAGAATATAAGACTTGACATATCTGATGGAGATTATGACATCACGTCCTAAAAACAAAGAGCAACAACACACAATATAGCAATTAAATTAAATTCTAAACCATTACAATTAAATATGAAACATCAACAAAATTAAAGGCGTGAGGCAGTAACGTACATACACAGCTGGCTTTTGTTGTTAATTAACAACAAATTACTCTCGCATAGGACCTAAATAAGAGTAATTATTCTCGCAGTTTCCTTAATAATTACTTATACAATAGGCACTATTCTGAACATAATAGGCAGCGTTAACCGCACAACCAAGAAACCAATTTAACATTGACAGCTTTATTGTTCACTGAGCTTTACTTTATATAATTAAACTAGTTTTTGCCCACAGTTTCGCCCCAGTGGATTTTTGTGACAAATTATCCTTCGACCTTTTTCAGGCTATGGACTATCTAGTAGTTTTGGCGTGGAAGCGAGACAGACAGACATAGTTACTTTTGCATTTATAATGGCAGTGTTACATTTTTAGTCATGTGTCTCGCTGATGGCGCGAGTGGGTTCACTCAGTTCCCCTTAAAATGGTTGTCGTGTCATGCTCTGAATCTAATATTTGACGAATCAATATAATTATTTCTCACTCGTTTTTAGGGTTTTTGGGTTTGTTCCCGAACCCTATTATTGTATAAATTATAAAGCCTCTGCTGTCCACATCTCATGAGTCGTAATAGGATCAATTCCCGACAGGACAACATAATTATGTATAATAAAAATAAAACAATTCAAACTAAGATATACTCATACCGCATTTGTGAAACGTGATTTTATCAGAAATAATTTTGTAAGTTTTATCTCGCTCGCCATTCCGTTATTGCCGTTAAACACCAACAATAAACATATACCTTACTATATACAACACATTCACACAATACCCAATCAGGCGTTAATTGAGAAACTATTCAACGATATATATAACATAGTGTGCCCATAAATTAGAACAGACGTGGAGTGATAAGGGTTTATTCGAAATCCGGATAACTCGAAACGAACCGGATAACGCGCGAAAAGGGACGGTCTGGGTGTTATTTGGAAAGCAGAGAGATCTCACAGAATTTTTATTTAAGCCCCAGTGGCCAAATAAAGTAAATGTTTAGCTTTCAGTGGAATAAAAATGAAGGATTTAAAAGTTTGGCCATTTTTGTAGGCTTATTAAACCCTTTTTATTTGACAATGGTTATTATGAGTTGGTTTTTTAGTGTCAAACCAGTGAAATAATCACGCAAATCTCTTGCCATTTGTATACGAATTACTTTTTTAACAATAATGAACTTTTTGAAAAAAAACTGAAGAATTTATTTGGTTAAAAGCACAAATCACAAAATCATTTATTTTTGTGTGAAATAACTCATTTATGGAACTTATATAAAACTTGGGTTGAAAAAATCTCGTTCTAAGGGTGGCAAAGTGAAACAGGCCAATCCACGGGGGAGCTAATAATGCATGTTTTATAAGATTGAAAAATTCGACTTAAATAATTATGTTTTTTTGTCGATAATAATTCAGTATAGTTCTTAATCTGTCTTAATCAAAATAATTACATTAAACTAATTTGCGTAAGTCTTACATAACCAATAGTACAATAATACCTAGACCGTAGAGTAGACTTTTTCATTGGTTACACATTCGTCAAACAACGAATATTTTTCATTTTTGTTTTTATTTATGAGCGTTAAATTTTATATAATTTTCACATCGATTTCTTCGAAAACGTTGAAATAATATTACACAAAGTAAATACGTTATGGCAGAAATGTTGTCTTGCATATTGTTTGAAAAAATCAATATACATATTATTTGCATATTAAAGCTTCTGTTTTATTCGATGCCTCAATAGAGAAATTATGATTCCCTCACCTAACTCGTCTACTAAAATCCACAAATTCCGCTCGAAATGTTATTACACGGAAAATACAAGGTAATCGGGTAAAATTCGCCAGTAACGTGTAAACACCGTTCAATTGATTCATAACCGCGACTTCGAGCGGAAAACTAAATAGCTCGAGCTCGAGTCGGCTCGAAAGCTCGAGAAGGCTCAAACGCTCGACTTGGCTCGATAGCTCGAGACGTGGCACGGCGGCAAACAAATTAAATACCCAAGCCCGCTGAGCCAATCTAACCGTTTGTAATTGATTTTAGTCAAGGTGACGGAAATTTATATTAATATTGAAGTTCAGTGGCGAGTGACGGTAGTAATTTAATCTAGTAAGATAGAAATTTACTAACGTTTTGCTTTTAATGAGATGTGCTAATAAAAGCAATTCTATTCTGATTGTAGACTGACGCGTAAGTATTTAGGTGCTTTAAAGATAACGAACTTTTAAATACCAAATAAAACCTTTATTAGTAACTAGCCTTTGCCCGCGACTTCGTCTGCGTGGATTAATAGTTCCCAGTCCCGGGAGATTTCCGGGATAAAAACTATCCTATGTCCTTTCTCGGGTCCTAGACTATATCTGTAACAAATTTCATTCAAATCGGTTCAGTGGTTTAGGCGTGAAGAAGAGACAGACAGACAGAGTTACTTTCGCATTTATAATATTAGTACGGATATCGATATGTATTTGCAATTGAAACTCAACTTTTTGGTGTCTCTGTCACACTCCATACTTGACATCTTTAAGGCGGAAGTCAAAAAGGATTTTTTGTAGGGTTTTTAATTAAAGTAGCCTTAGGTTTTCTTAAAATATCAGCTGTCTACCAGCGATTCTTTCAGAAAACTCATATTTTTTTCTCACTATACGAAATTATATTGTAAATATTGTATAATAATTCATGCTGCCACATTGCCAGGAAAATAGGACCCAATCAGAAGCCCGATAACTAAACCAACATATTTTCGTTAAATTTAATATCATATAATTATGATGTATACATATGATTTAACAATAAAATATATTCTATTCATTTAAGTGTGACTGTGTTATTTTCAAATCAAAAATGGTCATGGCAAACTGAGTATAACTATTATTACTCTTCTGTATTGTTAAATCGATGTAGGCGTATTTTACCTTAGTCGAACGACAAAACAAAAGGTAGCTTATCAATAATGTATCAAGAACAATGAGTCTATTTGGACTTCATTAATATCGGATTCGATGTTTATACGGTATATGGCTGACTTATTTTTTTGTTCCTATATTTTACTAGGCTTTGACATCAATATTACCAACGAGGTCGACGAGAAAAACTTGTCATTATTACAAGAAAGAAATTGCTAATCCACCTTGAGGATCATCATCATATCCCTAGCCTTTTCCCAACTTTGTTGGCGGAGGACGAATTGGAAATTTTGGCATCAGTGATCTCTATTTTTGTCAGTAATTACGAAACGAATAAAAATATGAGTTGGTGACCTGAACAGTTCATGATGAAAACCTTATTTTGTTAAAGTTCATTACATGATTAAGTAACTTTTGTAACAGAGAAAAAAATATCAAACATACCTCTTTTTAAATAGAGTTTCACATTTTATGGGCAAACGGGACCGATTTTAGCCTCTAAACTTGCTCTGTAGACAAGTCTATAAATAATCCTTAAGGTTGTAAGAGGAATTTCTCAAGTTATCATTTCCGACTAAATAAAATAAGAAAAAGCATTTTGTCGTTTACGTCCTTTTGTTATAAGCTAACGCGCTATGCAATCCTCGCCCCGCTGAGACGCTCAGTCCCCTCTTGACCATTGTCAGCGACGGGTCTGTGCTAGTCGGCTTTCGGACTGCATCGGCGATTGCGTGATCAAATTTAGCGGTTTTATTGAATAAAAATGGGAAAAATGAAAGAAAGATATTCCAAAAGGAAAAGAAGAGCATGTCTTTTAGAAAAATGTGCAAATATGACGAAAAGAAAGTAAGTTTTCATAATGAATTGTGAAATGTAAAGTTTACTAAAAAAGATGACGTTCAAAAAGTCACTTTGACTTCAATGATGTTTATCAATGTTCGGAGAGCGAAACTATGGAGTCGTCAACTTGTAACAAAAATAAAGAAATGACAGCTTCCTTTTTAAGGTATGTATGAAAAATTCCTGAACCTCCTAACGTTTTGTAAAAGCTATAGGTAGTATTATTATTACTAAATGATAATAATGATTATTGTAATGATTGATGTAAGATGGAATAATGAAATAAAACCTTTTTATTTTTTGTAAATTCTAGAAATGAAAACGACGCTTTACCGAATTATGCAGAGTTGCAAAACGTGTAGCCCGCTTAAGTTTTTGTTGCTATGTATTATTCAATATTACAATCAATATACCTAATTCAACGATGAAGTTAAAATCCTCTTTTATTCCGGGACCTCTTTTATTTTAGAAATGCTGATACTAATGACACTAACATATCACAAAACGAGGGCATTTCCGCAGCTACAGTGAGTATATTAGACAATTTTGTTCTTTATACATAACCGACGTATTAGTTAGTACTAGGCCCTGAATTATTTATATTTTCAGATTAGCGGACAGTGTTCGAGTGATAAAGTTTCTACAGAATTGATAATTCGACGCCCTACTGAAGCACTACTAAGTACTCGGTTTATAAAACACAATAGATTGTCAGATTTTGTCGGAAAAGATGGAAGCTGGTTTCATTGGTTGCCTAGATATGAGAACCTAATAAAAAAAAATGTAACATAATCAGTATCTGTGAAGTAAATAAATAAATAAATACACAATGGGCAAGAAAAACATTTTCCTGCGCCATGCTATCACATCCCATTGTACGATATTGATAATTATTTTTTATGTTAGTTTCAGATGGAGCCGGAGGTACTAGATATAGGCCATAGAATAATATATGTGAACCACTTTGTAACAGAACTTTAAAGTTCTCTGAACACAATTTTTTGTTTAATTGTGGATTATAGCCACATTAAAATTTGAGTCTAAACATCACGTAGGCTTGCAATCAGAATTTACATGTGTTTTTTAATTGTGTGGTTACAAAAATAAAAAAAAATCGTCATTGGCTGATATAAACAAAGACGCCGTTGCTGGAGTTATGGCTGCTGGTTGTGGTCAAGCACAGCTCAATCAATTTTTGTCTGGAGTAGGTTTACCCAACATGCCCGATTTTACTTACAATAAAATGCATAACGATATCTGTGATGACTGGGAAGAGACTGCATGGGATGAGATGGAAAAGGCTGGCGATAAAGAAAAAGAAGCTGCAATAAAGGAAGGGAGAGTCAATAAAGACGGTATACCGCATACATGGCGTGCCTTTTAACTTTTGTCGTTTGAAGGAAATACCGCATCTAGAACCATATAGTATTTTTTATTGTTTTTAAAAGTATTTGCGACGTAGTTTCATTGACTTTTGCATAGGCTCGAATCAGCTTAAAAATATTTATTTCACTCCAAAGTAGGAGTCTTCGATATGGCTGGTTTGAAGGCGACGACTGTTCCTTCACCTGACTGAAACCTTTGACCACATAGGTTTTTCTTAATTTTAGTAAATGTAAAGAAATTGTTAGGGCTTAAGTGAGCGCTCTTTAGAACATCGTCAAGATCTTTTACGTTTTTCTGCTTCAAATACTTAATTGTTTGACAAGCGCTTTGTGAGCTTGCGTTGTTGTGGTGTGGGATGATGCATCGTTTTTGGAGAGATTTTCGAATTTCAGCAATGACTTATGGAAAATAAACTGTGGTATACCAGTTTGCATTAACTGTTTTACGATTTTAAAGTATAATTGTCGCAACGTTATCGGTTTTCTCAACGAACATGGCGACTTACTTCCTTGAAATGCTTCTGAAGCGAACAACTTTAGTAGGCTTTGGTTCGTTTTGGAAGACCCAGATTTTAGATTGATGTTTAAAATCAGGACCCTAGGCATAGATCTAAGATGCGTCACTACTGATGATGTGTCACCTCGGTTGAACTTTTGAAGAGTTTTCTTACATCATCGGACGTGGGGTGCCTTTTGATTGTCGGAAGGAAATGTACGACAACCCAACGGAAAAATAGCTCTATCCCGCCAAGTGCCTCATGCTAGATCATTCGAATAGCTGTCCCTGAAATGTCCAATAATGCCTCTATCCCTGTTTATGCTACATTTTGAACTTCGAGATTTTGTTGTTTCTCAACGAAGATATTTTTCTCTGTGAAGGCGTATTTTAGACATCTTTCATGAGATTTACCGCTAGGGCAGATATATCGACGCTAAAATTCTAAATTCTAGAAATCAACACTCCTCAAAGATGGGTCTTTATCCAGGCATACAGATATTATCTCTCCAAATCACTAAAGTCGTGGTAGGCTTTTTCGAAAGTTATAGAAAATTGTAGCACGAACATTTTCCTTAGTGAGATTCATTTTTGTATGTGTCTTGATAGATTCAAACACTAAACAACTGCGTTTATCCTAGGTAATACTTTAAATTTGTAATAGTTTTTGAAATAACGCTAATTCGAATATTGAACACTTCCAATTTCAAAATTACCCGTAAATGTATAAACGACAAATCTTAAAAGGCATCCCTTGTAGATGTCATTGCAGTTGGCTGTTGGCGTAAGCGATCTTACCGGAATAAATATGCGGCATTAACAGGGTGTGCAGCTATAATTGGTAGACGTTTTTGTAATTATTTCTTATTACGATAATACATATTGTATAATAATAATACACACGAAGTGTTAAATGACTGTGTTTTATTGTAAATGATATCAATGTAGAATAAATTATGTTCCTTGTTAAAATAAATAAACACACACACACACACTCACAGTAATTTAATACTTACAAGGAAAAGGTTCCAGCCTTACAATACTTATGTAAAAGTAAACAAAGATATTTTGATCGTATAAAATATGATTTTTTTAAATATTCTACTGTAAAAAAGAGATCTATGTGCTAGTGTTTTTCAAATAACGAAAATCTAAATTACGTTATTTGAACTAACACGTAGAAGACAATCAATAAAAAAGACAAAAATTCATAAAAAAATTGTAAGACAACTCCAAGGTGTCTATATTCCGAGCCGCCACCGCCGCGCACCGCTCGCCGACGCCCTCTGTTGCAATGTATACGTTACTTACCGGGGTGTGTGAGGGTTGCGGGGTGCGCGCGCCTGGTTTTTAGAATTATTGTTAAACAATTCGTCGCCTTAAGAGTTTTACGTGAAGCGTCTGCTTATCAGTCTTTCACAACTCTGTTACGCCAGTAACTGAATTGTTGACACGACGATACCACTTGGTTAGACTGGTCAAACTTTCCGGCTTCTTCGTCGTAACGACTGTTAGAGTTCAGCAAATAACTAACGGCTTTACGTGCTTTCCGAGGAACGGTATGTCAGTGATGTCCAAGATAAACTTTGAAAAGTACATAAGAATTGCGCAGTCATTTAAAAGTCCGCAAAGTATATATTTTTGAGACATATCCGTGTCTTTTTTGTAACAAAAAAGTTATTGACCCTGCTGATATTTTATTTTAAAGGCGTTGAAAAAGTTACACACCTGAATAGGTGATGATTGAACACTATTTCCCTTTTATGTAAAACCAATAAATGTCAATAACAAAAAGCTATAATGTATGTCGACATTATAAGACCCTGCCTTTGTCACATCTGTCGATCGGAACACAGGCTCAAATATTCAGCATTTTTCACAATATTTGACTTTCAATTTTGTTCACAAACGCCTGGAATAATGTAAGCGGTACCGGCAATCTTTTTTTTTTAAATAAAAATATGTAAAAGAATCTTTCAAGTGAAACGGTTCTAAGAAAATAATAACTTAGAGTGCTGCTAAATAAATATAAACGCCTTGGGTTTACTTCTAAAACTATTTAATTTAACAATTTTATATCAGTTTTTAGGGTCCACATATTAAATAGCTGCAGTGCGACAGACAGACAGACTAACTAACAGGCAGACACACAAACATAGCGGTCAAATTAATGACACTACACGTTTAGTATCGGGCCTTAAAAAACCGTATAAAACAACTAAAGACATGACTGCCTGTGTACCTCATTATATGCGTAATTTCAAGGTAGTTAGGTCACAGACAAATTGTACCAACCGGGGAGACGGCGAGTCTAATTTGCGGATTAATCAAATGCTCTAGAGATTAGAACGCAGATTGGGGAAAGCAAATGCAATATTAGAGTCGAAATTGTCTGTTGAAGTGAATCTGTGGTTATATCTTACACAAGTATTTTTGGTACTATTCATGTAACAGGCAATGATTATATTGTTTGCTAAAAATGTTCATTTCCATGATTTCTTTCACCATAGTTAGTGATAATCAAAAAAATAATAAGGAAAGAGAAACAATTAGGAAATGGAGGCTATATCAAGTTCACGAGCATAGTGTACACATATTCACAGCTAGAACACTTTCCTCAAACAATGAAAATAATGAGCTAGCGCAACGTATAATTAGAAAATAAAAGATGTTTGTTATACATAATTTAAAAAAAGTAGTCAATCATTTTTCGATTATATATTAACTTGAAAACACTTTCTCAATTGCTCAATCTATCACCCAATAACTTTGTAATCCGTTATAACCCTCCATGGTCGAACACCTCTGAATAATGTAAAACGCTTTAATTATTATTAACTTGTAGACCGTCCCTTTCAAGGGTACAATATTGGGATCAATACGGTTGAAACGACCTTGAAAATGGGATCTTTCACCCCAACGGAAAATAAGCTACCAGCGTCCTTTGTGGAATGAAAGGGGATAGGAGTTCTTAGCTTAACAAAAGGTATGGATGATAGATCGTATAGCGAGGGTGTATGTGTGTGTATAAGATGGTGTGTATGTAAGAAAGGTTGTGAGTGTGTGTGCGTAATGGAATGTTTCCAAATATTTGTATGAAGCGTGGGAGTTGAGAACAAACGAATGTATTTTGCGGGTGAGAAATGTCGCGTCAATTTTTATGTATTACATGAGAAGCGGGGAATGGTTTATAAATGGTTTGTAGAATATTCCAATCTAGTATTTTCTGAAAGGATGGATTGAGAGGAAAAGTGTATCGAATTTTTGTCAATGTATTTTGTATTGAATACGAAAAATCTGTATCTACTTTACAAATGTAAGTTTACTTTGAAACTAATACCGATTTTGAAAGGAACAGCTACTATTGTAAAAATTTTGCATAAAACAGTGTATATAGTTTAATTCAAGCTGCTTCTTTTAAATGGTTTAAAAGTTAAACGTAGATATGGCTGTTAATCTGGGCTGCCATTAAAAAAAAATCTTGAACTTTACGCACAAGATCAATATATTTTTAATTCAGTTAAAAAAATATGACTTGTGACAAGATATTACATTATTTAAACCCAGCAATTAACCATGACACTTCTCCAATGGCTATTAACTTTTGAATATTATTTTTATATTTGTGAACTAATAGGTATGGAAACTATACTCATACAAATCATATAAGTGCAAGCCACCCTTTCCAGCTCGTTTGAAGGTCACACTTTTGACCCTTACATCCTTATCCATCTCTGCGTCCCTTATCACCCCTGAACCCTTATTTAACCCGTTTAACCCGTTATCATCTTAAAAACGGTCTATGAGTCAAAACCCTCTCTATATAATCACATGTATATACACCCATGATAAGGAATATCTTGAAGTTGTGCCTTGCGGCCTGTGCGCACAACGTTTTTCATACGCGTTGGCATTTTGTGCTCTTAAGCAGAATCTAGAGCAGTATCAAGATGGCGTCGGTCGAGACAGCATTAATTTCATGCGCTTCGTCGTCAATTAAAAAAAGGAAGAAAAATACAGAAGTTTGTAGGTACAAATATGTGTATAGATAAAAAGAATAACAAACAGGTCTGTAGGATAAAAGCGCTTTTCTAAAACACGCGTCGACGGCGCACTTAAAAAATGTGGTGTGAACAGGCCCTTAATGGTAATGTCTGTCAATTTAGGAGAACCCATTAAATGTGTAATGGAAAATTACGTGTAAACATGATACAGCCCTAGTCAACAGATAGACGTTCAATAGAGAGAAAGTAACGTCTTCAACCTACGGGAGCAAAGTAATAAATAAAATGCGGGTGAAACCGCAGGGGACAGCTAGTTTTATAATATGTGATGTCTCACCAGTGAGGAAGGAATCACAACGTAATATCATCCATGGACTCTGATAAAAAAAACACGGATAGCTCCTCCCACACAGAAATAGCTATTCCATACATCCTGATGTTAAAAGTATTGCATTATGCATCGAACCGCTGATTAAAATTCAAAGCTTGATGTATTCAAAGTTTCAGCTATGAGCTGAATTCATGCCAAAAGTTTACACATCTGTATTCTATTCACCACGAATGACTATTATGTAATGACTTTATATAATAATAACTATTATATTACGATTGACGAAAATGTCTAGTCTGATAACTTTTTAAAAGCGTGAAGAAAATGCGATCGTAGCACGTTTGTATTAAAGCATTAGCTACGCCGTAGTACGGTGCATGCTACGCCGTAGTCCGGTGCATGCTACGCCGTAGTTTGTCGCGTAGGGACGAGCATTTGTTAAGTTATTGGGGGACACTAAAGTTTCATAGAGTTTTATAAAAGACTATCTTTTGCCCGACACTTCGTCCGTGTGAATGTCGATACTTCCATTAATTATTTTTCCTTTTAGGGTTAGAATTTCTAAAAATCCAGTCTTAGTGGTTACCTTGTGTTCATAAAGAACACACCTTCCAAGTTTGATGTCTTTAGAACCAGCAGTTTGGGTTGTGCATTGATATATCAACAGTCAGTCACTTTACCATTTTATATGAATATAGAATAGCATTCAGATGTAATTAACCTTTCAACGATCAAGCGACAGCCGGCTGTCGGGCTGCTATTGTCTTTTTATTGTGTCTCGAATCACGTATTTTCGAAGGTTAATATAAGCTTACCATACCAAATTTCATAAAAATGGTCAGTGATTCAGCCATTAAAGCATAACAAGCCGACAGACAGAATTACTTTCACCTTTTTAATATTAGTATATATTATTAAATATAGTCGTGATGGCCCAGTGGATATGGCGCCCGCCTCTCGTGTAAGAGGTTGTGGGTTCGAATCCGGGCAAGTACCAATGTGACTTTATCAATTCATATGTACTTTCTAAAGGTTATCTTAGACATCACTGACATCCCGTGCCACGGAAAGCACGTAAAGCCGTTGGTCCCGGTTGTCATTCGAAGAACTTTGACAGTCGTTACTGGTTAGCCAGAAACTCTGACCAGTCTAACCAAGAGGTATCGTGTCGCCCAGTTACTGGGTTGTGGAGGTCAGATAGGCAGTCGCTCCACGTAAAATACCGGTATCCAGTTGAATCCGGTTAGGCTGGCAGCCCACCCCAACACGGTTGGGAAAAGGCTAGGGAGATGGATGGATATATTATTAAATCATATAAGTAAGTAAATACTTACACAAAAATAAAAATGTTCCTAGCAAAATAAGGCTCTATTTACAAAAGTCGTAAACAAAAAGATTGTTATCATTGAACAACAGAACATTCGGTAGACTCATTATATTCGATATCTCTTAACATATTTACAAAGATAACATATTTAATTTCCATCGTATTTGTTGGTGAATTAAAGGAAAACATACACAAATTGTGTACCTAATTGAAAGAATATAAGTTATTTTGTGTAGGCGTTACAAACCGCCTACACGAAAAAAACTTGCCAAGAGAGAATCGGGCTCATTCATGTGTGGTCCTAATATCAATCAAACCGAGAATCATTATCACATGCCTAGCTTCTTTGACTGACTGGTCTAGGTGGTAGTGACCCTGACTGCAAAGCCGAAGGTCGCACTCAGGACAAACGTTGTGTGATGAGCATAATTGTTTAAATAAATAAATATCCTGGGACATCTTACACACGGCCATCTGATCCCAAGCTAAGCAGAGCTTATGTTATGGTAATCAGACAACTGATATACACACATCAAAAGTGTCTAGGGATATTTTAATTAAACCTAAATAACTAAAATTCTATTAACTTTTTGTTAAGACACCTACACTTTAAAATAAACCTTGTTTAATTGCCTATCTAATCTGATAATAAACTTTTAGATAAAGTTAAATTAAAAAAAAAACTTAGAAGAAGAGGAAAAACTCAACAAAATTTCAATTTAACTTTATTTTTGAAATTTCAAAACCTAAACAACAAAACAATTTTTTTTTATAAAAATTGTTGAAAACTTAAAATTAATAATTCGTGGATCCACCTAAGACTCTCCTGACACATCTGGAGCGGTTCTGCATACTCAAAACAAGGGTGTCAATATCCTGTTGTGGAGTACTGTCCCAAATCCTGCTAAGATGCAAGAAAAGCTGGTTTTGATGCACAATATCAACAGGGAAATTTCTACGAGCTCTTCTCTGAAGCATATTCCAGGCATGCTCAATAGGATTTAAGTCAGGGGATTGTGCAGGCCGGTCTAAAGCTTGGATAACATGCTGTTGTAACCAACTTGTAACGATACGCGCCGTATGTGGACGGGCATTGTCGTGCATTAGCTGGAAATTTTGTCCCATTTGCTGTTTGTGGGGCAAGATTACAGGCTCTAGCACCTCATCTCGGTATTTTCGAGCAGTCATATTGCCTTGTATCCAAACGAGGTCCGTTCTACCGCCGAGACGAATTCCTGCCCAAACCATAATCGTGCCACCTTAATATGCATGAACTTGTTGTGGGTGCTGCAGTCGATTCCAACGTCCAGGTTTTCTCCAAACGCGTACTCTTCGCGAATCAGGATGAAATCCAAACCTAGATTCATCAGTGAAAAGCACAAGTGACCATTGAGAATGGTTCCAGTTTTCGTGTGCAATAGCCCATTGTAATCTTCTTCCTCGATTACCTCTCCTTAGTGCTGATACCCAAAATGGCCTACGAGCACGTAGATTGACTTCATGCAGTCGCCTTCTCAAAGTTTGACCGATTACCAGCAAACTATACTCTCTCTGTAGCCTTTGAACCAATTGCATCGCCGCTGCATTTAGTTGACTTCGTGCAGCATTTACTATGAATCGGTCCTGTACATGTGTTGTAATGCGTTGAGGTCCTCGGTGCCGTTCCACCACTTCCTCCATGACACGATAACATGACCAAAGCCTGGATATAACGCTCTGACTGGTCTTCATGGCTTCAGAAACGGCAATTATGGGACAGTATTCCACAACAGGATATTGACACCCTTGTTTTGAGTATGCAGAACCGCTGCAGATGTGTCATGAGAGTCTTAGGTGAATCCACGGAATATTAATTTTAAGTTTTCAAGAACTTTTATAAAAAAAATTGTTGTTTTGTTTAAGTTTTGATGTTTCAAAAATAAAGTTATGATTGAAATTTTGTTTGAGTTTTTCCTCTTCTTCTAAGTTTTTTTTTAAATTTAACTTTATCTAAAAGTTTATTATCAGGATAAATAGTCTATTAAACAAGGTTTATTTTAATGTGTACATGTTTTAACAAAAAGTTAATAGAATTTTAGTAATTTAGGTTTAATTGAAATATCCCTAGACACTTTTGATGTGTGTACATACTTATATAATTTTTAAATACATACATATCCATACTAATATTATAAATGGGAAAGTGTGTCTGTCTGTCTGTCTGTCAGTTGAAGGGATGGAGAGTAACATAGGCTACTTTTTGTCTCTTTCTAACACGAGCGAAGCCGCGGGCAGAAGCTAGTTATACATAAATAATACCCAGACACAGAATAAACAATTATGCCCATCACACAAAGTTTGTCCTGGGTGGGAATCGAACCCACGACCTCTGGCTTAGCAGTCAAGGTCACTGAACACTAGGTCCGTCGTTTGTTAATTATCTAAATGTAATTTATCTATTATGTATTCATTTAAAAATTATCAAAGTATGTATATCAATTGTCTGATCACCATAGTACAGCTCTGCTTAGTTTATTTATTTAGACTTTTACTATTCTATTTTTATTTGTTTACTGGCAGTGTGCAAACCTTTTTTAACGCTACTGCATAGAACTACAAACTGTGACAGCTTCAAGTGTCTGCTTACAATGGTTCAATGGATGAAAACCCTTCGGCACAGAACCCTAAAAAAGATCATATTTCATAGAATATCACATATCATTTCGTTTTGATTACATAAAGAGTATGTAATATATTAGGCTCATGTTCAAGTTGTATCCAATTAGGAGATATTTATTGTGACCTCGTTATGTTCAACCATTGCTCGTAGCTTTATTTCTTTTGAAACACGAAAATAATACAAAATATGTACATATATAATTTAAAAAAGAGAATGTGTAAGCTTTTAAATTTATAGTTTTAGAGCAGAGCGCTGTTGTCTGAGACGCAGACATTTATTTGTCTAGTTTAGACACAGATATCTTGAAATTAATTAAAATAAAATTATTTATTTATTTATTAATAATGTAACTTACTAACCAACTTGCTATCATATTGTCCAAAGACTTGTATTAATACTGTATGACGTTATATTTGTCGTAGTTTGTCAAAATATCGCTTTGACCAAGTACGGACTCTCAAGCATGAAGTGGAATAGCTCTTATCGTTACCGCGGCCCCGGAACATAAAGGATCAGTAAAAGTCTGACACTCACACCCATCCCGCCCAGGGCGGTTAAAGACATTTTTGATGATTTCTCATCCTCAAAAAAAAGCGTGAAGTAACGGTTCCGAAAACGGACCAGTAGTCAATGTTTCCTTTTCAAATCATATATATGTCGCAGTCATCTGGTTGAATTAGCTATTTGATTGTATGACTAGCGCGTTCATTAAATAGCAACATTTAATTGAATGACTAGGCCGAAAGCTGATTAAACAAGCGTCACTCAACGTCCAACTAGATAGCTGATTGAAGCATAGCCCTTTGAACAGAGCGGACGTAATATCAGTCAGGTGATTGTAATTTAGTTCATTTTTTTTTCCACTGCGGCGTTAGTAGTCACCAAAACAAATATGGCGTAAAATAGCTCGCGCAGATAGCACTGTTTTGATATTATTTTTATTAAATTTACTTTAAAGTGACTTTATTCTTGATAAAATAGTGTGACAGCATGGATTTACCTATTGATACGCCACCGCCGGCTAGTTTTAAAGTTTTTTTTTTAATTAAAATCATAATAAAGTGTGTCATGTCATGTCCTCATTTTTGTTATGTAAAGGAAGTTAAGTTTTTAAGTTGCGAACTTATGGTCACCCTAAACAAACATTACAACGTCGACTATATCCCATTAAACGACAATGTTAAATGACGTTCAGTCAAGTCGTTGAACGTTACATTAAACAACTTGACGAGTTGTCGTTTAGTCATTCAATTAATTGTCGTCATTCAATGAACGCGCTAGTCATACAATCAAATAGCTGATTTAACCAGATGACTGCGACATATATACTCTCTAAGTATATTTGCATGTTAGAACAATAATTATGTGACTAAAAAATTATAATTGTACTTTATAATTAAGCTAACGACATGTCAGTATATTATATGATACTGGCATTTAATCATAAAGAGTTGACCTCTATATGAACGACACATTTACCGAAAGCAGTCTTTTGTTTCTGTTTTGATATAAAAGCTTTTCTATTGTTCTCCAAAACATGGAGGTAATTAGGCGAAGTGGAGGGGGAGTGAAAGTTTCTAAACCGACCTAACTTACATTAGCCTTTTACATTTTCAGGTCGCTGATTATTATTTAGGGCACGGTCAAATTGAGAACTATCGTGTAAGTGAATCGTGTCGTGATGGCCCAGTAGATAAGGCGCCCGCCTCTCGCGTAAGACGTTGTTGGTTCGAATCCGGGCAAGTACCAATGTGACTTTTTTCAATTCATATGTACCTTCTAAAGTTTATCTTGGACATCACTGACATCCCGTGACAACTTTGAGAGTCGTTACGGGTAGTCAGAAGCCAGAAAGTATGACCAGCCTTAACCAAGAGGTATCGTGTCGCCCATTTACTGGGTTGTGGACAGTGGAGGTCTGATAGGCAGTCGCTTCACGTAAAACACTGGTATCCAGCTGAATCCGGTTAGGTTAGCCGACCCCAACGTAGTCGGGAAAACGCTAGGGAGATAATGATGGTGTACCTAAGTGAATCGCTTAATGCGTTAAAAAGTTCAAAAATCGAGAACAATCAACTTGGTCGACATTCTGGACGTTTTAAATTGTTTGTAGTAGTCTAGGTATGAATTTTTAGAGAAACAAAATCTTGTAAATCGAAACATTAAAAATCCAATAATACTTTTAAAATATCTTTAAGGGCGCGTATTGCTTTTTTGCAGCAAGACGGATTTAGAAGTAAAAGCTGGTCATAAAAGTCCAGCGAAACACACGTAAAATTACTCACGAGTTTATAAGATTTTAAGTTGATTCTCACTTAACGCTGCAAAAAGATTTTAATTGGCTTTGGAGTTTAAATTGACTATAGACTTCATCATAATCCTTTAGTAAGTACCTCAACTATAAATAAATAAATAAAACCTTTATTTTGGTCTGCATAGGCCCATAGATACCTTTAATAATAACCTAACATACATAGTTATAATAAACTTGTTAGTAACACAGAGAACATCGACATCTAGTAATCATTTACTTGCAATTTATTCCCTAGTTAACAGTTTTCCGTTCTAACCACGTCCTTAGTTAACTTGTACAAAAGTTGCCTTAATTTCTTAAATTAAACACAAGTACCCGCTTTATCCTTCTTTGTAGTGGAAGCTCATTTATAATTGAAACAACTTGCACACTGTAACTTAGTTAAACTTCCAAGTTAATAAAACTTATGTACTCTTTGCTGAACCTTCGAACACACGTGATTTGAGACACAATAAAAAGACAATCGCAGCGTGACAGCCGGCTGTCGCTTGGCTGTTCAAAGGTTAAGATCGTTTTACTACTTGTCGCAGGTTCAGTTTCCGCATGATACTAATAATTATATGGTCTAACATATTCAAAAGCTATCGCTCAACAGCTGGCTCAGGAATCAGATTCAAAAGGCAGTTGTTTTGGATACGGCACGCATTGTGAGGAGGTTCCTCACTCTGGATCCCTAACCAATTAAAAATTAAAGGTTTCAATACCTAGCGACGGTGGAGCACTATTTTATACATATTTTTATAAGAATGTTTTTATTATGAAATTTTTTTTTTAATATGTATAATAAAGAATGCTGAAGAAAAATATGGTCTAATAGTATTTGAAGTTTGTGAATTGTGAGTTTTTATAATCATATATATATTTACCTATTGGTGGTAATAAACACACAAACGAAACTACTGAACATGTTGCACAATAGTTTATTTTTATGACTCAAAGGCACATAAAGACGTATAAAAATGCCAGTAGTATATAATTTTTAAGTTAAACTCTCATACCAAACGTAAGTTGGAAAATATTTTAAAACTAATTAACGATAAGTATGTAACCCAA
The DNA here is from genome assembly GCA_033675125.1 of Athetis lepigone. Lineage (NCBI taxonomy): Eukaryota > Metazoa > Arthropoda > Insecta > Lepidoptera > Noctuidae > Athetis > Athetis lepigone. The sequence goes on from CM066232.1 coordinate 20,791,574, forward strand.
ATTATCCAAACAATTCGAAAAATATTTAAATAGCACTCTTAAGTTTAACAAACACAACCCAATTGCGAAAGCCTCTTAGGAACGTAACTAATCAAAAAGTTAATAAATGAATTTAAAGTTACTTGACTGAATATGTTAAAATTAAATGTAATGACATTTTGAGCTGTATATCCTGAGGCATAACGTACAATTTCAGTTATTATGGTAATATTTTAGGATAAGCGTCGTGAGCAAAATTCTAACTTCGTATATGCGGTTCTAAATTAAATGCCACTTTGAAATATGTCAGTGTTTAATTTAGCTATTTATATTAGATATATAAAATTATAAACTGACTGACTGGGTGATATATTAACACACGGCTCATCCTTACAGCCATAGAGTCAGTTACGGAATGTGTAATATACTTACTTACTGTGACCCCGGAACATAAAGGGCAACCGAAGGAACATGAGTGGGTTTTAGTCAGTAAAAGCCCTCCCGCCGCACCCAGGACGGAAGCAGTCATTTGATGATTTTCCACTCACCAAAAAAAAATGTTACCTAGCTTTAAACTACCAATGAGTACGCTGTTGAGGCCGAGACAAGTGGCATTGTAGAATAGATAGCGAAAACGAATAGATTGTCAAATGTATAGAGATGTCAAATTGCTTAGCGAAAGCTTATTTCAATTCCATACATTTGACAATCTATTAGTTTTCGCTATCTATTCTACAATGCCACTTGTGGCAATGACAAAAAAAAGAGCCATATAGTTAAGAAACTTTGAGGGTGTTATCTTTGTGAAAAGTAGATATGCACTAAGAAAGAATTCCCGAAAATTCGACCCTAAAAGAGTTAAAATAGTGGATTGAAGCCGCGGGCAAAAGCTATTTTCTATATAATTGTGCACTTTAGTAGTAAGTTACTGTGCAAGTCACCTGGTTACTCACTAAATACAGTAAATAGATCTAGAGAGGCTATCCGTGCCACGGAACCGTAAAAGCCGTGCCAATTTTCTCTTAGTATAAGGATAAGAAAAGAGAAAACACGCAATGGAAATAATATAGAAGCAAGAAACAATATTAATTAAAAGGAAAAGATGTAATTACTTTGTTTCCTTAGGAATACAGGTTAGGGTCAGCCTCTAGTCTAGCTGGACTCAACTGTATACCAGAGTTTTATATGTACCGACTGCCTTTTAGTCCTTGGTCAGACTCATAGACTGGTCAGACTTTCTGGCTTCTGACTATCGAGTTACGACTGTCGAAGATCTACAAATGACAGCCAGGACCAACGGCTTTACGTGAGTTCCGAGGCACAGGATGTCAGTGATGTCCAAGATAAACTCAGTGTATATTGTTAAGAATTAATAAATGTGAATACAATCGAATTAAAGAAGTCATACTGGTTGCCCGTTTGTGAATCTGTGACTATATTTTCTATTGTCAGAATCGTTGATTGATTCGTAATAACAGAACAACATCTAAATGTCATAGGTATTCCAAATATTGATTGAAAATAAGTCCTATTATATTTCACGCATATTCTCTAAACCAACATAATACGCAAACAAATTCAGTTTACATTAGAAACTCGGTGTATTCGTTTCTATGAATACCAAGTGAGCTCTCTAAATAAATATTGAATTTTGTTACAAACATAGCATATGGATACCATTCTGTTATTCATGTTATAATAATATTGTTACTGTGATGACTTGGAGCCGATTTTCTATAAATTACAAAATGGTAAACTGACTAACTGCTTGTTGATATGTCCTAGAGGCATGAAACTTGGAGGGCGTGTTCTTTATATTAAAGATAATCTAAAATTTATTATGAAGCTGAAGAGATTGTTTGTTTGAAGGCGCTAATCTCAGGTGAAAATCTTTTTGTGTTGGATAGCCCATTCATCGAGTAAGGCTATCTATACTAATATTATAAATGCGAAAGTAACTCTGTCTGTCTGCTGGCCTGTCTATCTGTCTGTCTGTCAGTTTCTTCTTCACGCCTAAACCAATGAAGAGATTTAAGTTAAAGGTACAGATATGGTCTGGGACCCGGGAAAGGACATAGGATAGTTTTCATCCCGGAAACCCCCTGGGAACGGGAAGTATTATTCCACGCGGACGAAGTCGCGGGAAAAAGCCAGTAAGCTATATAATATCACACTACTAGATACGGGAGAAGAGTCGTAAACAAACATGCGGGTAAAATGGCAGGAGATAGCATACATAAAAATATTTTCAAAGGGTATTTGCGATGCAATTTAGCGTGACCTACCAGATGGACCCCTGGCTCTACACGTACCGATTACTGAGGACGCGTGTGACACGTACCAGCGAACGTGCCTATATTCTTCGCCTCAGGGTTTCCATCGGAATAAATTGCACTCCGTATTCGATAGATATTCTGGTAGAGAATGCCTGAGGCATAACGTCCGCCATTGTACAAATGTATTTAATTTTAAATAAATGAATAAATAGGTATATACTCTATTTATTTACCTGGGCTATGTCTACAGCCGCCTATTATGCGAAGTCGTTTGAGAGTGGTTTCGACCACAACTTAACAATAAAAAAGTTTTACCCGATAACGGTAAAAATGCCAAATTTCAAGTTTGCAAGTGGTATAGTTTCTGATATTTCGTGATTAATCGGACAGTGGTATTTCACTTTTATAAATCAAAATATCAGCGTCAGGTGCATTTCCGCGTGACCGCTCGCGCCCGGCGCCGGTTCAGGCCCTGCTCCCGGAGCAGGGCCTGAACCGGCGCCGGGCGCGACTGAATGGGAAGCCGTCGCCTTGCTGGAGAAGGAAGCGGCGTCGAGAGTCGCAAGACGACTACCGGCCACCGTAGGCGCGGGCCTGCATACGGCGAGCGATGGGCAGCTCGCCGCCCGACTAGGACCAGGTCCGCGTCGACGAGGCGTTTTGTTCCACACGCGCCTCAAAGAGCAGTCTTCACGCGAAGGAGCCCTCTAGGGCCAGTGCATGCAAATGCATAGGGTTGCGTAATAGTTCTAATAGTTACCGTGGCCCCGGAACGTAAAGGGCAACCGAAGGAACATGAGTGGATTTAGTCAGTAAAAGTCTGATACGCCCTCCCGCCACTCCCAGGATGGGAGAAGTCATTTGATGATTTCCCACTCACCAAAAAAAAGGTGCATTTACCTGACACATGCTAAGTTAGACTTGCATTTAGTATCTACTTAAACCTTGGTGAAAACAGTATGAAAATCGCAAAACCAACCGGAAGTTTTGTTTTATTACATGTAGGAATTTCCAAAATAATAAAGCACTTAAATATTAGTACCAAGGGAACATCGAAACACTAACCAAACAGTTAATAATCATATGTAGAAGGCCAGTTTAAAGTTTGAACACTCAGTATGCAGTCGTTATTACCAACCTGCAATGCGGCGAAGTACCTCGGTAAGTACTTAATTTAGTTATCAGCTCGCCAAGTTACTAACTTATTCAGAATGTCAAAACGGGGAGTTAAGTTAATGAGATGAATGTACCTAAATAAGAGTAATTACTCTCTTACAGTTTCCTAAATAATTACTTAAACAAGAGGCACTATTCTGAACATAATAGGCACCGTTAACCGCACAACCACGAAACCAAGAAACCAATTTAACATTGACGCTTTCTGGTTCACTGAGCTTTGCTTTGTATAATTTAACTAGCTTTTTCTCGCAGCGACTATTTCACCCCTCTAACCTTTCAAGGACCAACGGACAGCCGGCTGTCGGGCTGCTAGAGTCTTTCTATTGTGACTCAAATAACGTGTGTTTGAAAGATTAAGGGCCATTATAAATACGTTTAAGAATTTGTATTTCGCGTCTACATCGCTATACAAAGATTGAGAAAGTCATGGAGTTTGAGAGTGAAGACAAAATTGACTCTGAGGGTCAAAAGACTGAATTCGCGCCATGATATCAACTTTCATTCTTACGTGATACGAGTTCCAACCCACAATGTGCAAACTTTTTTAAAAGAGGACTTTTGGCCGCAATGTTTCAACATTTCCGGGGACGGTTTTGCAGCACCACGCAGCGCAACACGCCGCCGAGGTTACGTGTATAATTAATTATGTAGTTTAAGCTTTTGTTCTTATAATATGTCTATGTTTTTTTATAGGTATCTTCAATGCCTGAAATAAATTATTATTAAGCTTATTTTATTTTATTACCCTTAATTAGTAGATACCTTCTCCTCTCAACGAACACACCCTATAAGTTTCATAAGTCTAAGACTAGCGGTTTGGGGTGTATGTTGATATATTACCCAGTCAGTCAGTTTACCATCTCATATAAGAAAGCTAGCTCTGCCTCGCGCTTTTACCTGGCAGATTTTTGGTATAAAAATTATCGTTTGTCATTTCTGGGGCTGTGGACTATCTCTGTACCAAAAATTTTAATCGATTCAGGAGTTTTGGCGTGAAAGCGAGACAGACAGAAAGAGTTACTTTCGCAATTATAAAGCAGTATTAAATTTTGTAAACGCAAATATCATAAAGCCATTTATTAGGCTATAAAGATATTGTGTATTTTACATGAGTAAGCGAAATAATGATTTCAATATTGTCATATTCACTCAAAGTCTCGCTGATGGCGCGAGTGGGTTGACATGTCACGCTCTGAGTCTAATATTTGACGAACCAATATAATTATTTCTTACTCGTTTTTAAGTTTGTTCACGAACCCTATTATATATAAAGCCTATGTTGTCCGCCCGTCAGACCGTCTGTCTCTCAGCGAACTACATCTTCTAAATCGTAATAGGATCAATCGCCGCTAGAACAATATCAAATAAAACAATTTTAACTAAGATATACTCATACCGCATTTGTGAAACGTGATTGTATCAGACATTGAAATTGTAAGTTTTATCTCGCTATTTCGTTATTGCCGTTGAACACCAACAATAAACATATACCTTACTATATACAACACATTCACACAATACCCAATCAGACGTTAATTGAGAAACTATTCAACGATATACATAACATAGTGTGCCCATAAATTAGAATAGACGTGGAGTGATAAGGGTTTATTCGAAATCCGGGTAACTCGAAACGAACCGGATACCGCACGAAAAGGGACTGTCTGGGTATTATTCGGAAAGCAGAGAGATCTCACAGGATTTTTTTTAGCCCCAGTGGCCAAATAAAGCAAATGTTTAGCTTTCAATGGAATAAAAATGAAGGATTTAAAAGTTTGCCCATTTTTGTGGGCTTTCTTTTTAAAACCTTTTTATTTGACAATGGGTATTATGGGTTGGTTTTTTAGTGTCAAACCAGTGAAATAATTAAGCAAATCTCTTGCCATTTGTATACGAATAACTTTTTTAACAATAATTTTATAAAACTTAAGAATTTATTTGATTAAATGCGCAAATCTCAAAATCATTTATTTTAGTGTGGGATAACTCATTTATGGAACTTATATAAAACTTGGGTTGAAAAAAACTCGTTCTTAGGGTGGCAAAGTGAAACAAGCCAATCCACGGGGGGAGAGAGGGAGAGCTAATAATGCATGTTTTATAAGATTGAAAAGTTCGACGTAAATAATTATGTTTTTTTTTTGTCGATAATAATTCAGTATAGTTCTCAATCTGTCTTAATCAAAATAATTACATTAAACTATTTGATATTTTGTGTAAGTCTCACATAACTAATAGTACAATAATACCTAGACCGCAGAGTAGACTTTTTCATTTGTTACACATTCGTCAAACAACGAATATTTTTCATTTTTATTTTATTATTCTAAACATTAAATAACATCGATTTCTTAGAAAATCGTTGAAATAATATTACACAAAGTAAATACGTTATGGCAGAAATGATGTATTACGCTTAGGCTACCGTTTGATTAGACGCCTCAATAGAGAAATAATTATTCCTTCACCTAACTCGTCTACTAAAAGTCACAATTTCTGCTCGAAATATTACACGGAAAATACAAGGTAATCGGATAAAATTCGCCAGTGACGTGTAAACACCGTTCAATTGATTCATAGCCGCGACTTCGAGCGGAAAGCTAAATAGCTAGATAGCTCGAGTCGGCTCGAAAGCTCGAGAAGGCTCAATAGCTCGACTTGGCTCGATAGCTCGAGACGTCGCTCGGCGACAAATAAATTAAATACCCAAGCCCGCTGAGCCAATCTAACCGTTTGTAATTGATTTTAGTCAAGGTGACGGAAATTTATATTAATATTGAAGTTCAGTGGCGAGTGACGGTAGTAATTTAACCTAGTAAGATAGAAATTTACTAACGTTTTGATTTTAATGAGATGTGCTGATAAAAGCAATTCTAGAGATATTCTGATTGTAGACTGACGCGTAAGTATTTAGGTACTTTCAGGATAACGACCTTTTAAATACCAAATAAAACCTTTATTAGAAACTAGCTTTTGCCCGCGACTTCGTCCGCGTGGATTAATATTTCCCGTTCCCGGGGGATTTCCGGGATGAAAACTGTCATATGTCCTTTCTCGGGTCCGAGACTATATATGTACCAAATTTAATTCAAATCGGTTCAGCAGTATAGGCGTGAAAAAGAGACTGACAGACAGAGTTACTTTCGCATTTATAATATTAGTACGGATATCGATATGTATTTGCAATTGAAACTCAACTTTTTGGTGTCTCTGTCACACTCCATACTTGACATCTTCAAGGCGGAAGTCGAAAAGAATTTTTTGTAGGGTTTTTAATTAAAGTAGCCTTAGGTTTTCTTAAAATATCAGCTATCTACCAGCGATTCTTTCAGAAAACTCATATTTTTGTTCTCACTTTACGAAATTATAGCTAAAATATTGTATAATTCATGCTGCCACATTACCAAGAATATATGACCCATTCAAGAGCCCGATAACTAAACCAACATATATTCGTTTTTAATATCATATAATTATGATGTCTATAATCATAAAATCATAAAGTCATATTTATTTTGTAAATAGGTTATATATATAACACTTTTACACGTCAATATTTTGTTTTTTTTATTTATTTTAAGCGAACGATGGGGCCGGTGTTCCGTAGCTGGACTGCTCTGAGAAGAAACATCCGAAACAAACTCAGAGGTCAAAGTCTCTTTTAAAGTCCATACAATCGTATTGGTCAAAAATGTGCGAGAACCATGGAGGTTAATGTCTGAGGCATTCTCTTGATGAGAGAAGGACACAGATTTGAGTGGACCTGTCCAGACAGTGCAAGCATTTGTCAGTAACCGTTTAGCTCAACTAAAAACTAAGGAGCCCAACGTCTTGACGAACAGTACCAAAGTAAGGACATTTGGGTAGGCCGCATTAAATACTCAAACCGTCAGACCGCATATTAAAAAAAAAAAAAACGACTTCCATAGTCCTCACATTCACAAAAAAAAATGTCACAAAAACATACACAATACTTTAAAAAGTACATATCAATGTCAAATAGTAATACATAAAAAAAAAAGATTATATACTTTAAAAAGTACACATCAATGTCAAATAGAAATACATAAAAAAGATTATACAGGGTGTCCCACGGCTATGCCACATGGAGGGAAAGTACCTTAAATATTGTAAATAGAACATTTTACTGAAAGAAGACGTTATATGAATTTTGAAAACATTTTAAACTGTATTCATAGATTATTAAATAATTAAATGGTTAGGCCGGGAATCGAACTTGTTCCACGAGAAAAAATTATCATCCTGTAGTTTTGTCATACCGATCGAAAGGTTTCATTATAAGTATTATTTTTTGCAAAATAACATAGTGTCACAAATAAAAGGAAGACCGTGAATTTTAACATTTGATGTAAAATTTTGTTCTGAAAAGTTAAAAGCTTACATTGCCGTAAGGACATACAATTGACAATCATAACTACTTATTACTAATTAATTAGTAATAAGTAGTTATGATTATACGCATCATTGAAATAAATGCGCTTAAATACCTGTTCCTTTTTGTTTTCTTAATTTTTTCTTAAATCGTTTTTTAATGTTTTTAATATAGGTACTTGTACGACGATCATAATATGAACACTGTTGTATGTCAACGAAATCTTGGGGAACTTCGGCTTCTAAGATACAGGCTTCTTGCCTAGTTTAGAAGTCAGATGTTTCGACTTTAAACCATGACACTGTTGTACAACTATTTGGTTATTTGTGTACAAAAATAAACGATTTATTATTATTTATTTATAAATAAATATCCACCACAACAAGCCCAAAAAATCGTCAGGGAGCGAAATAATCAAAAGTTATCACTTTGTATTCAAGAAGTAGGGACTCATTTTGAGCATTTGAAAAATTGACTAATTTTGTATTAAAAATGTTAAAATTCATGGTCTTTCTTTTATTTTTGACACTATGTTATTTAGCAAAAAATAATCCTTGCGATGAAGCCTTTCGACCGGTAGGATAAAACTACAGGATGATTAATTTTCTCGAGTAACAGGTTCGATTCCCGGTTCAACTATGTAATTATGTAAATATATATGAATGCAGTTTAAAATGTTTTCAAAATTCATATAATATTTTCTTTCAGTAAAATGTTCTATCTACAATATTTAAGGTACTTTCCCTCCATGTGGCATAGCCGTGGGACACCCTGTATACTTTAAAAAGTACACATAAATGTCAAAATAATAAAATAATGGCCAATGTATTAATCGAAACAGCTCAATCCCAAGCATTTGAATCCTCAATGTAATCTTTGACAGAGTAAAAAGCTTTCTGACAAAGTTTACGTTTTATAAATAATTTAAATTTAGTAATGCTAAGTTCTTGAATCTACTTATGATTTAACAATAAAATATATTCTATTCATTTAAGTGTGACTGTGTTATTTTCAAATCAAAAATAGTCATGGTAAACTGAGTATAGCTATTATTACTCTACTGTATTGTTAAATCGCTGTAGGCGTATTGTACCTTAGTCGAACGACAAAACAAAAGGTAGCATATGAATAATGTATCAAGAACAATGAGTCTATTTGGACTTCATTAATATCGGATTCGATGTTTATACGGTATATGGCTGACTTTTTTTTTGTTACTTCATTTTACTAAGCTTTGACATCATATAACCAATGAGGTCGACGAGAAAAACTGGTCATTATTACAAGAAAGAAATTGCTAATCCGCCTTAAGGATCATCATCATATCCCTAGCCTTTTCCCAACTTTGTTGGCGTTGTATTCCAACCTAACTGGATTCAGAGTTTTACGTGAAGCGTCTGCTTATCAGTCTTTCACAACTCTGTTACGCCAGTAACTGAATTATTGACAGGACGATACCACTTGATATTTTATTTTCAAGGTATTGAAAAAGTTACACACCTGAATAGGTGATGATTGAACACTATTTCCCTTTTATGTAAAAGCAATAAATGTCAATAACGAAAAGCTATAATGTATGTCGACATTATAAGACCCAGCCTTTGTCACATCTGTCGTACGGAACACAGGCTCAAATATTCAGCATTTTTCACGATATTTGACTTTCAATTTTATTCACAAACGCCTGGAATAATGTAAGCATCACCGGCAATCTTTTTTCTTGAAATAAAAATATGTAATTAAAAGAATCTTTCAAGTGAAACGGTTCTAAGAAAATAATAACTTAGAGTGCTGCTAGATAAATATAAACGCCTTGGGTTTACTTCTAAAACTATTTAATTTAACAATTTTATAACAGTTTTTACGGTCCACATATTAAATAGCTGCAGTGCGACAGGCAGACTAACTAACTAACAGGCAGACACACAAACATAGCGGTCAAATTTATGTCACTACTCTTTTAGTGTCAGGCCTTAAAAAATCGTATAAAACAACTAAAGACATGACTACATGTGTACCTCATTATATGCCTAATTACAAGGTAGTTAGGTCACAGACAAACTGTGCCAACCGGGGAGACGGCGAGTCTAATTTGCGGATTAATCAAATGCTCTAGAGATTAGAACGCAGATTGGAGAAAGCAAATGCAATATTAGAGTCGAAATTGTCTGTTGAAGTGAATCTGTGGTTATAAATAGTTTTTGTGCTTTATCGCACAAAACAACATTTATGTTACGAGCAATGTTTTCTCAAAATGTTCACTTGAGTTTTCTCACCGACGCGACGTTACTAATAAATAAATAAATAATAAGGAAAGTAAAACAATTAATTCACGAGCATAGTGTACATTAGTGTATATTTACAGCTAAACCACATTCCTCAAACAATGAAAATAACAAGCTAGCGCAACCTATAATTAGAAAATAAAAGAAGTTTGTTATACATAATTTAAAAAAAGTAGTCAATCATTTTTCGATTATATATTAACTTGAAAACACTTTCTCAATTGCTCAATCTATCACCCAATAACTTTGTAATCCGTTATAACCCTCCATGGTCGAACACCTCTGAATAATGTAAAACGCTTTAATTATTATTAACTTGTAGACCGTCCCTTTCAAGGGTACAATATTGGGATCAATACGGTTGAAACGACCTTGAAAATGGGATCTTTCACCCCAACGGAAAATAAGCTACCAGCGTCCTTTGTGGAATGAAAGGGGATAGGAGTTCTTAGATTAACAAAAGGTATGGATGATAGATCGTATAGCGAGGGTGTATGTGTGTGTATAAGATGGTGTGTATGTAAGAAAGGTTGTGAGTGTGTGTGCGTAATGGAATGTTTCTAAATATTTGTATGAAGCGTGGGAGTTGAGAACAAACGAATGTATTTTGCGGGTGAGAAATGTCGCGTCAATTTTTATGTATCACATGAGAAGCGGGGAATGGTTTATAAATGGTTTTTAGAATGTTTCGATCTAGTATTTTCTGAAAGGATTGATTGAGAGAAAAATGTATCGAATTTTTGACAATGTATTTTGTGTTGAATACGAAAAACCAGTATGTACTTTACAAACCTAAGTTTACTTTGAAACTAATACCGATTTAGAAAGGAACAGCTACTATTGTAATAAAATTTTCCATAAAACAGTGTATATAGTTTAACTCAAACTGTTTTTTTTAATGGTTTAATAGTAAAACGTAGATTAGCTGTTAATCTGGGCTGCCATTAAAAAAAATCTTTAACTTTACACACAAGATCAATATATTTTTAATTCAGTTAAAAAAATATGACTTGTATCAAGAAATAATGTAATACATTATTTAAACCCCAAGCAATTAACCAAGACACTTCTACAATGGCTATTAACTTTTGAATATTATTTTTATATTTGTTAACTAATAGGTATATAAACTATACTCATACACATCATATAAGTGCAAGCCACCCTTTCCAGCTCGTTTGAAGGTCACACTTTTGACCCTTACATCCTTATCCATCTCTGCGTCCCTTATCACCCCTGAACCCTTATTTAACCCGTTTAACCCGTTATCATCTTAAAAACGGTCTATGAGTCAAAACCCACTCTATATACTAACATGTATATACACCCATGATAAGGAATATCTTGAAGTTGTGCCTTCCGGCTTGTGCACACAACGTTTTTTAATACGCGTTGGCATTTTGTGATTTTAAGCAGAATCTTGTAGAGCAGTATCAAGATGGCGTCGACCGAGACAGCATTAATTTTATGTACTTTGTTGTCAATTAAAAAAAGGAAGAAAAATACAGAAATTTGTAGGTACAAATATGTGTATAGATAAAAAGAATAACAAACTGGTCTGTAGCATAAAAGCGCTTTTCTAAAACACGCGTCGACAGCGCACTTAAAAAATGTGGTGTGAACAGGCCCTTAATGGTAATGTCTGTCAATTTAGGAGAACCCATTAAATGTGTAATGGAAAGTTACGTGTAAACATGATATAGCCCTAGTCAACAGATAGACGTTCAATAGAGAGAAAGTAACGTCTTCAACCTACGGGATCAAAGTAATAAATAAAATGCGGGTGAAACCGCAGGGGACAGCTAGTTTTATAATATGTGATGTCTCACCAGTGAGGAAGGAATCACAACGTAATATCATCCATGGACTCTGATAAAAAAAACACGGATAGCTCCTCCCACACAGAAATAGCTATTCCATACATCCTGATGTTAAAAGTATTGCATTATGCATCGAACCGCTGATTAAAATTCAAAGCTTGATGTATTCAAAGTTTCAGCTATGAGCTGAATTCATGCCAAAAGTTTACACATCTGTATTCTATTCACCACGAATGACTATTATGTAATGACTTTATATAATAATAACTATTATATTACGATTGACGAAAATGTCTAGTCTGATAACTTTTTAAAAGCGTGAAGAAAATGCGATCGTAGCACGTTTGTATTAAAGCATTAGCTACGCCGTAGTACGGTGCATGCTACGCCGTAGTATGGTGCATGCTACGCCGTAGTTTGCCGCGTTAAGGGCGAGCCATTGTAAAGTTATTAGGGGACACTAAAGTTTTATAGAGTTTTATAAAAGACTAGCTTTTGCCCGACACTTCGCCCGTGTGAATGTCGATACTTCCATTAATTATTTATCCTTTTAATATAAGCTTAGATACCAAATTTCATAAAAATGGTCAGTGATTCAGCCATTAACCTTTCAACGATCAACAGACAGCCGGCTGTCGGGCTGCTGTCTTTCTATTGTGTCTCAAATCACGTGTGTTTGAAGGTTTAAAGCATAACAAGCCGACAGACACCTCTTTGATATTAGTTTATATTATTAAAACATATAAGAGTAAATACACAAAAATAAAAATGTTCCTAACAAAATAAGGCTTTATTTACATAAGACGCAAACAAAAAGATTGTTATCATTGAACAACAGAACATTCTAGGTAGACTCGTTATATCTGATATCTCTTAACATATTTACAAAGATAACATATTTAATTTCCTTCGTATTTGTTGGTAAATCAAAGGAAAACATACACAAATTGTGTACTTAATTGAAAGAGTATAAGTTATTTTGTGTAGGCGTTACAGACCGCCTACACGAAAAAACCTGCCAAGAAAGAATCGGGCTCATTCAAGGAGGGTCCTAATATCACTAAAACCGAGAATCATTATCACATGCCTAGCTTCTTTGACTGACCTGTTGGTCTAGTGGTAGTGACCCTGACTGCAAAGCCGGAGGTCACACTCAGGACAAACGTTGTGTGATGAGCATATTGTTTAAATAAATAAATATTCTGGGACACCTTTTTTTTTTTTTTTTTTTTTTGGTGAGTGGGAAATCATCCAATGACTGCTCCCGTCCTGGGTGCGACGGGAGGGCGTGTCAGACTCTTACTGACTAAAACCCACTCATGTTCCTTCGATTGCCCTTTATGTTCCAGGGTCACGGTAACTATTATAAACATTCCGCAACCCCGGCAGGCGTTGGCCCTGTTGGGCCCCTCCCTGTGCTGACTCCTTCTCTTTGAGGCGCGCGTGGAACAAAACGCGCCGTCTACGCGGTCCTGGTCCTAGCCGGGCGGCGAGCTACCCATAGCTCGCCATCCGCAGAACCGCGCCTACGGTGGCCGGTAGTCGTCTTGCGACTCTCGACGTCTTCGCCTGGGTCTTAGTCCGGGGCGAGAGGCTCGTCATTGCCTCTCGCGCGCCGCCGCTTCCTTCACTAGCATAACTGCTTCGCAGAAGGAGGCGACGGCATCCCATTCCGTCTCGCCCCGAAGCATGGCCTGAACCAGCGCCGGGCGCGAGAGGTCACCGCCGCCGATCGCCTCTACGAGGACACGTCGATGGTCCGCCCATGCGCGGCACACCTCCACCGTGTGCTCGACCGTGTCCTCCAGGCGACCGTTACTGCAGTGGTGACACCCAGGCGTCGCTTCCGCCCGAATCCGACACAGGAACCTCCCGAACTGACCATGTCCGGTGAGGACCTGTGTCAAGCGAAACGTGAGAGTGCCATGACGCCTCTCCAGCCACTCCTCAAAGAGGGGTCTTACCGCCGCTATAACGGCGTGCCCAGCACTAGGTTGCGACAGTCGTTGTCTCCATTCCGCCATGAGATCTCGCCGGAGCTCCGTGAGCCGTGCCGCGATAACCCGCGGCATCGGGACTTCACCCCGGCGTTGCACTTCCACGCGCCACTCGTACGTGTGTGCAAGGACTGTTGCCTCCAGATCCCACGGCGGGACGCCGGCAAGAAGGCATGCCGCCTCACAGGAGACCGTGCGGTATCCCCGCACCATGCGAATGGCCATGACCCTCTGGGACGCCCTCAGAAGTCGGGCCGGAGCCGCGGCTAGATTGGGCGCCCACACCGGAGCCCCGTAGAGGGCCATGGACCGCACGATCCCCGTGTAGAGCCTCCGGCAGGAGGCGTTTGGGCCACCGAGATTGGGCAGGAGCCGCTTGAGGGCAGCTCCGGCCTTCGCCAGTTTGGGGCCCAAACGTCGGAAGTGCTCCGTAAAGTTCCATCGGTTGTCGAGGACAAGTCCCAGGTACTTTATCGTCGACTCGACACCGATGTGAACCCCTCCCACCGTTATCTGAGACCCGGAGGTGGCCGGTGCCGAGGGCCATGAAAACACATGGCCTCGGACTTGTGCAGGGCCACCTCGAGTCCCAGCTGCCGGATCCTGTCCACGACTGTCGCAACTCCATTTGACATCAAGTCGGCCGCCGCCTGGAACGACCCTCCCTGCGCTAGGACTAGCGTGTCGTCAGCGTAGCACACTACGCTGACGCCTTCGGGAAGGTCGGCGCGCAGCACCCAGTCGTACCCGATGTCCCACAGAAGCGGCCCCAAGACCGATCCTGTGGAACACCGCACGACATCCCCCGTCGACTCCACACTCCCTCGTGACCGGGGTAGATGACGGCCCTGTCCGTCAGATAGGCCTCGACCACACGACAGAGGTAGGCAGGCATCCGGTGATACCGGAGTGCCGCCCCTATGCACCCCCAAGGCAGGGTATTGAAGGCGTTGGCGATGTCGAGAGACACCGCCAAGACGACCCTGCCCTGTGCCACCGCATCCCCTGTCGTAAGGGCTCGTACGCGCATGATGGCGTCCACCGTGGAGCGTCCCCTGCGAAAGCCGAACTGACCGTCCGCCAGATCCGGCCCCACCCGCATCAGCCGCTCGACGAGGCGGCTCGCAATCACTCTCTCCAAGAGCTTTGCCGCCTCGTCGAGCAAAACGATGGGCCGGTACGCGGACGGAGAGTCCGCAGGACGCCCCGGCTTCGGTATGAGGACCAGCTTCCCTGTCTTCCAACGAAGTGGGAACTGGCCCTCCTCCAAGCATGCGCTAAAGAGCCCCCTTAGTCGAGGCCCGAGAGCCCCTAAGGCCAGGACCCAGGCCTTCCCTGGTAGGCCGTCGGGTCCTGGGGCGGTGTTCTTGGCCCTAAGCCTTAGCACCGCCACTCCCAGTTCTACCTCGGTCACCTCTGGAACGTCGTCGTCGTCGCCGTCGCGGTCCGCATCGGACACCGCCGGTGGCGGAGCCATGAGCGGGGGAGAAAACTCCCCCCGCGAAGGGAACAGAGCGCTCACAACGCCCTCTACGACCTGGGGCCGGAGACTCTGCGTCAGCGGGGGGCCCGCGGTACGGAGCTTGCCCCGCACCGCCAAGTAGGGGCGCCCCCACGGATCTCTGTCCAGAGTCCCCAGCGTCTCTTGGCGGGCCGAAGCTTTGGCCCGCAATATCTCCAGTCGGAGGGCTTCCTTCGCCGCTCTGTACCCCTCGTACAGCTCCGCCTCAATGGCATCCGCATCCACAGGGCGGATACGGAGCCTGCGGTGTCTGGTGTACGGGTGTCGCGCAGCCACGCACGCCTCACGTAGGGACGCGATTTGCGGCGACCACCAGTACACCTGGCGCTGACCCCTTCCAGGCTGAACCCGGGGCATTGCCATGTCACAAATCTCGGACATGGCCTCCTGGAACCACCCAGCCTCGGCATTGATGTCGGCAGGCCTGTCCGGTGATGACACCCAGGCCTGCACTATCGAGGCTTCCAGGAGAAGCTCCCGGTCCAGCTGCTTCAGCGCCCAACGCGGACCGCTTGGGGTCCGTCGGACCGGCGCAGCGGAGGTCTGGGCGGAGACGTCAAACCGGATGTACCGGTGGTCAGAGAACGTCTCCACCTCCTCCATTACGCGCCAGTCAACGACACGCGGTGACAGAGCGGGGCTGGCGAACGAGATGTCCACCACCGACTCACCCCGTACACACGGCCATCTGATCCCAAGCTAAGCCGGGGTTGCGGAATGTTTATAGTGGTTACCGTGACCCTGGAACATAAAGGGCAATCGAAGGAACATGAGTGGGTTCTAGTCAGTAAGAGTCTGACACGCCCTCCCGCCGCACCCAGGACGGGAGTAGTCATTGGATGATTTCCCACTCACCAAAAAAAAAAAATCTCAAGCTAAGTAAAGCTTGTGTTATGGTAATCAGACAACTGATATACATACTTATATAATTTTTAAATACATACATATTATACATAAATAACACCCAGACACAGAACAAACAATTTTGCTCATCACACAAAGTTTGTCCTGGATGGGAATCGAACCCATGACCTCTGGCTTAGCAGTCAGGGACACTGAACACTAGGTCCGTCGTTTGTTAAGTATCTAAGTGTAATTTATCTATTATGTATATATTTAAAAAATATAAAAGTGTGTATATCAGTTGTCTGATCACCATAGTACAGCTCTGCTTAGTTTGGGATCAGATGGCCACGTTTGAGTGTCCCAAAATTGTTATTTACTTTATTTGTTTAGATTTTCTAATAGCTATTATTTTTTTTACTTTTCTATTTTTATTTGATTACTGACAGAGAGCAACCCTTTTTTAACGCTACTGCATAGAACTACAAACTGTGAAATCTTCAAGTGTCTGTTTACAATGGTCCAATGGATGGAAACCCTTCGGTACAGAACCCTAAAAAAGATCATATTTCATAGAATATCACATATCATTTCGTTTTGATTACATAAAGAGTATGTAATATATTAGGCTCATGTTCAAATTGTATCCAATTAGGAGATATTTATTGTGACCTCGTTATGTTATATTAACATCAACCATTGCTCGTAGCTTTTTTCCTTTTAAGCTGAAACACGAAAATAATACGAAATATGTACATATATAATTTAAAAAAATGTAAGCTTTTAAATTTATATTTTTTGCGCTGTTGTCTAAGACATGGATATTTATTTATTTAGTTTAGGCACAGACGTCTTGAAATAATTGAATGTCTTGAAAGTAATTGGAATAAAATTATTATTTATTTATTAATAATGCAATCTACTAACCAGCTTGATATCTTATTGTTCATAGATTCGTTTTAATACTGTCTGTAAGTATATATTAAAGAACAATAATTACGTGGCTCAAAACTTATAGAGCTTTATAATTAAGCTAAACATGTCAGTATATTATATTACTGGCATTAAATCATAAAGAGTTGGCCTCTATATGAACGACACATTTACCGAAAGCAGTCTTTTGTTTCTGTTTTGATATAAAAGCTTTTCTATTGTTCTTCAAAACAGGGAGGTAATTAGGCGAAGTGGGGGGGGGGGGGAGAGAAAGTTTCTAAGCCGACCTAACTTAGCCTTTTACATTTACAGGTCGCTGATTATTATTTAGGGCACGGTCAAATTGAGAACTATTGTGTGAATGAATGGTTTAATCCGTACAAATATTATAAATGCGAAAGTAACTCTGTCTGTCTGTCTCTTCTTCACGCCTAAACCACTAAACCGATTTAAATGAAACATGGTACAGAAATAGTCTGGTACCCGAGAAAGGACATAGGATAGTTTTCATCCCGGAAATCCCCCGAGAACGGGAACTATTATTCTATGCGGACGAAGTCGCGGGCAAAAGCTAGTGTGTTATAAAGCACAAAACTCAAGAACAATACAACACCATCGACATACTGGACATTTCAAAAATGTTCGTAGTAGTCTAGGTATAAATTTTTAGAGAAACAATATCTACTAAATTGAAATATTAAAAATCCAATAATACTTTGAAAATATCTTAAAGGGCGCGTATTACTTTTTTTGCAGCTAGACGGATTTATACAGACAGTTATTGTAAAGAAAAGCAGTCAAAATCAAATTGAATGTCACAGACTGATCATAAAAGTCCCAGACCTAAAAGTACTCACAAGTTTACAAGATTTTAAAGTTGATTCTCAATCAACGCTGCAAAAACATTTAAATTGACTATAGACTTCATCATAATCTTTCAGTAAGTACCTCAACTATAAATAAAAAAATAAAACCTTAGTTTAGTCTGCATTAGCCTATATATACCTTTATTAATAACCTTACATACATACATAGTTATAATACACTTGTTAGTAATACATTACTATAATAAATAATAATAAATAGGTATACTGGGACAACTCACACACGGTCATCTGATCCCAAGTTAAGCTCTGTTTAGAGCTTGTGTTATGGTAACCAGACAACTAATATACATACCGATATAATTTTATAAATACATACATAAGATAAATTACACCCAGACACAGAACAAACAATCATTATAAGAACATCGACATCTAGCAATCACTTACTAGCAGTTTATTCTTTAGTTAACAGTTTTCCAATCTAACCACGTCCTTAGTGAACTTGTACAAAAGTTGCCTTAATTTCTTAAATTAAACACAAGTACCCGCTTTATCCTTCTTTGTAGTTGAAGCTCATTTATAATTGAAACTACTTGCACATTGTAACTTAGTAAAACTTCCAAGCTAATAAAACTTATTTTCTTGAGAATAGAACTACTTATTATTATGTACTCTTTGCTGAACCTTCGAACACACGTGATTTGAGACACAATAGAAA
Source organism: Athetis lepigone (assembly GCA_033675125.1). Classification (NCBI taxonomy): domain Eukaryota; kingdom Metazoa; phylum Arthropoda; class Insecta; order Lepidoptera; family Noctuidae; genus Athetis; species Athetis lepigone. The sequence goes on from CM066232.1 coordinate 20,810,346, forward strand.
GACAATAGCAGCGCGACAGCCGGCTGTCACTTGGCCGTTGAAAGGTTAAGATCGTTTTACTACTTGTCGCAGGTTCAGTTTCCGCGTGGTACTAATAATTATATGGTCTAACATATTCAAAAGCTATCGCTTAACAGCTGGCTCAGGAATCAGATTCAAAAGGCAGTTGTCTTGGATACGGCACGCATTGTGAGGAGGTTCCTCACTCTGGATCCCTAACCATCGTTAGCTTGGGTTTCAATACCTAGCGAAGGTGGAGCACTATTTTATACATATTTTTGTAAGAGGAGAGAAAACACGCAATGTAAATAATTTAGAAGCAAGAAACAATATTAATTAAAAGGAAAAGATGTAATTACTTTGTTTCTTCAGAAATACAGGTTAGGGTCAGTCTCCAGTCTAGCTGGACTCAACTGAATACCAGAGTTTTATATGTACCGAATACCGATTGCCTATCAGTCCTTGGTCAGACTCATATACTGGTCAGACTTTCTGGCTTCTGACTATCAGTAACGACTGTCGAAGATCTAATAATGACAATCAGGACCAACGGCTTCACGTGAGTTCCGAGGCACGGGATGTCAGTGACGTCCAAGATAAACTTAAAAATTACATATGTTCAACTCAGTGTCTATTGTTATGAATTGATAAATGTGAATACAATCGAATTGAAGAAATACTAGTTGCCCGTTTTTTTGAATCTGTGTTAATATTTTCTATTGTCAGAATCGTTGATTGATTCGTAATAACAGAACAACATCTAATGTCATAGGTATTACAAATATTGATTGAAAATAAGTCCTATTATATTTCACGCATATTCTCTAAACCAACATAATACGCAAACAAATTCAGTTTACATTATAAACTCGGTGTTTTCGTTCCTATGAATACCAAGTGAGCTCTCTAAATAGATATTGTTTTTTGTTACAAACATAACATAGGGATACCATTCTGATATTCATGTTATAATAATATTGTTACTGTGATGACTTGGAGCCGATTTTCTTTATATTACAAAATGGTAAACTGACTAACTGATTGTTGATATAGTCCTAGACTCCTAGAGGCATGAAACTTGGAGGGTATGTTCTTTATATTAAAAAGAATCTATACTTATGCCCTTACTAATAATCACTGTGTAAAGTTATGCAATGAATAAAGCCTGTGTAACCATACATTTTTTGACGTATAAACCTGTCATAACCTTATGCAGCGTTTATTAGTAAGGCGTTAATATTATAAAGCTGAAGAGTTTGTTTGTTTGAAGGCGCTAATCTCAGGCATAAAACATCTTTTTGTGTTGGATAGCCCATTGATCGAGTGAGGCTATCTATACTAATATTATAAATGCGAAAGTAACTCTGTCTGTCTATTTGTCTGTCTGTCTGTCTGTTTCTTCTTCACGCCCAATGAAGAGATTTGAATTAAAGGTACAGATATGGTCTGGGACCCGGGAAAGGACATAGGATAGTTTTTATCCCGGACATCCCCCGGGAACGGGAACTATTATTGCACGCGAACGAAATCGCAGGCAAAGATAGTTATTTATAAAAATATTTTTATTAAACTTTTGTGCTGCAATTCGGCCGGACTCGTCATATGGGCGTCTTGTTTAACACGTACCGATTACTAGAGACGCGTGTGACACGTACAGCGGACGTGCTCAATATTCTTCGCCTCAGGGTTTCCCATCGCGGAATAAATTGCACTCCGTATTCGATAGATATATTTTCCCTTTATTTACCTGCGTTATGTCTGCAGCCGCCTATTATGCGAAGTCGTTTGAGAGTGGTTTCGCCCACAACTTCCCCAGCGTGAATGCCATTTTACCCGGTAACAGTAACGTATAAGGAAACAGCAAAATTTCAAGATTGCAGGCGTTACAGTTTCTAAGATTTCGTGATTGATCAGTGAGTGGTATTTCTTTTTTATATATCACAATATCAGCGTTAGTGAATCAAACAGGAGGGCGTTAGGCTTAAATGGAATTGGGCGGATCATGTAAGCCGCATGCATAGCGACCATTGGGCAGAGTTATCTACGCCGTGGGTGCCAAAAGATGGACGTCGTCGCCGAGGCCGGCTCAGAAAAAGGTGGCGTGATGACCTTGACGCACACAGCAAGGGTTGGTTCGAGGCGGCGAGGGATAAGGAAATCTGGAAAGACTTGGGGAAGGCCTTTGCCCAGCAGGACAACAAAGGCTAGAGAAACAAAAAAACAGCATTAGGTGCATTTACCTGACACAAGCTGAGCTGGACTTCCATTTGGTGTCCACTTAAACCTTGGTGAAAACTGCATGAAAATCCGTTCAACAATCTTTGAGTTTACCTCAAAGATTGTTTTATTATACATATGATGACCGGAAACTTTGTTTCATTATACATATGTAGGTATTTCCAAAATAATAAAACACTTAATTATTAGTACCAAAGGAATATCAAAACATTAACCAAACAGTTAATAACCATATGTAGAAGGCCAGTTTAAAGTTTGAACGCTCAGTATGCAGTCGTTATTACCAACCTGCAATGCGGTGAAGTACCTCGGTAAGTACTTAATTTAGTTATCAGCTCTCCAAGTTACTAACTTATTCAGAATGTCTAAACGGGGAGTTAAGTTAATGAGCGGGCAAGGAGCATGTGAATATATCTCTATGAACGAAAATTAGGTTTAGCTAATAATAGCGGAGAGATAATTACGGAAATTAAACAAAGGAAGGAAGTGCTCGAGCATAATGTGTTGATTAATTTATTGATGATGAACTTAACTTCAACATTAATAAAATCGGAAATTGAATGCTAAGTAGGTTTTTCTCCTAGCTTTTTTGTTCCACGCTTGTACGAAAATCTCCCCCAAGTTCTTCCGACCTCATTTTTCTACCTCTTCGAACCCAGTAGTACGCGTCAAGGTCATCTGACCACCGTTGAACACACTTTTGCCAAATAGTAGGAGTAACCCCAAGCGGGTTACTTTAGCCGCATGCATGCTCCATATAATGCTCACTTCCATTTGAGTCGAATTTAATAGGAGCAAGAATTAAATGACCTTTTGCGATACATATCTACTCATTTTCAATTAATACATAGTTAACATTTGCTCGGTAATATACCATATTGTAACACTACCTATAGTATTTAAGCAAACACAGATCCGTTAATCAAACAAATGACTCTCGAAGTATAGGTACGGACCCGATGCAGTGAGGCCTCTGTAAGGGCCCTCGCCCACGGGCGACTTTTTGTAGCGATGCAGTCGCGATGCTCTCGCGCGTAGCATCGATACAGACGCGAAGCAGTCGCTAGCTGTGTGCCCGCGCCCACGGGACCAGATTCAGTCGCGATGCAAACGCGATTCGGTCGCGATGCAGTTACGATACAAAAATACCTTGGATCAGTACAGTTGCAAGATGGACTCCGTTGATGCAAAATTAGTCACGTTGTCTTTGGTGCTGCTTTTACGTAAGCAGCCGAAGCGTAGGCAACGGAAGCAGCGTCAATATTGGATGCATCCATTTAATACCCAGAGATTACTTTGTGGACATCATGTAACAACATTCAAACAACTCAAAAATTATGATCTTAAATTCAAAAGTTGTTATAGAATGTCATATTCGACGTTTTGTGAATTGCTTTCCATTGTAAAACCAGAGTTGACACGCAGAAATACAATGATGAGACTAAGGATGAGACAATGTATATCAGCTGAAGAACGACTAATCGCGATGCAGTAGCGCGTTAGTAGCGCGACGCGGTCGCGCGTTTGTATCGATACAATCGCGATGCAGTAGCGCGTTGCAATTGCGACTAACACGCGTTAGAAGTGATGCAGTCGCGCGTTTGCTAAACGCGCGACTGCATCGCTACAAAAAGTCGCCGTGGGCGAGGGCCCTAATTGGTAAATTCTTCCCGTTCGCAAAGTTCGGCACGTGGGCTCTGGTCCATTAATTAGTGCACTGGGTTGTGTTGTCCGATTTTCAGTATTGCAGGTCATTATTTTGTAATCTGATGAGAGGCATCATTAGGGTGTTGTGTGAATATAGTTATAGCCACAAAATCGCAATGTTGATACATAAAGTCTCCGACGAATTTCCGGGGAACCAGACTACTAACGATCGAAATTATGCTATTTTTGAGACAAATAATGTAAAAAACTGCTGGTTTTATTTTTTAAAAAGCTTGCTTTAAAATACTGGCGATACGGAAAAGTCAAGTATTATTACAAAGTACATTTTTAACACTATCCCACCGAATAACGTTTTTATTGTATTCTTTATACTTTTTACCTTATTACAATTTCCAGATCAACGATTAATAATTCGTTTCTGACCCAAAAATTTGTTTCTAACAACCTTAAAAAAAAGGTTATTTTTCTTGCCTGCCAATTTCAGGTTTCAAGTTAGTAATTTTAAAACTTTTTGTTAAGATAGCAAGCAAGTGACCTTTATCTTTTATGTAGGTAGAAGAAAAAACATCTTGATTTTTACAGCGTAGGTCGATATACTTATGATTATTTTTGATCTTGCTTTGTACTATGTAGTAATCTAAAAGCAACTTAATTACAAAATCCTTGTAATTGTAATTATTTAAGTTTTCTCCTCGTCTCTTAACTGCTGAATTATTCAAAAATGTTGATCTGTGGCATGTACAGTCTAGTCAGCGAACTAGATAGGTATGCAGGGTCATTATCTATAATTGAGCTTTTCTTGAATACCAGTGAACGTATTCAAATGAAATTTAACTTAATTGAAGTACTAGTTATTTTCTACTATAGTTTAATTTTTTATTAGAAAATACCCATGGGTTTTGAGAAAACTTAAATTTTATCTGACGGCCCTGCATAACTATCTGCTTTGCTGACTGTACATACTTATTGCAAGATAAAACATTACGAGCCATCGTAAGGGCCAGGCCACACGGTGCGGTGCGGCTCCGGCGCAGCGGCTGAGCGGTGCCGCAACGGTATTTTACATATAAAAATGAATGGTATGCCACACAGTACATCCGGCACCGCTCCGGCGCCACACCGCAGACGCACCGAACAACGGCGTGAGGCGGACGAGGCGGGGAGGGGTGCAAGCAGCGGCGCCGCTCAGTTGTTTATACGGCATAGGCAAAAGTACTCGCTCGTTGATAATAATTACATGTATATCATACGGTGCCGCAGCGGCGCCGTAAGAACATTGCGGCGCCGCACTGCTCGTGTGGCCGCCAGTGCGGTGCGGAGTAATGCGATGCGGTGCGTTGCCGCACCGTGTGGCCTGGCACTTAAGAAGAAATCTGTGTGTTACGCTTTGAAACCACAAAACCAACTTCGATGAAATTTGGTTTAAAATAAGGACATAAACTGTTTTAATCTGACTGTCGTTCACAGTTCACACCAAAAAGTAATAAAAAACAATCCACTTACCTATATTTACACTGCCTGTCAGCATTATCTTCCATCTTACACCTCCACTCCACTCGTCAGCTTCGGCGTCGTCCGAACCCACCCGAACTTACACGAGCACTTCCGAAGAGTCGAACGACGGTTGAGTTCAAACACTGGACACTACTATTGTGTAATATTGTACTGGTTTCAACACTATTTGATTTCCATTATTGTTTTTCGTTTGTTCACTTATTGTTATAGTTTTTGTGATAATGTTTTTGTTAGTTACTAGAAATGAATGAAGAAAATTATATATTATGGAATTTATTTGGTTTTAATTTGAGATGTACTGGCGATTTGGCTTGCTGGTCAGATTATTTACTGTGCAGGCAACCTACACTAATATTAGCTGAAACGAAGTCATAGTCGAAGACATATCATTTGTTTCCTTTAGACCAAAAAAGACACTTTAGAACGTCATTTACAAAACAAAAATGTATCTTGATATCGGATTCCCATCCATTACAAATCTTTTAATTTATCATTTGTAAGTCTATCTATACATTTGTATATAAAATGGTAATCAGGCTGACTGTTGACATATCAACGCATAAACTTGCAGGGTGTATTCTTTCTAAATTGTAAGTCCTAGTCTTCTAACTACTAGGGGAAAATAGGCAATGGAAGTCCCAACATTCACACAAGCGATGCTGAGGGCAGAAGCTAATAAATTATATAAGTATGTACGGTCAGCAAAGTAAATAGGTATGCAGGGCCGTCATCTACAATTAAATAAAAAATAAATAAACAAAAATATACTACTTGAGGTTTTCTTGATTACCAATGAATGTATTCAAATGAAATTTAAATCAATTGATGAACTAGTTATGATCTACTAAAGTTAATTTTTTTATTAGAATTGGTGAAGAAACCATGGGTTTTTCAGAAAACATAAATTGTATCTGACGGCCCTGCATACTTATCTGCTTTGCTGACCGTACATACTTTAGTCATAAATACATAATTTGTCTAGTTACCATAGTACAGGCTCTGCCTAGTTTGAGGTCAGAAAGTGTGTGTGTCGACCCAAGATATTAGTTTATAACTAATATTGAGAGATTATTGGTTAACCCGATTAAGCACTACAAATAATCTTGTTGAGACACGTCCTAATGACTTGTGTAACATACTCACACACACAAACGCACACCCACACACACAGCTCCTAGAAACAGTGATGAATTACTAATAACACTAATGGACTTTGCACGAACTTAAGACTAAGAAAGCAATTAGTAGATGTTACTCATTTACTAAGAAAAAGTCGATGTAGGTATTAAATGAATGAAGTATGTTGCTACAAGTGTATTTTTGTTGGAATTGCTCATTTCATTAAATATTCTAACCTTTTTTGGTTCAGTGTGAAATATTAGAAAATCCTCATATCTATGAGGACCTCAACCCTGTGGGAGGAAGGGGGAGCGTTATGACAGACTCTTATTGACTCTTCCTTTTTCCTACGCCGAGGATCGCGGCAATCATATACTTTATTCAGGCTGATATCTGTTCATGGCAGTAAATTGTAATTAAGATTTGCCAAGTAATGATTACAAGTAATACCACAAAATATTGCATTTCTTCCTATAATATCACTCTCATAGTGAAATGGGACGATCGACGAATCGATATGGTACCGGAGAAAGATAAACTTTTGGTGCTTTCCGAGACACGTGTGTGTCGTGAGAAATTTTTAATCGAATTTCCACCTTTACAAACCAATTCAAGAAAAACACTAACACTCAGAAAAATATTTACCTATCTCAAGGTTATCACTCAAAAAACTACCAAAACACTCCAGATATTATTCTCATTTTCCTACGGTCACCCTTCCATCCAATATTGCGATCAAAATATATGTATATCTAATACATTAATGTTAACTTAACCTTATTACGATAAGTTCCTCGCAACTGCTACGAAAATGCTACGAAAACGCTACGAAAATGCTACGCACGTAGCAACAGTATATTCGTAGCAACATCGCTACCCTCGTAGCGGCTGGGGAAATGAAGTTTTTCAGTGTGAACAATATTTTACGCGACATTGAATGACACTTTGTTGTCGATGATAAATGTTTTATTTCCCCATGGCCACGCCGCTGGTTATTTGTTGTGAACAAAATATTGAGTATGTTGTCGACAGATTTTTGACCTCTCTCTCTCTCTCCTCGACCTCTGGTGTAAGAGGTTGTGGGTTCGAATCCGGGCAAGTATCAATGTGACTTTTTCAATTCATATGTACTTTCCTAAGTTTATCTTGGACATCACTGACATCCTGTGCCTCGGAAAGCACGTAAAGCCGTTGGTCCCGGCTGTCATTCGTTGAACTTTGACAGTCGTCACTGGTTAGCCAGAAACTCTGTCCAGTCTAACCATGAAGTATCGTGTCGCCCAGTTACTGGGTTGTGGTGGTCTGACAGGCAGTCGCTTCACGTAAAACACTGGTATCCAGCTGAATCCGGTTAGGCTGGAAGCCGACCTCAACGCAGTTGAGAAAAAGGCTAGGGAGCAGCTGTTGTCGACAGATTTTTCATGTTTTCGGATTGAAAAGATCGGTGCAATTTATCTCAAAACAGATGGTGTGATTAAGTGAAATCATCAATATTATTCTTTTTCTGGTTCATTTTTCACAAATTATGACAGTAAATTACCTCAATAAAAAAAAACACGACAAATGACTGGCTCATGATATACACAACTTTTGCAGACATTACAAGTCAAGGGCAAAAAATAGTATAACAATATGTAATGAAACGTAATTAATCGCATTCCAAAAAACGCAATAAATATGTGTAAGTAATCAAACGCAAAAATGAAACGTACATTTTAAAAATCGAACGCAATTAAATACCCGTATATCCGACCCACACAGCGTTGAATAACACTGAATAACCCCATTACCCCTTTTCCACAAAGAGAGAACTTTTTACTTCAACGGGTTGAAAATGAAAATGGCTCATTTTACGTTCACTCTCTTTGATGTGCCAGCAATGCTGAAAGGTGTGAACAATTAGTTGAGCTGGGAAAGGCATGTGTCGTTGGGAAATATATTTCATATTTGCTACTTTACTTGTGTGATAAAAATCGCTTTTTCTTGACTTGTAGTTACGCGGTTTTGAGGTACACAAATTTTAACTCTCGTCACCGTTTACACATAATATAGTATGTTTTCATCATGTTCACTTCGATAAATACGTCGACAGAAAAATAAGACTTTTGTAAATTGAACAAGAAAGGAAAAAAAGCTGTATGTAGAATGTATATAGATATATGCAACAATATACCTCGTCTTACGCCAATCGACTTACAAGTTTATTGTTCAGACCCACATTTTTCGGAATTCATTATAACAGCTATACACGTATATTGATAACGTTGAGCTCCTTACGTGTTTTTTAGTTGAGCTTAACGACTTATGACAAATGCTTGCACTGTTTGGACAGGTCCACTCAAATCTGTGTGCTTCTCTCATCAAGAGATCCCTTCAGTTTACCTTCATAGTCCTCGCATATTTTGACCAATACAATATTGTATGGACTTTAAAAGAGACTTTGACCTCTGAGTTTGTTTCGGATGTTTCTTCTCAAAGTAGTCCAGCTAGGAAACACCGGCCCCATCGTTCGATTAAAAAAAAAGAAAAAAAAATGACGTGTAAAAGTGTAATTTATTACCTATTTACAAAAATAAATCATTTATTCATTTATTTAATGAATTCCATTTAAAACGTAAAAAAGATTTTCCGGTTCACAGAACTTTGAAACAAAAATTCCAGTGTTTTTTCTTCTAAAAGAAAAACTAACTAAAGGCAAGAAAACGTAATTTAGTTCTTTCATCAGTCGTCATTCCAAAACTTATCTATTTTACATAATTATTTAAAAAGAAAACCAAGTATTTTTCTTTGTAAATCTAAAATATTGTTATTATTCTGGTACCAGGGAAATATGAATAAGAAAGATGTACACGTAGCACAGAGAACGTAAAATCTCAACAATTTCTCAAAGTCAAAAGTCAAAGTCAAATCATTTATTTCCATTAGACCCAAAAAAGGCACTTTGAAACGTCATACTTATAAAACAAAAGTGAATCTACCGCCCATTCGGAAATGTTGATACGTATGGAGAAGAATGGGCAAGAAACTCCATACTTACTCTTTTAAAATAATGTTGTTACAATATTATTAATTGTACATTGTTAAATGTGAAGAGAAGAATGTATATAATGTCAAAACCATTTCCGTCAAAAGAGTATATAAACATAATTAAAATTAATTAGGAAATGGAAGCTAATCAAGTTCACGAACATTTAGTGTAACACATTTACAAATAAATTACCTTCCTCAAAAAATGAAAAATAATGTGTGAGCCAGCGCCTCCAACTATTAGAAAAAAGAATTGTGTCTAATTCATAATTGTAAAAGTAAAAGTAGTTAATCATTATCAGTTTTAATTAGCCACCAGTTTGGTTTTGTCTACACTGTGGATTAAATATCCTATGGAGCTGGACCAGCATGCTTCCAAGCATTTTTATCTTGAATGTAATCTTCCAATTTATAATATGCTTGTTGACATAATTTATTCTTAATATATGTTTTTAAATTTCCTTTCGTTTAGTTTTAATATATCACAAGGAATTTTGTTATAACATTTAACACAGTACCCCATGAAAGATGTATTTACTTTGGACAGTCTAAAATATGGTTGAGCTAGTTTATCTTTATTCCTGGTATTAAAATTATGTCTATCACCTACTTTACTAAAGATATGTTGGTTTTTTTCTTACATACATGATGTTCGCATAAATAAATTGGCAAGGTACCGTCATTATATTTATCGTTTTAAACAGTTCTCTAAGAGATTCGCAACGACGTAAGTTATAAATGGCTCTGACAGCTCTTTTTTGTAGTATAAAAATAGATTCAATGTCAGCAGCCCTACCCCACAGTAAAATGCCATACGACATAATGCTGTGAAAGTAACTAAAATAGACCAAACGTGCGGTTTCTACATCTGTCAATTGCCGTATCTTTCTTACAGCATAAGCTGCTGAGCTTAGCCGTCCCGCAAGAGATGTTATGTGAGGCCCCCATTGCAACTTCTCGTCTAGCGTGATTCCTAAGAAAACCGTTTCACTAACAAATTCTAGTTTTTCTCCATTCAATATGACGTCACATTCACTACTTCTAACGTTTGGCAAAATAAATCTGATACATTTCGTTTTCTTTTCATTTAGAGCCAAATTGTTCACTGTAAACCAGTTTTGGACTTGAAAAATAGCGTTATTCACATCGTCAAGATTATGTGATCGTCTGTTTATCTTAAAAATTAATGATGTGTCATCTGCAAATAACACCATTTTCGATTCATTTTGTAGCAGTAGGGGTAAATCGTTTATATACACAAGAAATAGGAACGGACCCAATATTGAACCTTGGGCACGCCCATAGTTATTTCAGACCCTGGTGAGTTTACGCCGTTTATCTGAACTTTAACCTGCCTACCTCTCAGATAGGACCGTATTAACTCAAGAGACATATCCCTAATCCCGTAGTGCTCCAGTTTCAATAAAAGCGTTTCATGGTCAACGCAATCAAACGCCTTCGAGAGGTCACAGAAAATTCCAATGGCATCTTGTGCTTCCTCCCAGGCGTTAAAAATGTTCTTTATAAGGGTGACACCGGCGTCTGTTGTACAACGTCCTTTGGTGAAACCGTACTGTTGTTCATGAAAGATGTTGTTTTTATTAAAGTGATGTAACATTTGGTTTAGCATTAACTTTTCAAACACTTTACTGAGTACCGGCAGAATCGACACAGGCCTATAATTATTAGGTTCTTTACTATCACCGGATTTAAACAATGGTATGACTTTACTGTGTTTCATTAAATCCGGAAAGACGCCTTGGTCTGCACTGGTATTAAATATAAAAGCTAAATACGGCGCAATAGTGTCGATAATCGACTTACACACTTTTACCGACATTCCCCAAAGATCTTCAGTGGATTTAATTTTAAGATCTTTAAAGGCTTTTACAACGGCCTGGGGGTTTGTGTGACGAAATCTGAACTCTAGAGAGCATGCGGGAACATTCTTTTTAAGCAAGGCAGCAGAGAGCGCTGGAGAGGAATTTAAAGCTTCCGTCGTTTTAAGGGGAATATTTGCAAAAAAAATCTCGAATTCTTGAGCTACATCTGTATCCGAATGAATGGGTCCGCGACAAGTATTTAAAGTAAACTCTGTATTACGCTGTTTTTTCCTACCTGTTTCATTATTTATTATTTGCCAGGTAGTTTTTATTTTATCATCTGCTGTTTTTATTTTATTACTAATATACAGAGCTTTAGCAGTGTTGCATACACTTTTAAATAGTTTTGAGTATTTCGCAACATACTGATGAAAACTAGTGTTCATTACATGTTGCTTAAGGCCATAAAGTTCGAATAGCTTTCCTCGGCTCTTACGAATACCGGGGGTCGCCCAATCACTAAAAACGAACTTTGTATATATATATTTTGTTTTTATCGGAAAAGTGTTACTAAATTGCGTGTTTAATATTGAAAAGAACTCTGCGTAAAACTCACCGGGGACATGAATATTATTAAAGCTCTGAACACATAATTCACTGACCAAAGTATTATTAAATTTTTCTAAGTTCTTAGCTGTAATTAGCCTAAACCTTATTTGTATCTTTGGTATAGGTGAGTAGGCGCAAAAAGTTATTGTTTGACCACTGTGGTCAGATGGCAGCTTGTTAATAATGTCTTTATGTAAGTACTCACAATTACAAAAAATATTATCAATACAAGTGGCAGAAGAAGCTGTCACTCGAGTAGGTTCAATGAAAACATTTGATAAATTAAATGAACTAAAAAGACCCAATAGTCTTATACTATTGGAGTTATTCTCTAATAAGTTAATATTGAAATCACCACATATGATTATGGATTTACTACTAGTACTTACTTTTTTAATACATCTTCCATTACAGAATCAAACAAAGGCAAATTCTGGTAACTTGGGGGTCTGTACACACAAACAATGACATGCTTATCAAGCTCAACACAGGACAACTCAACAGTGTGTTCAACCGATAGTCTGACGATATCTTTGCGTTCTTTTGATTTTATGATGTTTTTATTAATATTAAGGAGCCTCCATGTATCATACGTTTTCGGCTAAAATGACTAACTACACAATAATTTTCATAATTAATGGACATAACTTGATTATCATTTAACAATGTTCTGTTAAACAAATAATATCAAACTTGGTTTTTTCTAAAAACAATTCTATCTCCAACAATTTGGAAGAGCAACCTTGAATGTTTTGATTGAATAATGTTAAAGTATGTTGCTTTCCCTTATAAGCTAATTTGCCAGAGGATACCTTTGAATTATTTACTAACAATATATTACTATTCAAAGGGGTAACCTCTGTTGTCTTACAATCTAGTTTAAAGTTGTATTAATGAATTCAACTGAAGAATCACAATAATTCGTCACTATGCTGTTAGTGTAACTAGACAACATAGGTTCGTCACTTATCCTACAATTTGTTATATTTTCTATAACATGGTTAATATTATATGCTATCAACATAGCAATTGAATGTCTACATTCTCCAGAAAGAGATAAATTTCTCTTAGTCAATTTAAAACCACTAACAAACTTGTTAGTGTCAAAATACAATAATTTGTCACTATGACAACATGTCAATGTATATAAGATGTTATTTAATTTATAAATAATATTGTTTTCATAATCTGATAGAGTATCAGAATAAGGGAAGGCACACAACATTATTTTCCCTATATCTAATTTTAATAAGGCGTTTACACCATCCACTATGTCCTTCTTATTTATACCGTTACTATTTCCTAATAGCAGAACCATTGCTGAGTAATGATCTAGGTTTAAACCCTTAATTCTTAAAACCATTTGCTTAAAATTAATATTATGGTAGCTATGGTTGGTAAAACTATGGCTAAGATAATTGAGTAAAATTTTTCCAAAGCCTGAACCTACATACATTTGTCTCAACGAGACAAATGTATTTCTGTAATGAATTGGGAGAGCTATAGTGGAAGAATTCATTCTTCCTTCATTTTGTACAGTGTCTTTTGTTTCGTGAATAATTGGTTCTCTTGACAAATATTGATACTGTATTTTGTTTTCATATTTGTCCTTTATTTTCGGCATTTGACATTTCCAGTGTTTTCGATATGTGAGACAATATTTTACCATGAGCATGTGGCATATATTACAAGGTAATTTTATACTACATGTAAAAAGACGTATACAAGTTTCAAGTTTTCCATGAATAGCACTATAAGTAGCAAACCTACACACAAAACCTAATGTCACCTATTCTATGACGTTTTCCGTTACTTGGTCATTATATGTGTGGGTATGCTGTATATGTGTAGGTTGGTGTACTGTTTTCGTAGTTGCAATGTTATGTAGGTCACGTTTCTTGTTTAAAGAAAAAATCTAAATTAATTTTATAATAACTGGGGATTTGATTAGTACCCGGAATTATACTTTAATCTTGTCACTACCAAGCGACAGTCGGTTGTCGGGCTGCTATTGTCTTTCTTAGTTTAAAACACGTTAGCACCATAGTTAGCACGTACCTACTTTACTATCGTAGTTTAACAGTTGTGCTAAAATGACAAATTAATTGCTTAGCTTAATTTGCTAAGCTCTTTAATTTTCTCTGTAAATGAAACGCAGACATTAGTCATTTTCCATCACAATATTTGGCTGACGATACAAAAACCGTTAAACATCTAAATTGATCCAGCCATCGTTCAACTTAATTGATATAGGTTTCCAGAGATGCTACGAGTATCGAAATCCAATACGGAATAATTAACACGCCCCACAACTAACCTGTCTGTTATATACTCAGAGATATTGATGGCAATAGCCCATTATATACAATTCATTGGAGATAGATGCCTATTTGTATGTTAGCGTGAGATCGGGGTCTCGACTCACACCGAACCAATCAAATCATTTCAGTTCCGCATAATCTTGTCGGTATAGCTATCTAGTTATAGTATTTTATTTATTTTATTGTGATCTAAAATCCGTACTAATATTATAAATGCGAAAGTAACTCTGTCTGTCTGTCTCTTCTTCACGCCTAAACCGCTGAACCGAATTTAAATGAAATTTGGTACAGATATAGTCCAGGACCCGAAAAAGGACATAAGATAGTTTTCATACCGTAAATCCTTCAGGAATGGGAACTATTAAAACACGCGGACGAAGTTGCGGGCAAAAGCTAGAATTACATATAGTGATTTCTACACAGCACCAAAGTATTAATTTTAACTTGATTCTTCTACTCATACCATCTTGTCAGACGGTTTGGCGGATAACAAAGTGATCCTATAAGGGTTCTGTTTCTCCTATTAAGGATACGGAACCCTAAAAACGAAGTAATCCCAAAAGTCTTCTATTAAAAGGAAAAACATTTAGTAACTTCCCCGGAGTTAATTTGTCTCCTTGAGCAGTCAGTTATATAAAGTATTTTGTTCACAGTATTTTCAATTACGCAATAAATAAGATTTTCCGTGAAATTAAATGTATTTTTATTTCTTAGAAAATTTTATTAAGTCATTTATAATGTGATATTACATTTTTTAATGACAAATTACCTCGTTACATTATGTATAAACTAATAAATAACCCACTCCAGATTCGCCATACTTAACCTTTCTCATAAATCACTTTGTCTATTGGTCAAAACGTCATGAAAATACGTTTAATATTTTTTGAGGTCTATCGCATATACAAACACATCCAGCGAATGATTTTATTTTTGTAATTTGTAAGGTTAGGTAGAAAATTCAAATATTTGTCCGGAGCGGGAATCAAACCGGTGACATGTAGCGCAGCAGATAAGCGTTAAGACACTACATTAACGAGTTGGTTACTTTGTTAGAAAGTTGAAATGTGCTTACAAAGCGTAGGTCTCGTACTCTTATCAATCAAGATTTTATAAAGGAGAATGCCCATTTTTCCTATATCTCGGGGCCACCAAGTTACAGTCATGAAATTGGAGTTATTTTTTAAGATAACATAGCTATTATTATGTCACTTAATTTCAGTGAAATTGACAGTGTGTATTCTGAGATTTTTGGATTTGTATTTATGGGTAAAGTGAGGTTAGAAAATGGATTAAGTGACGAGCAATTATACAATTAAATAAGAAATCATTTTTATTTAACTGGTTTGTTAAACAATTACAGTAACTGGTAATCTTTTTACGTGTGATTGTAACCAATACCTGATATTTTTGTAGTAAGTATGTTTTTACAAACTACTACGTTTACGCTACGTTACGTTTTACGTTTTTTTTTTACAAAATAATTAGAAACAAAGTTGTAAAAAAAAATCTGAATATCTGTTTCTGCACATTCGCTATTTTAGTTAACTTGTGCCGTATATCGTAACAGTGATTCTAACGCAACTGGTAAAATGAGAGCGGGGCGCCGCGCGGGGTTGCGGGGAAAGATTTGTTTTCAAGCCAGGTGCCATGTTAGCTCGCACGGGCAGTACACCGGTGCAAGCACACAAATCGAATGAATTGACGTTTGAGTTGATGTTTGACAAGTGAAAAAATACACGACATATATTTTCAAACCTGATACTTTGTTTTTTTGGCCACGTATTCATACTTATCTAGTAAGCGTTGTAAATAATACAATAAAATGCATTTTCTCAGTTTTGTAACTGTATATTTTTTTATTTTTTGTGTTTTCGTTTTATTGTAAAATTACGATAATTTTACAACACAATAATTGACTGTAACGCGTAGGCCCAGCTATGGGCATACCCCTTTAGGTAAAGTATATTATTGATTAGATTATATACTTTTTAGGTATGTAGCCAATGGTAAGATGTGACGTCTTCAATGTGTATTTTAAAAGAGACTTTTTTTGAGCTTCTTAGAAACATAGCCCATTGTTCACTTAAAAACTGGCCATGCACGAGGTCAGAATTCCGTGTTACCATAGAATATTAAAATCGGAGAAAAAAAAGGGGTTCTTTTTGTGGACCTCATTAGGACCTCCTATTATTTCTTCATTATATAATTTTTATATCTGTCGTTGTACCGGCAATAAAAATACAATTTCATATAAATTTCATCTCCGACGGACGAGCAGTGAGTGTGAGGTAATTCCAGTGGCACCTCTCCGGAACCCCGAAAAAAAAAATAGGATCCAGTCCATTATCCTAATCACAGCGGCTTACTTGTAATATAACCATTTTGCACACCTGCTACTGTCATGGCGCCCAGTTTTTTCGGTCGATGCATTAGGGTCGACTTACACGTGTGACGGTAAAGATATAAAACCACACTACACTAAGCAGGCAGTGAGGGCAGTAACTTAATAGTGCGTTAAAGTGTTAAGTTGAAATAATAGTTACGTTTTTCTATCATACTGAAATAGAAAACTCTATTGATGTAGTAGAGCTTGTTTAAGTAGAAATGACGCGCCCAACAACAGCATTTCACGTACACAAATTTAACGTGTGGATAATGAAGTCAGGAGGTGCAACATTTTAACCTAAATAAGATTTTTTTACAATTGGTTCATTATCGACATTTTTAAATATCAACCTATTTACACACTAAAAAAAAGGGGTAATGTAGTAAGTAAGTATCTCCAAATTCGCTTGACTCAATCAACTTCAAAAAGAAGATGATTGATTTGTCTCTATGATTGTAATTACCAATTATGCATCGATATAGGTAAATAATGTTATTTGTAATTTGTACATATTAGCTGTACTCATAATATCAGTTTCATATTATATTATACTTCAGGCTTCGTCCTCGGGATTAGCTAATAAGACTTGTAGTACCGCCTAGTGGTTCGCCAGTCTCACACTATAGTTGAGGGTAGAAAATAAAATTAAAAAATACATCTCACGTCAACAAGACAGTTGACCGACCCGCTTGCTTCATTGCTTTTTAGTGCTCGCCACGATCACACGCTCGCGTCTCAAAAGTGCTAATTGTTTATTCCAAGTGCTTATCCAACATGCCTAAACGGAAACATGAAGAAGATTACGCTCACCTGCTGCGGTAGTTTAAGAAATTAGAAAAAGAAAGTGTTACGAAGATGCCGTAAGTACGCTGAGTTGTTCCAACTCGCTTGATACTCGTTCCCACTCGGAGTCTCCAGGTCAGTCATTGTGTATTTATTGTTTGTTAGTTTTATTGCTGCCGTACAAAGCCCGTTTAATAACGAGCTGGCGGTAAATAAGTCGCCATAATGCATGTCCCTTAGGCAACGATTTTACTTGCCTTATTTACTTTTACATACATATCATGTGTATCAAAACTTTTTTGTCACGGTTTTATGTTTACTAAGAAGTAACTTGTAGATACTTACTTATGCAATGTGTAACTGAATTAAATGCACTTTGAGAAAATAGTTTGTTCAGAATCGTTTACTGAATCGATTTTTGTAGTTTTAATATAGGTAATATTTTATCCCAAAAATAATTAAAACTACGTAAACTGCTGTCACACTTCCGCTGTACAGGCAAAAAAAAAAAAAACTAAAATGGATGAAATACCTACTACCCTTATGCAAGTGCGACTGTGTGCATACGTAAATTTTTAATGTGACTATAATTTTCTCCTACAATCTGTACAACAAAATTAAAAAAAAAACAGTGTTTTTAACATAATAATAAAAAATCAGTGTATGTATTTTGATTATATCATAATATTCTAATTTGAGTGTCTGGTGGTGTGCGTTTATTCCGGGACATGGTGTACAAGTTTTTTACAATACATTTAATCAATCTTAAGAAAAGTGTTGACTAAATTACATAACAATTCATACCTGTTGGGTTTAACTACCATTCGTAGAAACTCCTACGATATTTAAGAAATGTTATCTTTGCAAGTTTACCTACTCAATATCAAAATAGAATAATAGTTATGCGAACAGTATTTTAGGACTGTTTCTTAACTAATTGTCAATAAATTAGTGTGACTCAATCGTGATATTGTACATAAACTTTATAATAAAACATATTTTTTATTAAAACATAATTTTTATAATAAAACATTACTTACACCCGTGATAGTAATAATTACGAGTACCTAGCCGGGTTTGCGTACTTCTGTGGAGTTGTACTACCCAATAAAAGCTTTGCGGACAGTATTTTAGGGCTGTTTCTTAACTAATTGTCAATAATTAGTGTGACTTACTTGTAACATGGTACTTACACAACTAAATATTATTATAACTTGGAGCTGTACTACCCGACAAATAAGTCTTGCGAACAGTACTTTGGTCTGTTTCTTGACTAGTGTAGGTCAGTAATGAGTACGTAGATGGGTTTGCGTACTTCTCTTTGGAGCTGTACTACCCGATAAATTAGTCTTGCGAACAGTACTTTGGTCTGTTTCTTGACTAGTGTAGGTCAGTAATGATTACCTAGATGGGTTTGCGTACTTCTCTTTGGAGCTGTACTACCCGATAAATTAGTCTTGCGAACAGTACTTTGGTCTGTTTCTTGACTAGTGTAGGTCAGTAACGATTACCTAGATGGGTTTGCGTACTTCTCTTTGGAGCTGTTCTACCCGATAAATTAGTCTGGCGAACAGTACTTTGGTCTGTATCGGTGGTTTTTCAGATCAAGAACGTAATAACAACGTTCCAAACCTACTTGACGGTTTTGTTGATTCTGAGCCATGTGCGGAGACGCTCGTCGACCCCGTCCCGGAACCCGACGAAGAGTGCCCCCGCCCCCTGCCGCCGCCGCCGCTAGCGCCGTGGAGCCGGTGACAAATACTGAGGAGCCTGAGTCAGCTGATACGCTAAACAGTACAATACTCGAAATACTGGGCGAAGATCCTATTTCGAATATTTTCGGTCCCGAAATTCATAAGGACTATTGCGGAGTAATTGCAAACTAGTTAATGCTCCTGTATTAAATGCCGAAATTAAGGCGGCTATTTCCGACGTTAATGCCAAACGCGACAAAAATGTTGAAATTAGACAGAGACAAGTTTCTACTAATAACTCGCTGATATCAAAAACTGACAATGATCCCGAGTTAATAAGCCTATTGTTTTTTTTTGCATTAAGAGATACGAAATCCCATTAAAATAACTTCAAAAAAGCTATTCATAATTTATTATGTAATAGAGCTATGTCAAAATGTCAACCTACCGATGGTCAATTTTTATCTAGTATACCTATTATTAGTGTCTAAACCAAATGGCAAATACAGTATCATCCTAAACTTAAATAAATTTATTACAGCCGATCATTTCAAAATTGAAGATCTACGCACAGTATTAAAATTAATAACAAAAATAGATTTAAAAGATGCTTACTATTTTATAAGTATTCATTATAATTCAAGAAAATATTTAAGATTTAAAGTTCAACAACTGTACGAATTTAACGTTCTACTATTTGGCTTTTAAGCACTGCCCCACATATATTTACTAAAATAATTAAACCTCCGGTTACTACGTTTGGCAGGCCTAATATCTATTAATTACTTAGATGAGTCATACGACAAATGTTTGTACAATACTGTACAATCTAAGAAATTAATTACAACTCACGGATTTTTAATTAATGAGGATAAAAGTTTAATGATACCTAGTCAAGTATGTACATTTCTAGGTTTCGTTTTAGACTCTGGAAACTTCCAGATCACGTTATCCTCAGAAAAAAAAAACGCGTCAAATCAGAAATTAAAAAATTGTTACGTATAAAAAAAAATGCAAGATACGTGAATTTGCACAAATGGTCGGATTACCAGTTTCAGTTTGTCCAGCTGTAGAATACAGCTGGCTATATACTAAACCATTTGAACGCGTAAAACATTTAAACTTAAAACCTGATGATAACTATGATAAATTTATGAATATATCTAGTGTGTTACTACCTGATCTAAGATGGTGGTATGACGCAATACATATACAGTTTTGTAAAATTAAGCACGATACGCATGATCTGAAAATTTTCTCAGATGCCTCAAATACGGGGTGGGGGGGGGCTGCCTGTGGCAAAGAGAGGGCTAGCGGGTTGTGGAGTAATCAAGAGAAGACACAACATATACAGGGTGTCCCACGGCTATGCCACATGGAGAGAAAGTACCTTAAATCTTGTAGATAGAACATTTTACTGAAAGAAGACATTATTTGAATTTTAAAAACAATTTAAATTGCATTCATAGATTTTTAAATAATTTAATGGTTGGGCCGGGAATCGAACTTGTTCCACGAGAAAAAATAATCACCCCGTAGTTTTATCATACCAATCGAAAGGTTTCATCATAAGGATTATTTTTTGCTAAATAACATAGTGTCACAAATAAAAGGAAGACCGTGAATTTTAACATTTGATGTAAAATTTTGTTCTGAAAAGTTAAAAGCTTACATTGCCGTAAGGACATACAATTGACAATCATAACTACTTATTTTTAATTAATCTACCCACTTGAGTAGTACACATCATTTAAATAAATAAATATCCACCACAACAAGACCAAAAAATCGTCAGGGAACGAAATAATTAAAAGTTATCACTTTGTATTCAAGAAGAAGGGACTAGTTTTGAGCATTTGAAAAATTGACTAATTTTGTATTAAAAATGTTAAAATTCATGGTCTTTCTTTTATTTCTGACACTATGTTATTTAGCAAAAAATAATCCTTGTGATGAAGCCTTTCGATGGGTAGGATAAAACTACAGGTTCATTAATTTTCTCGAATAACAGGTTCGATTCCCGGTTCAGCTATGTAATTATTTAAATATCTATGAATGCAGTTTAAAATGTTTTCAAATTCAAATAATGTCTTCTTTCAGTAAAATGTTCTATCTACAATATTTGAGGTACTTTCCCTCCATGTGGCATTGCCGTGGGACACCCTGTATAACTACTTGCGGCCTTCCTTGGTTTTAAAGTATTTGCTAAAGATTTAAATAACTGTCAAATTTTACTCCGCATCGACAACACTACAGCCGTCTCTTACATTAATAGAATGGAAGGTATTCCGTTCCCCCACCTCACTGACATCACTCGTCAGGGGTGAATGTCGCAAATTGTCCGTCATAGCTCATTACATGAGCTCATTAGACAATAACACGGCAGATGCCGAGGCAAGGCGGGTACACCCCGACATTGAATGGGAGTTAGCGGACTGGGCAT
This sequence comes from Athetis lepigone, assembly GCA_033675125.1. Lineage (NCBI taxonomy): Eukaryota > Metazoa > Arthropoda > Insecta > Lepidoptera > Noctuidae > Athetis > Athetis lepigone. The sequence goes on from CM066232.1 coordinate 20,831,975, forward strand.
ACCAGGAAATTGTCTCAACGTATGGCGTACCTCAAATAGATTTATTTGCCAGTCGAATAAATACTAAATACTCTGCCTATATCTCCTGGCACGGAGACCCCGATGCAATAGCAATTAATGCATTTTCAATTTCCTTGGCCGATATTTATTTCTATGCTTTCCCGCCTTTCTCTGTCGTTTTAAAGACACTGAGAAAGATAATTACAGATAAGGCTAGGGGCGTACTAGTCGTACCACATTGGCCAGCAGCTACCCAATTTTTAAAAGCCTTTTATTGTCTGATCCAATTGTATTTAAGACAAATGCAAATCCAATTTTATGTTCCAGTTCTAGCGATCGCGACATACACACCAAACTTAAACCCCGGTGGCAGGGAACTTATGCGGACGGCGTGAGTAAAAAGAAGCGTACCTCCGTCAGCAGTAAATGTGATGTTGGCGTCTATTTCTGAAAACTCCTATAAACAACAATAATATTATGTTTACTTACGGCGCTGGTTTAATTACTGTAATGCGAATAATGGTGATTTGTATAACGCTTCGATTCCACAAATAATTAATTTCCTAAACATTCTCTATGAAGAGGGATATCAATACGGGACGCTTAATTCTTGTAGATCCTCGCTTGCCCTACTCATGGGAAATAATTTAGGAGATGATGATAGAATCAAAAGGTATTTTAAAGGTATATTTCGGTTACGTCCTCCTTTACCCAAGTATAAAATAACATGGGATACTACAATAGTAATAAATTATCTCAGCCAGTTTTATCCCAACGAAACGTTGGAAACGTCCCTTGAAAACCTTTCGAAAACACTTATCACTCTCAGTGTCCTTTTGACTGCGCACAGAGTACAGACCTTGTCAAAGATTAATATTAAAAACATAGAATTGTCCCCTTCTAAAGTAACTATCAAAATTCCTGACTTCCTAAAAACAACACACTAAGGATGTTTGCAGCCATTGTTAGTGTTACCGTTTTTTGAGGAAAAACCCGAAATAATATATCCTGTCTTGACTTTACTTACCTATCTCGAAAAATCAAGACCGTTGCGAAAGAATATTGAAACCCTCTTCATAAGCTTTAGAAAGCCTTACAATGCTGTCGGTTCTCAAACCATGAGTAGGTTGATAAGATAAAAGACACTCTGCGCAATAGCGGTATCGATGTGAACATGTTTACCGCGCACAGCACAAGGCACGCCGCTACATCCGCGGCTCTTCAGCTGGGCGTCAGCCTAGATCGAATAAGAAAAACCGCTGGATGGAGCGGCTCATCAAGCACATTTCGGTTCTATAATAGACCATAGGTAATGTCAATAACAATGGAAATGATTGTTTTGCCAGAACAATTGTAAACAATAACTCAAATGAAGGTTAAGATAAGCTGATTTATAATTATTTTCTTATATCTGTTTGTTAAATTGAGGAATAAACAAAATATTTCACACTACTATCTCTAAAAGTCTACAAGTCTTATTAGCTAATCCCGAGGACGAAGCCTGAAGTATAATTAATGATTAAACGAACTTACTAGTGAAGTTCTATCATAATTATGCGAAGGCTTCGTCCGAAGGGATTAGCAACCCTCCCTCTCTCCCCTCCCATTTGTTAACCCTTTATTGTGTGTGAAATATTCCAGATGCGGCTACTCTCTAAACTAAATGAAGCAAACGGGTCGGTCAACTGTCTTGTTGACGTGAGATGTATTTTTTAATTTTATTTTCTACCCTCAACTATAGTGTGAGACTGGCGAACCACTAGGCGGTACTACAAGTCTTATTAGCTAATCCCTTCGGACGAAGCCTTCGCATAATTATGATAGAACTTTACTAGTAAGTTCGTTTAATCATTAATTAAATAATAAAATTCGTAAACTAAAAAAAACATCCAATTATCACAAAGTGCCAATCTATATTTGTTAAAGAAGAAAGTTCTAAATCACTACACAATTCCTTTATTTTCACCAGTATATATAAATCATTATAGAAATAGAAATCGTTTATTTGCCAGACATTTTAAACAATTACTTTCTACCCGAACATCTAGAAAACTCGCTGAAGTAAAAAGGTCGCCACTCAACATCTCTGTTTCACGTCGGTTTTGAGGGCCATTTCAAATGTTGATTGACAGGTTTTTGTTCTCAGAACTAAAATACTGAAAATGCCAACCTCTATATTTGAAAATGTTAAGCATTTTATTTTTTATTGTTTGGTATTTCGACAATCAATGTCAAAGATGTTTTAGACCAAGATTGGAATTCGAAAATTCTTGAAAATACTCGAATAGATGTCGTGATGTCCTAGATTGAATTAGAAAAATCTTTAAAGATAGTAGAATGGATGGAAACTTCATAAGGTACTTCCCGAGTTATACTTGGATGCGATCAACATCGTGAGGAAACCTGAACTGATATTGTCTCTTTTCAAAAAAATTGTAAAGTGTCTGACTGCTTGACTGACTGCTGATAAATCAAAACATAAAAGCGCTGGTCCTGGAGACCATAAGTTTGGAGAGTGTGTTCTTTATAAAAAGTAGGTATCCGCTAAGTAAGGGTTTTTTGAAATTTGACCCCGAAACGGGTATAAAGGAGATGGATGTGTAGGAGTTGGATGTTAGACATACCGATGGGCGAAGACGCGGGCAAAGGCTTAATGTAAGCCTGAAATCGCAGATCCATTTTGTCTTCTCAGTGTAAGAAGACACTTTAGTCCTATAATCGATTAGTACAAGCTAATATTATATTTGTCACAATAAAGTTGTCCCTCTGAACTATTTTGAACTATCTTTTCAAAGTGAAAGACAGACTTTAGAACTGTTGTTAAACGTTGACAATTATTTCAATTGTGTTCGGAACTAGTTGTCGGCTCAACTTAGGTTCTTGAAGTTTCTGAGCAAGAAGTCGCAACTTGAATTTCTGCCTAACAAGATAAGTAATTGAATCGTTAACTAAAGACTTGATTTTCTGTGAAGAGACATTTTTTTTTTTGGGGGAGTAGGAAATCATCCAATGACTGCTCCCGTCCTGGGTGCGGCGGGAGGGCGTGTCAGACTTTTACTGACTAAAACCCACTCATGTTCCTTCGGTTGCCCTTTATGTTCCAGGGTCACGGTAACTATTATAAACATTCCGCAACCCCGGCAGGCGTTGGCCCTGTTGGGCCCCTTCCCGTGCTGACTTCTCTGCACTAAAGACTTAGTAATAGTCTCAGGTCGAGATTAATCAATGTTACTTAAAACGTGCAGGTTATAATTACCAGTACTCTATATCACAGTGGTGGTGGTGGTTTTAAATAAATTGTTGACACGCCCCATGGATACCCATTGAACGTGCCTATAAGTAATACACCGATCATAATTATCTACTTCACTCTCTTATCATACATGAGTGACCTGATGCAACAGCGAGCGAAAGGGTGTTCTTTTATAAGACTTAAGAGCCTTGGCACGATAATTTAATGATGGTTTTTTTGGCATTTTTTTATTATTTGTTTTTTTAGCTTATATGCGAGTATGTCCTTGAATATGTCCCTCGAGTCACCAACCATTTTTTATTCACTGTGTATACAAAAAATGCGTTCTTCTTTCAAGGGATACCCGTGAAAGCGTAGTAGACAGAGTAACTTTCACATTTTTAATATTTACCTAATCTTTTTACTTTGTAAATTTATGACGGGCCTGTTGGTATAGTGGTTAGTAGCCCTGACCGCTAAGCCGGAGGTCGTGGGTTCGATTCCCACCCAGAACAAACTTTGTGTGATGAGCATGATTGTTTGTTCTGTGTCTGGGTGTAATTTATCTATAATATGTATGTGTTTATAAATTATATAAGTATGTATATCAGTTGTCTGGTTACCATAACACAAGCTCTTAGCAGAGCTTAACTTGGGATCAGATAAGCGTGTGTTAGTTGTCCCAAAAAAAAAATATTTTTACTTTGTAGTACTAATTAACTTCTTAAATTCATCAAGTAAATTAAAAAGAAATACGACTGCCATGGCAAAATATGAATGGCGTGGCGGTAGGACGACGTTAATGTAATTTAGAATGTTACGTATAGCAGTCTGCTGACTGTTAGCTGATAGTTTATATTTTACTTTAGCAACATTTTTTTAATAGTTTAGTTAGTTTTATTATATGCCTTTAAATAAAATAATAATAAATAATAAAATTTATTTATTTTCCACCAAAATTTATCAAATTATTATTATTTAAAGTTATAAAACTGTTTTTTTTCGCGGGCCCATTGCCGCGTTGGTCTAGTGGTTAGTGACCTTGACTGCTAAGCCGGAGGTCGTGGGTTCCATTCCCACCCAGGACAAACTATGTCTGGGTGTAATGTATCTCTATTTATAAATAATTTATAAATTATTTAATTATGCTTATCCGTTGTCTGGCTAACGTAGTACAAGCTCAACTTAGTTTGGGATCAGATGACCGTGTGTGAGTTGTCCCAAGCTATTTATGTTTATTTTAAATTTAAATTCATTTATTGCAAAAATGGGTAATTCTAACCTCTACCATCTAAATGCGTTCAGCCATCAAAAAGTTATGTTGGCATAAAGACGCTCACATACATACAAACATAAACTCAGAAAACATAATACTCCTTTTTGTGGGCAGTTCTGTAATTACAAAATATAAACTTAATGCCCGTATGTGCACCCAGGACGGGAGCAGTCATTGGATGATTTCCCACTCACCAAAAAAAAAAAAATGCCCGTATGTCGTACTAATGCAGTAACTACTTAATTAAAAGGTTTTATATTGCTACCAACATTTGAACATTAGCTAAGTGTTTTCAACGTTTCAAGTAAATAGAAAAAATACTGCCGTAGGTTTGTTTTACTGCACTTAACGACAAAATAATCTATACTTATCTATAATTTAAAGTAACAATATATACCCTAAGAATTTGTTTATTTGTTTAAACACGCTGATCTCGGAAACTACTGGCCCGAATTAAAAAAATCTTTTTTAACCCATTAATCTAGGAAGATTTACAGGCTTTACAGCATCGCTTCATGCATGGATGGGGATGAAAAATTGTTTTAAAATAGGCGATCGAAGTTGCAGGGAACGGCAAGTAAACATATTTTACTACATCCTTTATTTTACTCTCGGGGGTCGAGTTACCAAAATCCCGTTTTAGTTATATAAAGATATATATACAGGGTGTCCCACGGCAATGCCACATGGAGGGAAAGTACCTTAAATATTGAAGATAGAACATTTTACTGAAAGAAGACATTATTTGAATTTTGAAAACATTTTAAACTGCATTCATAGATATTTAAATAATTACAAAGTTGAACCGGGAATCGAACCTGTTACTCGAGAAAATTAATCAGCCTGTAGTTTTATTCTACCGATCGAAAGGCTTCATCACAGGGATTATTTTTTGCTAAATAACATAGTGTCAAAAATAAAAGAAAGACCATGAATTTTAACATTTTTAACAGAAAATTAGTCAATTTTTCAAATGCTCAAATCAAGTCCCTTCTTCTTGAATGCAAAGTGATAACTTTGATTATTTCGTTCCCTGACGATTTTTTGGTCTTGTTGTGGTGGATGCTTATTTATTTAAATGATGCGTACTACTCAAGTGGGAAGATTAATTAGTAATAAGTAGTTATGATTGTCAATTGTATGTCCTTACGGCTATGTAAGCTTTTAACTTTTCAGAACAAAATTTTACATCAAATGTTAAAATTCACGGTCTTCCTTTTATTTGTGACACTATGTTATTTAGCAAAAAATTATCCTTATGATGAAACCTTTTGATCGGTATGATAAAACTATAGGGTGATTATTTTTTCTCGTGGAACAAGTTCGATTCCCGACCCAACTATTTAATTATTTAAAAATCTATGAATGCAATTTAAATTAATTTTAAAATTCAGATAATGTCTTCTTTCAGTAAAATGTTGTATCTACAAGGTTTAAGGTACTTTCCCTCCATGTGGCATAGCCGTGGGACACCCTGTATAAAAACTAAGACGTATCACCTCAAAAGTCTCAGTAGTTTTTAGGTGATACGTCTTTCACTCTGTTATCCTTTTATGTACCTTTTGTTTGTCACTTAGGACAATATGTTTCTATTGAGAAGAACGAGTGTTAGAGTATTCTTTATTTATTGAATTCTTACTTTGTGGTAACAAGTCAATCAATGTCCGTCATACTGGCCCACCAGGTTATATGTGAAATGGCTGAAATTTGATCTACGGCATCTTTCTCTCATTCATTTCACAGATAAGTTGGTGTGAGTATAAATGTATATTCTACTATTCTGGTTGTGTTGTTTGTTGCTAGCTAGTTTTTTTTTAATGCTTATTGTAATCTGTGGAAAACGTAGTGGGTAGCATTATTGATTTAAAATGTATCGTTTAAAATACTGTTTATAATTCTTATTGTGCTACTGTTTGTTTTTCCTTAAATAAAATAAAATAAAATACAAAATAAATAAAAAGTCGCGCACGTGCGCTACGACATTTGCGCTAATCAGCCCGAAGTGACGCCGACTAATAACTACTAAATCTATACTGATATTATAAAGAGGTAAAATTTGTTTGTAAGTAGGGGGTAATCCCCGGAAGTAATGAAACAATTTTAAAAATTGTTGGTAGAAAGATACAATATTTGTGAGTGCTATATGCAATAAATTATAATGCATATATATCATGCATATTAGGCGAATTATCTCAGTTTTTGTCTACCCAGGCGGATGTTTACTGCCCAACGAAGTGGGCACGGGTCAGCTAGTACTTAATAAACTAACAATATTTGTAACGTTATCGTTCAACCTTGCCGATAAAACTAGTTTCTACTAAAAACCCAATTTTGACGCAATAACGATAAAAACCCTATTTCCTATAATAAAATTTCATTCAATATTCAATAAAATGACACCCTCTACGTTATGCGTAACTATGTGGAAAGCATTAACGCTCACTCGTAGCCTATATAAATTCATCCTCCGTACTACGGAGTGCTACGGTGCTACGCCGTAGCACTTGACTACGCCGTAGCAGCTACGAGCTACGCCCTTTACATGTACAGAAAATAGGTCAAGGGTAACTCGTGAATAGGATGTGGGTTCTGTATTTGTTGTGAGAAAACTAAATTAAAGTTGTTTGTTAGATGAGATTGTTTTTGCAATTGTTTGCTGATGTGAATAGTAGATGATAACCTAAATCACTGTCAAGAAAAAATAGTTTTATCTTTCGAATATCGTGTAGTAATTACGAGTCTAAATGAGTAAGCGGAGTAGCGGATAGAAACATGTTTATATTGATATAGTGCTGATCCCGCGCCGGATACGTGTGATCCTGGCGCCATCTACTGTATCAATGTAAATCAGCCTTTATCAGCGTTCAAACTTGAGCAATTGACCACCTTTGTAGATGTAATTTAGTATAGTGCCAAAAAGAAAAAAAAACTTAAAAAGGCTTTTTGCATTAGATATATAGCATAATAAGCAATTACACATTATTGGGAAGCATGTGAGTCGAAATCGCGGAGTACTTATAACTTATTTACTAATAGTGTCATTTAATAAGTTTTATAACATTATAATACATATACATTATATCCCTTTGTGAGCAGAAGGTTACCGTTTTTACTTATACAGTTATTTAAAAATTCGAACACACATGATTCCAGACACAATAGAAAGACAATTACAGCGCGACAGCTGGCTGTCGCTTGCTCATTGACAGGTTAAAACCTCTGTGACATGATTGTTACAGAACCTATCATTAAGAATTAAAATATAATAATTCCAGCTTCACAAAATTTTGCATAACAATCATATGATGACAAATAATTTGAAACCAGACAGAAATAAATTTTAAACTAGGTTATAAAGCATAAAAATGCAAATATACCGCTTTGAGATATTATTCGGAATAGCATTTTTTAGTACGTCGTTTCAGTTATTGCTCAGGGCTATATTGCTCTGGTTTTAGACTTGAATTCGTTTGGCTGAAAACCTGTATTTTGTATGTATAGGTTTATATTTGAGCTGGATATCATAATGAAATTGCTTCTGAATTCCTTTTTGTGACTGATAACAAGTGATACATACAACTTACTTATAGAAACTTTTTTTTAATAAAGTAATTTAAGTACGCTTGTTACGTAGTGACGTCTATTTACTCTAACAGCGGGGTGAGTAGTCAAAGAAAAGAAACTAAAATTATTTGCAATTGTCCTTGTTATGGGTATTATTGTGTCGGTAGTATCGTCTACTTATTTCTATTTAACGTACTCGTATAATCGCTAGTTGTAGTTATACCATAATAAGTCTGTGAGATCGTGTACACAAAATGACTTCATTAGCGTAAGAAGTGAAAAAACAAGCGCAACGGTTAAAACAAAACAAACAGGGATAAGCTTAATTAATAAATCTTTCATAAACACATTTTTATTCAATAATTCAAAGACAACTTACTCAACAATGACTGCATTAAAACTAAAGAACGCTTCACTGACGGCTAAATTAAATTCCTACTCTCATGCTTTGCCGTAAACAAGTCAAAAAGGTTGGACTTGTTAAATACATACACAGACAGAGCCGCCTAAAATTTTTGACTTTCAAGAGATTGGATTGCTAAACCAAGAAAATTTAAAGCTTATCCTAGATCGACGAAGAAGGTCTGGCTGATATCATTTTTGGGATCTTTGACTATTATACAAAAGCAATAGCTTGAACAAACAATATTTTTTTTCCTAAGTACCGACAATCCGTTATTATTATTGGTTTTAAAACTAAACATTGCTTTTAGTAAAGTCTGGGAAAAATGTACAAAAGGAATAATTAGGAATATTACTCGATTTAGGCCTGCATTAATCAGCAATTTGAGTCAAAAAACATTTACTAACTTTTTGTTATTTACTTTGGAGTAACCAACTTCCTTAGAATAAATCGTTAATAAGAAACAGGATATGTACAGGACAGTTGTTTTAGAGAAATTATCGTAGAGCAGATGAAGCATCCTACAACATTAATTAATGAAAAACCAATAACTAAATTATTTATTAGCCAATCTGATTAGTAAACTCTCAACACACGGACAAAGTTTCTAAAATTAATCCATCACGGTATTGTAAACTAATTCAAGTTAACTGCTAAAACTAACAGCGTTCTACCATTTTCGACTTAAAGTTTAACGGATTAAAACTGTCGAGAAGTTGGAACAGAAAGATTAACGGAGAAGAATGGAGAAGTGCAAATATTGAACGTCTGAATCTGAACATTATTTGTTCGACAGCGTGGAATGCAAATTGATTTTTAAACTCAATACTGCTTTGCGTTGTATGCCTCCGGGAAATACGATTGAACCGTTTGAGCGATGATATGTTAGCCGTATTTTGTATAAATGTGGGAATGTGTGTATCAGATGGCGTCAAATTTTGACTGAAATACATTTCAGGAGTTTAAAGAATTTAGCCAATAGTGTACCTTCGCTACTATTGAATAGATTTTGTGGGTTGAAATAAGGTAAACCTGACAAATTTTAAAAAAGGAAGTGTATTCATTAGCATAAAGAACATGATATTGTGTTAGACAGTAAACACGATACATCCAGACTTTTTTTTAGTTGCCGACCTTGTAGAAAATTATACTAATTTCCGTGCGCTCAAATGCTTTTGCCATATCTATTATTGAAATCAACACTAACTTTTTAGGACCCAGTAATTATGTAGCGCTAGGTAATCTGACCTTCCAATAGTTGTAATCGTCCCTTTGCTTTGTATCCATTGACCCAGTTCTGTTTTATCTCCTGCTTGGGATGAAAGGGGAAATTATATTTCTTTACCCGACCAATCTTCTTTTTTGATTTATTACGTTGCGGGCTTTAAGCCAGACAAGTGTTTCTTCAGAACTCCTCGAACGTATATTGATTCTGGTTTCAAAGAGTTGCATAACGTGGCGGGATAGTCCCAAAATAAAAGCTGTATAATGTTACTCTGTAAGTGGATTCATTTAAACGTTGGTATTCCGCTCCACCTAAATAGACTGGAAACTAACCTTACACATTGGCAACAATTTAATATAATAACAATCACTATATTCATACTACAAAAAATATAAATTAAAATAATGTCAAATACATTGCATCCGAGCGAAACCGAGGCGGGTCACTAGTTAATTATATATTTGCGTAGTTAAAAGTAAATACAAAATAGTTCGATTTCTCAAGGATGATAATATAGGGTGACTGGAAATTAGTGTACGATATTTAAACACGTGATGTGCCCATGATAACAAACAATTTTTACTCTGGGAGCAAAGCCGAAATCGCGATAATTATATCAGCTGTTTAATACGTTACGCATACATAATTGTACTGAGTAGCTGCCTTTTTCGCGATTTCAGGTTTGTTCCTATTGTAAAAGTTGCTGGTTATCTCACAATAACCAACAACTTTTGCTGATATAATTGTCGCGATTTCGGCTTTGCTCCCAGAGTAAAATTGTTATCATGGGCACAATGACGTGTTTAAGTATCTTACACTAATTACCAGTCACCCTATATATACTATTTGTATGGTACGTAAGCTGTGATCCAGCGCCTGATCATTTAATCCGATGAATTTTTCACGAGCCTTTCACGACACAGTAACGCCCTATTGAGTCCTAGATACCTAACCTTTGTGTTATACAAATGGCTAAAGTTTTTTATTCATAACACTGTCCTTTCCAAAGACGTGAAAGCATCCATGCTTGCCTTAACGAGCCAAAAATATTGGACAAGTTATAGACTCGGAAAAAAACTAAAAGAGGAAATTTTACAAGAAGTTGCCTTTATCTTCAAAAAATATTTAAATAACCTGTACCTACTTGTAATTTGTAACTGTCATCTTTCTTGAAAGATCAAAAATTTATTTTCGGAAAAAGGTTAAAGTGTGTTTAGTTTTATCGAAACGTGCTTCCGAGTAATAATAATAGTCCAATGCAGAAAATTAATTTTGAAAATTAATTATCAAAATAAAATCAAAATATCAGAAATAATTACAGATACATTGACAAAAATTGATAAAATATCTCAAACTCACAACCCAACAAATCCCTTGATAAGAAACTGTAGCCGGACGAGTTTGTAAAAAAATCTTCAGTGGAATTCACTCTGCGTTGAGTTTCTCGAAGGTCGTTGTTACACCACCTTGTGCTAGAGATTGGCATTGACCTAAATTTATTAAGGAATACTTTTGCAGTACAGCACTGCTGAAAGAGTAGATAGTATTTTAGAATAAACCCCATATATGTGTGTGTATGTTCTGAAATACTTTCAAATTAAATTGACAAAAAAAATTAAGTATTTGTTACTTTTTGAACAGATCTCGTAATTTTATCGTCTGATAACCTGCATTTTATAAGAATGCAAAAGGCAACGAACTAATCTACACTAATATTATAAAGCTGAAGCTGTTTGAAGGTTGTTGAACGCGCTAGTCTCAGGAAGTAAAAACGTCTTTTTGTGTTAGATGGCCCATTTACGGAGTAGGTTAAGTATAGGCTATTTGCCAACACGCTATGATCTGCAGAAGCGGAGTAGCAACTAAAGATGCGGGTGAAACCGCGGGAGACAGCTAGTCCTTCATAAAATAACGAGCACACAAAAAATAAGCAACACGCCTACGTAACTTTTAAAAAAATTCGAGCATCTGGCATTATTCCAGACATGACTAAGTCCCAAAAATATACACTTATAAAACCTCGAGGCATAAGTAAGTATACATTAAGGAATACTAATATTGTCTTTGCACGATACGGATTTTCCACGGAAAATTTTAGGAAGTGATTCATGCATGCCTCATCAAAGTTTACGACTAATATAAGGAAATTTATGAGCCTTCGGTTTAAGCGTATATTAATATGGTAATATAGGTTATTTTCTTGAAATTTTTCCACTTTTGTCACTTGTTTTGCTATAAGGTGCGGGTAATCAAAGAGGTCTTTGTTCCCGTGTTAAAAGCAAAAGCTATTTGGCACAAAGGCTGTAGTAGAGAAGTTATACCATGTATGAAATATTTTAGCAGTGTTTCGGTAGGCAACTAGGTACCTAAATACCTAGCCCGGTATATAGTATAGCGGAAAAATGCAAAATATTAAATGTTTTCTACGCTATAAGATGTGTAAGAAATAAAAGAGTACTTACACTTTGAAAATGAAAAATTTATTACACCAAATTTGTAATCAAGAAACACTTCAGACCGAAAATAAATCTAAAGGTAAAATTGGATAGTAGAAAATAATATAAAACACTTACTTACATTGGATTGTAGATGTACAAAAAGGAATATTGATGCTAAAAATAATTAAACAGATTTTTTAAGAAGAATAAAGAAAAGATACAGTGTGTTCCTTGGAGCTTTACCTAACACTTTTTCATGAAATAATTTATGAGTTGAATTTCTTACTTTACGTTGTTTATGTTACTAACAAAAGCATGACTTTGCAGTTTACAACAGCAACTTAAAAACTTATCAGGGTTCTCATGAAAAATGACAGGTGAAACACAGACTTTTCAAAATATAAATCCCTACTACATTTACTTTAAAACATCACCGGTAATCATCACAATTTATAAAATTAATGTCCCAAAAGATCCTGGAGCAGGAGTTTACACGGCAGTTATTTCAAATGCGCCTTGTGGCGCCTCAGTCGAGTATTAGCAATGTCTTCAAATTTTTATTGGTGATATTTAAATGCGGTCCGAGAACCGAATATTAGAGTTAGTAGACTGCTTACATGGGTTTATTACAGCAACGGAGAAGTCATCGTGCCGTAAATCAGTAAATCATGACTTACGGCAAACAGGATCTTAATTTATCACTTGTTTCGCATAATCACGGCACAAGGGCAAAAGTTACGGGTACTTGCACAACTATCCTGTGTATTGGTTATCCATCCATTGTAATATCCAGCGGATTTCAACAATTTTTCTTCAAATCATGAAAATACGTGCTCTTATCCGCTCACCATGAATCGAGCATATATTATTTGAACAACTGAGTGAACTGACTTATTCAGGAATCAACAACCGATTCAATAAAATTCACCGAAAAAAAGCAGACCTTTTGTCCATCAACTCCAAGCAGTAAGTGACAAGAAAAAAATCCTTCATTTCTTTTCGCCAAATCGCACCGCTTCCAATTTTAAAAATTGACCAAAAAGAATTTGGTAAAAAAGGCTAGCGAACAAAAAGAGTACTTATTTGACGAGCACGAAAAAGGCCAAATAGTAGCGTAATGCTACAATAGGTATATTTACTTCTACATATAACTGACACTAATTTGAACTATTAAAGCCGCGAAGAATAAAAAATATCAATACTTGTCACGAAAAACCTTTGAGATGGGTTATTTCCATTGTCAAAGAGGTTTTTTTGAACGATGTTTTTTTTTCAGGAAAAATATGTAGCAGCGTATTGAAGTAAAGCCTAAAAAGAACTACAGCTGTTGTATAACGCCACCAAATGACAAAAAAGTTTAACAAAAAGAAATACTCAATTCACGCCGCCGCAGATTTATGAAATAAAATGTTATGCTTACTTCATAATGTGCACATTGCGTACTTTAAGTATATTATTTAACGATCGAATTCGAACGATTCGTACCCTAGTAATGCAAGATGTAAAAACGATGAACCGATGCCTTTGCCGCAATGCAAATTCTAAAGGACGGAATGTTCTGTGAGTGACGATGGTATTAAGGAATACATTATCTATAATCGATGTCGCTATTAGTAATTTTAAAGGTGCCACCCACCACTCACAACTTGCCAGTTAAAAGTGCGACACCAAGAGCGCTAATATTAGAGTTTTATACGCGCTTATAAACTCGGTTTTGGCGCGTGTTCGCGTACGTCGTACGAGAGTTGACACTCTCATAAACTGTATGAGCAAAAAGCCGGACTGACACACCACTACCGCTTCGACCGAACTTGCCATATACGCGCAGGAAAACATGCTAGTCCGAAACCGCTCTAAAGCTAACACATTGTTGCATATAATTTCATTATGCATATTATACGTCGTAGATTTTACCGTACCGTTTTTGCAGTGTTGTGGCCTCGCCCTAACGATTGTTTCACTGCCATCAAGAATTCAGGATTAAAAAATACCAGTTCACATCATAATGGCGTGGCTTCCATTGTCTCTCGCAGGATGATATTTGTCACTAGAGATAAATGCAGCGAGGCGGAATAAATGATGCTGTTTCCTTTAGCCGTCGTTATTGTGGGTTTATTTTGCGGCAGACTGCATTATTTTGTGGAGAAATAAACGGTAAAAAACTGCGCGCTGGAGATAGTTTTGTGGGTAGAAAATAATTCTACGCCAAATTTTTTTGGTATTCACATCATTATGGTAATTGTTTGGCAATATAATAGGCATTATAACTTTGCTGTCTTTTTTTAATTTATCTTACTTTTTAAGGACCCTATTTCATTATCCTTTAACCTAACTTGCGAAGGGGAAGCACTTTAGGGCTTACTAGGGCTCTAACTTGAATACCAATTAAATCTGGAACTTGGGCTCACAATCACTATATTTGCTGAAATCACTAATCTGTTATGAGTGAGAAGGCCTTATTTGTTCAACAAAGGGTTTTGCTCGGCAGACTCGATCTACCATTATCATCTTGAACTGAGGTACTAGAAAACTGCCTTCAGGACTACAACATATCCGTAAATTTGATCCTAGGATTTTAGAAGTTACTAATTGACAGTTAAAAATACAGATATTTTAGGTAAAATATGGACTTTACGCGCCATTGTTTTACGATTTTAGCCATGCTAAAATGACATACATTTATCGGAGTAGCTCCAATTTGAAACCGGGTTATTTGGTTTCAAAAATCGTACTAATACATTTGTAAATTGGACGTTCTATTTTAAGCTAGCTTAATCCTCGGGTCTCCAAATCATAATTAAATCTGTGATCCTTAATCTGCAGCCGCATAACCACATTATCCTACAAACAAACGAATTTGCTGAAATGAAATACCTACATCAAAAAGGGTTTTAGAAATTGGGTCTGTATCTAACTTCGTGTGGGTAACATTCTTAATGTATACTAATACTATAAAGAGGAAAGATTTGTTTGTTTGTATAGGATGAAACCTAAAATTACTGAACCGATTTTAAAAATTCTTTCATTAATATGAAGCTATCAGCGAGTAATAATACATATTAAAAATATGAAAGCTTGTGTGTGTCAGCATGTGTGTGCATATGTGTGTCTGCGTATCGTGTGTGTGAGTATGTACGTGGATCATTGAAATCTGTCACTGTTCACCCTCCCAATCCCTTACAATTTTCACCCCTGCTTTCCTGTATACCCCGTTTTACCCCGGCATGTAAACAGTATCAGTCTTTATATTTGTTTTACGACGTAACAAACTCTTCTCACAGTAGATATTTGAAATCACCTAATACGAAGGAACAATAAAAGAGATTACTGAGCTAACCTATTTAGCGTCGAATGGTAATGACGAACTCAATACAAAGCGATGGACGATTTTATAGGCAAGATTGTTAGCTTTTCTACTTAAGATAAGAAGGCTTATTAACCGCCTTCAAAAAAGGAGGAGGTTCTCAATTCGTCTGTATGTTTTTTTTTGTGTTTGTAACGCGATATCTCCGTCAATTGCAAACGGATTTTGATGGTTCTTTTTTGTTTGATAAGTCATGATTCAGGGGTGGTCCCATATAAATTTTGTGGCGATCGGTTCAGTGCTTCTCGAAAAATTAACCAAACTATCCTTAGGCCGTTTGTCCACCGAAAACGAGATGACGGTACCGATGTGGCGACACATACATTTGCTACAGCTGCGTGTCCACCGCAGGTCACGTCCCCTTATACTAAACTCGGCTTACCGTCATCTCGCTCACGTGACGTTGACGTTGGCGGTGGACAAACACCCTTAGGATCGGCCTCCAGTCTAAGTGGATTCAGTTTAATATCAGTGTTTTATGTGAAACGACTGCCTATCAGACCTCCACAACTCAATAACTAGGTGACACGTTATTACGTGGTCATATTGATCTTCAGGCTTCCTGGCTTCTGATTACCTGTAACGACTGCCAAAGATACGCAAATGACAATCGGGACCAACGGCTTTACGGCCAGTAATCCATACTAATATTATAAATTGGGAAAGTAACTCCGTCTGTCTGTCTCTTCTTCACGCCTAAACCACTAAACCGATTTGAATAAAATTTGGTACAGATATAGTCTGAGACCCGGAAAAGGACATGGGATAGTTTTCATCCCGAAAATGCCCCGGATACGGGAACTACCATATTCACGCGGACGATGTCGCGGGCAAAAGCTAGTATCTTATAAAACTTAGAAAGACAGGCGCCATAACTAGCTCTTCACGGTATAACAGGACAGACTTTTATTTATTATTTTATTTATTTATGTTATATAGAATGTCACCATAAAAAGTAGTTGTATAAAGAAGGCTGTCTATTCGCGACGATATGGCTAAAAAACAGCTAGTCTATACAGGGTGTCCCACGGCAATGCCACATGGAGGGAAAGTACCTTAAATATTGTAGATAGAGCATTTTACTGAAAGAAGACATTATTTGAATTTTGAAAACATTTTAAACTGCATTCATAGATATTTAAATAATTACATAGTTGAACCGGGAATCGAACCTGTTACTCGAGAAAATTAATCAGCCTGTAGTTTTATCCTACAGATCGAAAGGCCTAATCACAAGGATTATTTTTTTGCTAAATAACATAGTGTCAAAAATAAAAGAAAGACCATGAATTTTAACATTTTTAATACAAAATTAGTCATTTTTTCAAATGCTCAAAACTAGTCCCTTCTTCTTGAATACAAAGTGATAACTTTTGATTATTTCGTTCCCTGAAGATTTTTTGGTCTTGTTGTGGTGGATAATTATTTATTAAAATGATGCGTACTACTCAAGTGGGTAGATTAATTAGTAATAAGTAGTTATGATTGTCAATTGTATGTCCTTACGGCAATGTAAGCTTTTAACTTTTCAGAACAAAATTTTACATCAAATGTTAAAATTCACGGTCTTCCTTTTATTTGTGACACTATGTTATTTAGCAAAAAATAATCCTTATAAAGAAACCTTTCGATCGGTATGATAAAACCACAGGGTAATTATTTTTTCTCGAGGAACAAGTTCGATTCCCGGCCCAACCATTTAATTATTTAAAAATCTATGAATGCAATTTTAATGGTTTTTAAAATTCAAATAATGTCTTCTTTCAGCAAAATGTTCTATCTACAAGATTTAAGGTACTTTCCCTCCATGTGGCATAGCCGTGGGACACCCTGTATATATAAAACGCTTCCGTTACTGAGTGACTGACTGACTGATGGACAACGCACAGCCGAAACTACTGGTTGTAGAGAGCTGAAATTTGCCATGTGTGTTTGTTGGGGGATGTAGGCGCCCACTAAGAGAGGATTTTTGGAAATTCCATCCTACGGGGGAGAAAAGGGGGAAAAATAGTATTTTTTTATTTCTTTATGGATTCACCTAAAACTTTGTATGTAGGTTCCACCAGTGATGCAGCTGAGTACTGAAAGAGGATTTTTGGAATTTCCCCCTCATGGGGGAGAAAAGGGGTCAAACAGTTTTTTTTTATTTCTTTATATATTCACCTAAAACTTTGTACGTAGGTTCCACCAGTGACGCGGCTGAGTACTGAGAGAGGATTTTTGGAATTACCCCCCCCCCATGGGGGAGAAAAGGGGTCAAATAGATTTTTTTTATTTCTTTATGGATTCACCTAAAACTTTGTATGTAGGTTCCACCAGTGATGCGGCTGAGTACTGAGAGAGGATTTTTGGAATTTCCCCCGCACGGGGGAGAAAAGGGGTCAAATAGATTTTTTTTATTTCTTTATGGATTCACCTAAAACTTTGTATGTAGGTTCCACCAGTGATGCGGCTGAGTACTGAGAGAGGATTTTTGGAATTTCCCCCCCATGGGGGAGAAAAGACGGGTAAATTTAATGTTTTTATTTCTTTATGGATTCACTTAAAACTTTGTATCTAGGTTCCATCAGTGATGTAACTGCTCACTGAGAGAAGATTTTTGGAAATTCTCCCCAGGGAACAGAAAAGGGAGAAAAAAAAAAAGTTTTTTTTTGTTTCTTTATGGATTCACTTAAAACTTTGTATGTTGGTTCCACTACTCAAGCAAGTGAGCAGAGAGGATTTTTGTGTTCTGTCACCAGACCACGCAGGATGTCGGATACTTATCTGTTGCCGCTATAACGACATCCTCAGCCTAAAGGCCCACAAACTGTAGAGAGGTCAATTCTATAGTTCTAAAATTAATATTGAAGGATGATTGGTGATCGATACTGATGCCAAAAATGCAATCAGTAAATTTTTTGTCTCTCTGCCTGTCTGTATGTGCACGCACGGGTGTGAAAAACTACTGAAGGAATTTTAATTAAACTTGGTACGATTATAATCAGGTTATGGCTGTATATCATATCACTAAGACACATAGGAGCCGAGCAGTAATGAAAAGTGTGACAAAATGGTTAAAGTTACGCAACAATTATGTACTAAAGAATTGTTTCTTAAAACGTTCTAAGAAAAAGTCCGCGAAAGCAAATGTCTAATATCAATAATTCACTCACTATAACCATTTTTATGGCAATGAAATTAGTCTTAAAATAATGCATGATTTGTCAGGGGGTTTTCATGAATATAGTAAATCCATATAAATACGTTATCCAATACAAGTTTTAATTTTTGTACAAAATTGCCGTTTACTTAATTTAATTACAATAAATATAATTAGTATTATCACAGAGTTTTAAAGTCTCTTTGAGGAGTGGCTGGCGAGGCGCCACAGCGCTCTTACGTATCGCCGAAAACAGATCCTTACCAGACCGGACATTCCGAAAGGTTCCTGTGTCGGATTCGGGCGGAAGCGACGCCGGGTGTCACCAGTGCAGCAAGGGTTGCCTAGAGGACACGGTGAAGCATACGGTGGTGGTATGCCTCTCTCGGGTGGACCACCGCCGTGTTCTTACAGAGGATATCGGCGGGGGTGACTGAATGGGAAGCTGTCACCTCCTTCTGCCAAGCAGTCACGCTGGAGGAGGAGGCCGCGGCGCGCGTGTGACACTGTCACGCCTCACGCCTCGGACAGTAACCCAGGCGTAGAGTCGCAAGACGACTACCGGCCACCGTAGGCGCGGAACTGCGGACAGCGAGCGATGCGTAGCTCGCCGCCCGATAAGAACTAGGTTCGTGTGGACGGCACGTTTGTTCCACTCGCACCTTAAAGAGCAGTCAGCACGTGACGGGGCCCTCGAGGGCCAATGCATTGCATTGGTTGTGAATTAATTCTAATAGACTTTGTGTGATGAGCATGATAGTTTGTTCTGTGTCTGGGTGTAATTTATCTATAATATGTATGTATTTATAAAGTATATAAGTATGTATATCAGTTGTCTGGTTACCATAACACAAGCTCTGCTTAGCTTGGGAGCAGATGACCGTGTGTGAGTTGTCCTAAGATATTTATTTATTTTTATTTACCGCTTCCCCGGAACATAAAGAGCCATCAGTCTGACACTCCCTTCCACCCCACCCAGGATGGGAAAAGTCGTTTGATGCACATATAATAGTATACTCACAGACTGATACCAACGCTTTGATGATATTTAACAATAACTAACTAGAGACATGAAACTTGGAGGGGTTATTCTATGTGAAGAGTAAGCATAAGCCACTAAGGTTTTTTTTATCAATTCAACCCCTACAGGGTTAAAATAGTGTTGAGGAATATTTATAATAGTTATCGTGACCCCGGAACATAAAGGGCAATCGAAGGGTGTGTTTTAGTCAGTAAAAGTCTGACACGCCCTCCTGCCCCGTCCAGGACGGGAGAAGTCATTCGATGATTCTCCATTCCAAAAAAAAGGGTTAAAATAGTGGATAGAAGTTCGACATCCACGCGGGCGAAGCCGCGGGCAAAAGCTAGTTTATTCATAAATTACTTATTAATCGTTCGTGGTTTGACTAATTTTAGAAGTTATAATTTGACGTTGAAAGAGGGAGGGCCGTCCCTCCTTGTCTATGTTCTCAATTGTTTGTTTAATTACTACATTTTACCGGCTAATGGCACTTTACAAGTAAAATATACAACACTTAATTACGAGTCAGAACTACTTACAATATTCCATATAGCTTTACTTTGTAACCCAAGTAAATAATAACATTTTTTAATAATATTGCAGTGAGAATTTATGTAGCTATTCGTCATCCCGAGGGTTCGCGGGATATTGCAGCCAACCCGCTTGGGACTATATTTTCTCTGCACTCTAAATAAGCTCAACTATCAAAGGAGATCTTATTTCAATATTACGTCACAGTCCACAGATAATCTACAGTGGAATTCGAGAAAATACCGTGAAGAAATGAAATTCTTTAATTTGAATTTAAAAGAGGAATATTATAATCACTTAAGGCCCAATTTTTTTGAACTTGTACGAATTAGTTGCAAGATATTGTAGAAGTATTTATAACAATTATATAACTATTAAGCACTTACAAATAGGATAACATTTTGCGCAACTATTTGTACCCTCACAAATACTTTACTAATTTCAAGAGTTATCGAATAGTTTTACAAAATATTTGTAACTTGTTATAAACATTTGATCTCAGGTATTGAGAAATCAGTATCTAATCGACAAAGGAAAATCAATTTTGTTCTGATTCAAAATTCAAAGCATTTATTTCACTTAGACCATTTACAGGTAGGTACTTATGAATTGTCAAAAGAGTCGGTCGGTTAGTCAGAAAAGAAAAGTGACGCTAATTGCCTGTTCCAAAACGTAGATCTCTATGGAGAAGAAAGAAGAATTTTAAAACAATATTGTAAGTATTGATATGAACTAAATCGATTACATAAGAGCAGAACTTTTAAGGTTATGAGTGCTGTGAACTTGTCAAATAAAGCATAAAGACTGACCGCAAAGAAGCGTAAATGCACACCGCATTATTGTCATGATTTAAAACACATATAAAGAACTGTTCTATAATAACAGAAAAGCCTTAACAGTCAGAAATGTAAAGGGGCTGGGTGTTAACAAAACCATGACTTACCTTAATTCGATGGTCGATGGATAACCTCACACCAATATTCACATGCTTCAACCTCCGCATGCTATAATATAAAGCTTTTATTTGTTCCGAGTTCATGTTGATAGACGTAATCTAATCTATTATTATATCTATCTGGCGATATCATACCTGATAGTATTATACTGTATGGTACTACATTATATGTTAAGTCTTAAAATTGACGATTGTTTTATCAATAATAATAAAGAACTCTAACAATATTAAAGTCAAGGTATTTTTTTGTTCTATCGGCAATGGAAATTTCCCATGAGTCGTAGCTTTGTTAGAAAAGAAAATACACGAGTTTGTAAATTGCACAAAAGTACAGATAGGTAAGAAGAAACCTGTCGAGCCATTTTGACGGACACCAATCAGGAGCTAAATAAGCATAAGCTACTTGTATACTTTTACGCAACTAACAAGAACGGGATATTCACTAAACACACCTAAATATCAATACATACCTCATAATAAAACAATAAAAAATACAAAGATTAATAAAAACTTCGAAGTACCTATTTTAAATGGGCACGTGTATTTTTGGTCAACAAATGGCGGAGTAAAGCCCACGGAAAATTTTCGTATAAAACATTGTTCTATTTAACCTTCGTTACCTATTTCAATGAAAAATCAGATTATAGGCTCAAATATTATCAAAGCTGCTAAAATTTCTTTGTCCCTTGAGAGACAGGCACCGTTAACAGTGTAGTATTTCGAATACCTTCTATTTCTCCTGATTAATTCGAGCCACCCTCGAATTTCAAAGGTTTAATGTTTCCCAAAGGACATTCGAGCTTTGATTTACTAGTGCCAAGTCGTTATAGTCCGGTGCTTTCGCTTAGTTGGTCTAGAAACTTCAGGATTTTATAAAAAGTAATGGTTAACTGTTCTCTGATCAGAGGGGTTGTTATAAAAATGAAAGACGACCCAGGGGGTACCAGTTGATGCATAGAGAACTGTGCACAACTGAAAGACTAGGTGCAAGACCACACGGACTTTAACACTTGCAGTGCAAATCTTCCTCCGTCTTATAGAGATTAGAAGAATACCAGAAAATCCATCTACACTTCAAAAGCTCTTGACTTTTGGCTCTAGGAGGAGGGGGGTGTTCCTTTTGCCCTCTAAAAAAGTTCAAGGAACGTTCTACGCCGTCCTTCTAGCGAAACAGACGTGATGCTCTAAATTAATACCATAAAAGGTAAAATAAATGTTTGAAAAAGGTAGGCTTGGTAGTACTCACCGATCCCATTACAAAGTTTTTTTGCTGATTAACAAAAAACCATTACTGCGTGCCATTAAACAAATGATCGTTTTATAATTGTGTTGTCAGTGTATTTTTAATTGTTATGTATTGCTATTAAACTACCCTTTATCTTTAGTTTTGAACATTTGGACTTTTGAATTATCAAGCTGACGTTAGTCAGTTAGTAAAAAGTTGAAGCTAGAGGCTTGATCCCAAAGGAGATTATGAAAGAGTTTTAATCCCGTAAAATGATATATAAGTAGGAACTTGTTCATATATAAGTATAGTATACTAGTTACCTTGTAGTTATATTCTGCACAACTGCCTTAATCCAATTCAATTTTTGTTTTCTAAGACCGAGGAAGCACGTGCTAACTTATAGACACTACTAAGTACGTGCTTTACTAAGCAGTATTTCTCTCACTGTCGCACAACAATAAATCTATGTGAAAGGAAGAGACAATACACCGTGACTTGTGAGACGAGGGACAAATTGAAGGCTTTTCAGTAAACGATTCTCATTTCAAATATAAAAAATATACCTTAATTATTGACTCATTGTCTCTTTATTAGATATCATGACTACTTATTGAATTTGACTATTTGTAATGGATGACTATAACAGTGTACTCATTTAATTTTTTTTTTTTTTTTTTAATTGAAGACGACCATTATAATTATTCCCACTATGTACACTGTAAATAAAATTTGCATGCTCTTTTTAGTAAACGATTCTCATTCTAAATATAAAAAATATAACTCAATTATTGACTCATTGTCTCTTTATTAGATATCATGACTACTTATTGAATTTGACTATTTGTAATGGATGACATATAACAGTGTACTCATTTAATTATTATTATTTATTTTATTTTATTGAAGACGATCATTATAATTATTCCCACTATGTACACTGTAAATAAAATTTGCATGCTAACATAAGCTGAATATGGTGAAACTATAAATTTGTTAAACATCTTCTGTAAACCTATATTACGCAAATAAATGATAGATGGATTGATAAAATAATTAAATTGTACGTACCTCCCATTTTTATCATAGGTGAATGACTCTGATGTCCTTTTTAAGACTGCCTTATTATTTATTTTTTTATTAGTTGAATATGAGCATATATTATCGTATTCTTGAATACGTCCCTCGTCGTGTATAGCTAAGCCAAAGTAAGTTCTAAGTACCGTTTATTTATCTCAACTCCGAACATAACAATACGCATTACCAGCAAATTGGTAAAAAAATGTGTCGTAAGAGTCTCATCTTACTTTCTGTATACATTAATATTTATATTATTAGGTCGTTGCCCTCCTATTTTACAACTCCTTAAGGAAACCTTGTTTCACATAAAACGTACACTATAAAATTCCCACAGCCCTTAAGTACCTATGGCCCTCAACGGCTCATAGGAATCGTTATACGCAGTTCATAAAACGACAATTTAATCTCAGCAAGCCATCATTTTTATGAAAATCGGTAATCGAATCGGCTGGGAGATATCGATTTTGTTCTGAATGTCGAATAATATTATGAATGTAGACAGAATGATGCATCGATATGATTTAGATAATTTAGAGTGGGAGAAAATGGGACATTATTTTGATTATTGAAAGGTTTTTTGATGCTATTTCATCTCATTTGCTATGGGATTGAAAAAATTGTAACGTCTAATGGATCTGTCATGTCCGTCAGACAATCCAATTAATCAATCTTCTTGCACTAGCATCGCACAATGCGATTCATTATCTGTAGTTTAAGACCCTAATGTACCATACTCATTCTTATATCAATATAAATAAAAATTAATTGCTTTGTTACTAAACGCAAAACTCAAGAGTGACCGAGTCAAATCGCCATTTTTTTATTTAATAAATATTTCAATATATCTTTTATGAAGTTAAAATTTGGCAAAATCGTCCGTAATTTTAAAAGATCGTTGTTTTATGTTAAAGTTTTAGGTCTGTCGGGTTTAGCTAGCAATTGGTGTCTATTTTAACTCAATCTTTTTTGTTAAAAACCGGCCAAGAGCGTGTCGGGCCACGCTCAATGTAGGGTTCCGTAGTTTCCCGTCCGTCACAATAAGTGTTCCCACTTATAAGTTTTAAAAAAGATTATTTGTTACGTTGACATACTAAGTACGCAGAAATTATTTTGTACGACCTTTTTGTCTTTTTTGTACAAAAACTGTTCTTTCTATCAACTTCAAAATAATTTTCCTAGAAAGTCCTTATAAAGTTCTACTTTCCAGATTTTTTTCATATTTTTTAAACCTACGGGTCAAAAGTTAGAGGGGGGGGGGGCGCTTTGATTTTTTCTTTTTGAGCGATTTTTTCCGAAATTATTGACATTATCAAAAAATGATCTTAGTATACCCCTATTCATTTTTAAATACCTATCCAACAATATATCACACGTTGGGGTTGAAATTTAAAAAAAAATCACTTCCCACTTTACGTATAGGTGGGCTACCCTAATAAATCATTTTTTTCCAATTTTTATTTTACCACTTTGTCGGCGGGATTGATACACATATTGGTACCAAATTTCAGCTTTCTAGTGCTAACGGTCACAGAGATTAAGCGAGGACGGACGGACAGACAGACAGACATGGCGAAACTATAAGGGTTCCTAGTTGACTACGGAACCCTAAAAACGTTACTAAAGTAACACAATCTAACAACTTTGACAACTGTTACCCTAAAATATGATACACGAGCCAATACTTCGCTAAGTACTAGATACCAAAGTAGTAAATAAATGACGAGGGATGGGCATCGAACATCAATCAATTAATGACAATGGCGCCCTATGTAAACCCATTAGCAGCTGGCTGTGTCATAAAACTGATTGAATGTTTGCTAATAGCTGCATCTATTCATCTATCTACCAAAACTAGTTGGCCGACTGAATATAGAACCTTCCTATCCGCCCCATTACAATCAGGTTTAATCTATAGACGATTATGTAAAATTTAAGTCGTTTTGTAATTTCAAAGTGTGAGCTTTTAAAAATTGATACGATAGTATAACCTTAAAACCATAAATTGCATTTTCGTCTCTGTATGTTTAGGTTCATTTCCGAAATTGTCGTACCTATTTTGAACGGTTCTTCAGTAGCTAGCTAATGTTACAAACAGTAAGCAATTGAGGCTTGTAAAAAAATAACTCATACTTTGTAGTACCAGACTAAAAAAAAAAGCTAGCCAAGGAATTAAATAATTCTGTGAAACTTGGTTAGAATATTCTAGATTGTTGCTGAAATATTCGTGAGCCATTAGAAATGTCAAAGCTGTTTTTGGGATATTGGTAATGCCAATGCTTAGGGATGCCAGATATTGGCAAAATTCCATGAGCATCATCGCGTTTCCGGAGTATCAATGAGTTTCAAAGTTCAGAAGGTAAGCTTGGCACAAAATTGCACATTTTTGGTCGTGTTAAAAAGACACTTAATTCTACAATAATATGGTGTTAAATGTTAGCTAATAGCTATCTAGCTATTTATGTATTTAAGTATAATTTAAGAAGCAAGGTTGAAACTAGCTTCGAATAAAGTAATTCAACCAAATATAAAATACGGCACCAGGCATGAATCAACTGAATTGCGTAATTTTGCTTAATTTCTAGTAGTGGAAGCTAAAAGGTGATCAGGTAATTATTATGTTTTTGGATTTCTAGTGCAAAAAGCTTTTTCCTTACAAACTGTAAGGGTGTATGTGTAAACTCTAGTATGTACTAATGCATACATGTCTATGCTGTACTATTGTCTATATTATGTGATTATTCTATTAAACAGTCAGTTCTAATTCAGCACTCGAGGGTTTCATTTCTCTCCTAATGGGTCCAACCTCACATGGCGACCCTGCCAAACGCGAGTTTACGGGTATCGTGTAACGTTCCCTATATGGACAAGTTATTTTAAACAAAAGTCGCGATGTGTTCTCAGAGTGATTTTATGATAGACTGCTTTATAACTCGAATAATTCGTGTCGCATATTATTGTTCCTGCGCCGTTTATTTTCCAAAACTATGGGAGGTCAACAGTCAAAACAGGAGGAGATCATAATTGCCCAGACGGCAGCGGGAAACGGAGAAAATCACGCTGTGGTTGACGAAATTAGAGGTCATTTGGGTGTGACCAACATTTTGCTGATCGTACTCGTCATTGCTGCCCTGGTGATTCTGATGGTGTTTGCATACAGAGGGTACAAACGATGTCACGTGCAATGGATACAACAGGAGGTCAATCGGAATGGTCTACGTAGGTCCTTTTTCCGAAACAAAGCTGCGCTTAAAACCGAAGAAGGGGTCGTGTAAGACTTATCAGTGTGTGATCGGCAAAAAGTGAGTTAGCAGTGTTAATGGTCTTTATAAAGTGATATCAGTGGCGTACGCATAATGGTATGAGAACTTTATTTTACTTTAATTTTAAGAGTATGGTATCTTTTGTTATAAGCAAGTGTACTCAATTAGATAAAAATCAATATGTGCCTAACTGCAGACTAATGGCAGATATATTAACTGAATTATATAATGATTTAAAAGCTATTAGAACATATCTAATAAAAATTGGCCCTAAGAGAAGGCAAATAAATATATGTAGATAAAATTAAATTACAAGAGGCAAGTAGGATACATGAACAATATCTTCCTGTTGTAGAATATTTAAATTCAGAGATAAAATGTGGAAATATTAAAGGTAATGACGTTTTACAAATTAATAAATTATGTTCTGATATTTGTACTTTGTATAAGGAAATAAGTGAGTTGTGTGAAATTACTCCAAGTTCAATTAATGAAGAAGAGACACAATTATCTTTAAAAATGAATACTTTTGATTTAAAGGTTGCCTTGAATCTGATACCTACTATGACTAATGATGAGTCCAACATTAAACAAATTATAGATAATGTAGAATACTATGGTGCATTACTGACAAATAAACAATGTCAAGATAATCTAATTCAATTTATACTAAAAAGTAGATTGTCTCAGTCGGCTAAACTGCAATTAAAGTCGTCGTATGCGAGCGTCAGTGATTTAGTGTGTGAGATGAGGATGCATCTTTTACCCAAAAAATCGGCTTCAGCTATTCAAAGTCAGCTACAAAATAGCAAACAAAACGAAAAGTCTTTAAAAGAGTTTGGTGATGATATTTCTAAATTAATGGTGGATCTTACAATTTCGCAGGCAAACGGGAATACTTCAAGTTTTGATGTCTTGAAACCACTAAACGAAAAATTTGCGATAAAAAGGTTTGCCGATGGTCTGCGAAATCGTAGGCTCAGCACGATTATAGCGGCGAGAAATTTTGATAATTTAAAAGATGCAATTCAAGCAGCTCAGGATGAGGAAATGTCCTCGGCATCCACATCAGGCGAAATTATGAATTTTCAAAGGTATTCTAACAATTCCAGATCAAGGACAAATCGTTATAGAGGTCCCCGAGGCAGGGGTAGCGGTAGAGTGTTTACGCAGCAACGTAATTTTCGAGGCTACGGTCGAGGCTATCATCAGGCGCCACCAGGCAGAGGTCGTGGTGCCGGGCGTGGTAAAAATCGAGGTAAGTACAATAATCATCAATTTCCACGAAACCAAAGGGTACGCAACGAACAGTTACATGTTTTATCGGAATCTAAAAAGGTAACCGAAAATGAATCAAAATTTTTTCGTGACGAATAATGACATCATTTTTGCCAGTGACAGTAGTTGTATCGTAAGTTTATCTTTACATGACCAAATATGTTCGTGGCTTGTAGATACCGGAGCATCGATTTCTGCCATTAGATATAAACATGTATTAGATCATAACATTCCAATGTTCCAAAAGAGTGTTACTATAAAAGGAATTGGGGGCAAAGTACAAGCTATTGGATATGTTTATTTAAAATTGTATGCGTGTAATTTGTACTTCGAACATAAGTTTTATGTATTCGAAAATTTACCTTGCGAGTCATTAGGAATATTAGGAAAAGACTTTTTAATAACTTATAAGGCAATGTTAGATTTTGAAAACAGAAATGTTTCTTTAACTGATTTGAATAACAGAACATTGAAATTACCATTATTTACTAGGAGTAATTGTTTAAAAATAAAATCACGATGCGAATCAATTCATTACATACGAACGGACATGGTCGAAGAATGTGTAGTTTGTTCGGCAGAAATTCAAGAAGGTGTGTTCTTAGCAAGCTCTATAGCAAAACCGGTTAACGGGTTAATACCAATTAAAATTTTAAACACCACGGATAAAGAATTGACTTTGACGAATTTTAAATGTGATTTACACAAATTAAATGAATATAATTTATGTTTATTTCAAAACACGGATAAGTATGCAGACAGGGTGAAGAAATTGTTTAGTGAATTAAAATTAAATTATTTGTCTGGGGAAGAGCGAGATTCTATTGAGCAGTTATGCGCGAAATACAACGATATATTTTATCTACCGGGCGACGAATTAACCACTACAAATGTATACACTCATTCAATTTCTTTGAAGCCTAATACTAATCCTATTTTTACAAAACCGTATCGTTTACCGCATTCACAAAAAACTGAAATAAAAAATCTAATTAATAAAATGCTGAGCGATGGAATAATAGAACCATGCAATAGCGAGTGGTCGAGCCCTATATTATTAGTGCCAAAGAAAGTCGACTCCAGTAATAATAAAAAATGGCGCTTGGTAGTTGACTACCGAAAGCTGAATAATAGCATCGAAAATGACAATTTTCCTTTGCCAGATATATCAGAAATTTTGGATTCTTTATCGGGATCGATTTATTTTACACATCTTGATTTATACCAAGGCTACTACAATGTAAAATTAGATGAAAATAGTAGAAAGTATACTGCGTTTTGCTCTGGTCAGTATCAGATGACGCGAATGCCAATGGGGCTGAAAACAAGTCCCGCATCTTTCTCTCGTATGATGACCATGGCTATGTCGGGGTTAACATACGAGAAGTGCTTTATTTATTTAGACGATTTAATCATTTTTGGCCGAAATTTAGAAAACCATAATAAAAATTTACAAGAAGTATTTAATAGATTGAGACAAGTCAATTTAAAACTCAACCCTTTAAAGTGTGAATTTTTAAGGAAACAAATATTGTATTTAGGACATGTTGTATCGGGAGACGGTATAATGCCAGATCCAGAAAAAACTAACGTCATTAAAAATTACCCCCGTCCAACGAATGCAAATGAATTAAAACGTTTTATTGCATTTTTAAATTATTATCGTAAATTCGTTCCCAATTTTGCTAAATTGGCTTACAGTCTAAATTACTTAACAAAGAAAAATGTTCCATTTATTTGGACTGATGAGTGTCAACAAAGTTTTGAGTCGTTAAAGGAAAGCTTAATTAAACCCCCAGTATTACAATATCCCGATTTCTCAGAGCAAAATCAATTCATATTACAGACGGATGCATCAAATTTTGCATTAGGAGCAGTTCTTTCAAATAAAGACGGTCGACCTGTGGCTTATACAAGCCGCAGCTTAAATAAAGCTGAGAAAAATTACCCGACAATTGAAAAAGAATTACTCGCTATTGTATGGGCCATTAAACATTTTAGGTCATACTTGTATGGTCGTCCATTTAAAATAAAAACAGATCACAGGCCATTGGTCTATTTATTTAATATGAAAGATCCGTCTAGTCGTCTTACTAAATTTAGACTTCAGTTAGAGGAATACAATTTTACAGTTGAGTACGTAAAGGGTTCCGACAATACGGCTGCAGACGTCTTGTCGCGAATTTCTAGCAAAGATTTAAAAGAAATGCAAGAAAACATTAACGTGATGACTCGAGCACAAAAGAAACGTTTGAATGAAAAATCCGTCCAATCGTCGGATAATATGGTACCTACGAACGATCGGCCTGATCAACCGAAAGTTGTAGAGACACATATTAAGCCGAGAGAATTAGTCGAATTAACATTTATTAATAAGGAAAAATGGTTGGAGTATAAAAATAAAAGAATGATTAGTTATGAAGTAGAAATATTCTGCTATGTACCAAGTATGAATACGATATTTATAAAATTTTCTGAGTCTTCATCACGGGTATCGCGAAGCGAATTTGTGAAAGAGTTAGATATATTTTGTAAAATAATAAAAGTAAATGACATATGCATAATTAAAAATAAAAATAATCAAGATTTTATAACAAAAATGTTACAAGAAATAAAGACTAACAAATACTGGTCCGGACCACGCATATGCATAGTTAAAAATGTTAAAAGGATTATTGATAAAGATGATGTACGTGTAATATTAAACGATTTCCATCTCTTGCCCACTAGTGGCCACGCGGGCATGAGAAGGATGTATAACAACATCAAGAAATATTACTACTGGACAGGCATGGAAAAGGATATAAAATCTTTTGTCCAACGTTGCCATAAATGTCAAACTCAAAAACATTCTGTGCCGGTTAAAGAACCGATGGCGATAACAACAACAGCCACTTGGGCATTTGAAAAAATATTTCTTGATTTGGTAGGACCCTTAGATAGGGATCAAAATAATTACTCTTATATATTAACACTCCAATGTGAGTTGAGCAAATATATCGAAGCGTATCCTTTAGTTTCTAAGAAATCAGATGAGGTAGCAAAGGCCCTCGTTAATAATTTTATTTTAAGGTACGGAGTTCCAAAGGAGATCGCTACAGATAAAGGTTCGGAGTTCCTATCATCAGTGTTCAGGGAAGTATGCACACTTTTAAATATCAAACAATTAAATTCAACGGCGTACCATCACCAGAGCATCGGGGCGTTGGAAAACAACCACAAACATCTTGGTAATTATCTAAGAATCCAAACTGATAACCATCCTGAAACATGGAGTTCTTGGTTACCTTACTGGTGTTTCTGTTACAATACGTCAGTACATTCGGAGAGTAAATTTACGCCGTTTGAATTAGTTTTTGGTAGGAATTGCACACTACCAAGTAATTTGTCAGGAGATACTGTTGAACCACTCTATAATCACGACGATTACGCACTAGAATTGAAATATCGAATTCAGACCTCTCAAAAAGAGGCACGAGACAATCTACTAAGTAGTAAATTGAAAAGAAAATGTAATTATGATAAAGGTATTAAAACTGTTTCCTATAAGCCAAATGATTTGATTGTTATAAAAAATGAAAACGCTAATAAATTTAACTCTGTTTATTCTGGACCTTATATTGTAGTACGTGATTTGTCTCCAAATGTTGAGGTTATTAAAAATAATAAACCTTATATAGTACATAAAAATAGAACTAAGATGTATTACCCATAAGTAATTATAAAAGTATGTAATCTTTTTTTTTTCAATAGTTTTGCTATTGTATAAAAAAAAATGTATAGTACATGTAACTATAATTTTTTTTTCTCCTTTGAGGGGAGATGTAAGGGTGTATGTGTAAACTCTAGTATGTACTAATGCATACATGTCTATGCTGTACTATTGTCTATATTATGTGATTATTCTATTAAACAGTCAGTTCTAATTCAGCACTCGAGGGTTTCATTTCTCTCCTAATGGGTCCAACCTCACAAACTTCAATTATGATAAAATTTTATACTCATCAAAGTTATTTGGCGCAAAAGGCATACAACGTTTTTGTTTTACGGACCTATTAATAGATGTATGCTACGCTAAGTTACAAATGTTTTTTTCTGAAAACTAGTAAACGGTAATTAAAATGAAAGTTTCAGTAATTACTTTAATAAAGTTTTGTAGAAACGGCTTCTTAAAACTGTTATATTTAAATTATTGAGACAGGTCTCTACGATTTACGATCATGACATTGAATGCAACCCAGCGAGACAGCCAATCGATGCAGGCCGGCGCGCAGTACATCTCAAAGGCTAACCATAACAAATATCAGCTAGACATAACGTAAGTAGGCATATAACATCAATAATATGTAACAATTATGTAACCGCAGACCACTCACGATCAAACCGGTGTCTGTGTCATGTGTGGGCGAAGTGTGCACGGATCGCGGGCGCAATGCAGACGTGAGCGCGCGGCAAACGCTGCGGCGCAACTGGCAATTACGAGCCGGGCGAGACTGGGTGGCGCCCCCCCTACGCCGCCCCGCGCACCCCCCGCGCCGCCGCAAAAGTATGTTGGCGCACAAGTGGGACCTCGGACACTGTTGCGGCTACCCAAATGTTTGCCTGTTACCTTTGCATTATGTCCACTTAAAATGAAAACATCGCCAGAGATGGATGCTTGTCGCTTTAAACGACATAATATTTTTTTGTTTACCCAGCAAACGAGATAAAATATTTTGTTTACGAAATATCCGCGGCGGAAATGTTTTTAATTTCGCCTGGGGAAAGGGTTGAACGTTTATAAAAACGTATACGTGCTTTCGTAAACAAGAGAACCGTTGTTTCCGGTAGCCGTGAATTGAATGCCAACATTCGTAACAAACTACCTTCGCTTCGGAAGTTATTGAATATCAATCGGGAATGTTCGGCAAAAAATGTTTTTATTGCTGCGTAGGTACAAAGGGAAAAGCGAAGCCGAAAATGAAAAATTACCCTCATTTTTTCATCTCTGGTTGTGGAAGCAGAAATACAAATAACATAGAATCACGTCTCGTAAAAAATGCTTGGTTCGTAAGTATTATGACATTTATTTGAGACGTAATATGTATATTGGCGTAAGCCGCTTGTAAATAAGACAACGATACTGCCGTTTCTTCGGGAACATTATTAGTATTGATTCAATAGGTAGAAGGTAAACTGTACACAAGATGAATTTTTAAAATGCAAAACTGGCTCAAGGTCAGTGAAGTTTCGGCTGTAAATTACAGAACAAGTTCAGAGGTCAGGCACATACACAAATTCTGGAAACTTTCAACAAAGGGAACATTTGAAATACTAGGAGTAAACAAGAAAACCATTGCTTTAAATTGTTGAGATATCTCCCTCAGAACATTTGTCTGCATGTATGCTACTCTGTATTAGAATAACTCGCGCCATCTCTCTCTCACGACAATGTGATGTAAACTGCATTATATATGTCGCAGTCATCTGGTTGAATCAGCTATTTGATTGTATGACTAGCGCGTTCATTGAATGACGACATTTAATTGAATGGCTAAAGGACAACTCGTCAAGTTGTTGAATGTAACGTTCAACAACTTGACTGAACGTCATTTAGCATTGTCGTTAAATGGGATATAGCCGCCTTTCTTATGTTTGTTTAGGGTGAACATAAGTTCGCAACTTAAGAACTTAACTTTCTTTACATAACAAAAATGAGGACATGACATGCCACACCATTATTATGATTTTAATTTAAAAATTAAAACTTTAAAAGTAGCCGGCGGCGGCGTATTAATAGGTAAATCCATGCTGTCACATTATTTTATTACGAATAAGTCACTTTAAAGTAAATTTAGTCCAAAAAATATCAAGACAGTGCTATCTGCGCGAGCTATTTTACGCCATATTTGTTTTGGTGACTACTAACGCCACAGTGAGAAAAAATGAACTAAATTACAATCATCTGACTGATTTTACGACCGCTATGTTCAAAGGGCTATGCTACAATCAGCTATCTAGTCGGACGTTGAGTGATGCTTGTTTAATCAACGTTCGGCCTAGCCCTTCAATTAAATGTCGTCATTCAATCAACGCGCTAGCCATACAGTTGAATAGCTGATTCAACCAGATGACTGCGACATATACATGACTCTGTTAAAGGGAGACAGGGAATCTCGTGACTAATGCGCTTTGGTGTATTTAACCACATTGGTGGCGTCATTTTAACCTACCTGCGTCTTTAGTGTAAGTATACATATATTTAATGAAAGATACAAAAAAAAAACAAGATTATTACTTACCTATGAACAGTAGCACCACATCAAGGCTTATTTCACCAATTTTTGCTAATATTATGGATGTCACAGGGATTCCTGCTTAAAATTCCCTGACAGTATGTCCTTACAATATCGACTAATAAAGCCATATTGAATAGTTGTAGTAGGAGGGTTAGTGATCTACGCGCATTGTACAGCGATTTGAAGTGAGGAAAATACCATCCCATTCGCCACTCGTTGGCATCTGGGAATTTTATTCCCAATTGCCAAATTGAGCAATATATATGGGAGCTACCGCGAATCTATATAAATAAAATGGTAAACTGACCGATTGATTGACTGACTGCTGATATATCAATGCGAAGCTTGCAATCCGCTGGTCCTAAAGACATGAAAATTGCAGGGTGTGTTCTTTGTAAAGAATAGGTATAGAATAGAATAGAATCATTTATTTGCCATAAACATGTGTATACATACATACACACGCAGGTGCATGCATGTAGGATGATATAATAATTACGCCATTAGCCGCCACGACTATCGACACAATGACTGCTGAATTCACATCCCACATGTCGACAACCTCGCGAGCCAAGTCAAGATACTTTGATTGCTTATCTTTTTCAGCTTTCACGAGGTTCTTGTCATGCGGGACAGCAATATCAACAATCATTGCGCGACGCTCTAATCGATCTATCACCACTATATCAGGCTTATTGGCAACAATAGTCCTGTCGGTGATGATAGATCGATCCCAGTACAGTGTGATATCGCCATTATCAAGAACTGGGTCGGGCACATACCTGTAGTATGGCACCTCCGATTCCACAAGACTGTATTTCAAAGCAAGTTGCTGATGAATAAACACTAATGTTTTTTTTTGGAAATTCCAACCCAATAGGTAAAATAGGGAGATGGATGAATCGACTTTCGCGTGGCCGAAAGCTAGTATACCATATTTTGATAGGAAATATTTTTCATTTCCCATTATTAGAATACGTTCAGTTAATTAGAAAACACAAAATACTTTACCTACATAATACTCCACGTGGTATACCTGACACGCTTGACTCCTTTCTAGGTCAGGCTAAAACGAGCACCTCGGGAATCAGTCAGGTCAAGAAAGCCAAGCCTGGATTAACGCGACTGACATATTATTTACACTTAATCTTCTGGGAGCTATGTTGTTCACGTTTGAACCTTGAAGAATTGTGTGAGTAATAAATAGGATCGATATCCATACTAATATTATAAATGGGAAAGTGTGTCTGTCTGTCTGTCTGTCTGTTTGTCTTTCTTTCACGGCAAAACGGAGCGACGGATTGACGTGATTTTTTAAGTAGAGATAGTTGAAGGGATGGAGAGTAACATAGGCTACTTTTTGTCTCTTTCTAACGCGAGCGAAGCCGCGGGCAGAAGCTAGTATTAAATATGTGAAGAGATAACTTATAACCGGCTTAGTCAATGTATAAAGAAGAAAATTAGAGAAGGCATTATCATTTTTAACCGACTTCAAAAAGGAGGAGGTTCTTAATTCGTCTGTATGTTTTTTTTTGTTCATTTGTTACGCGATATCTCTGTCAATTGTAAACGGATTTTGATGGTTCTTTTTTGTTTGATAGGTCATGATTCAGTGATATAAATTTTGTGGCGATCAGTTCAGTGCTTCTCGAAAAATTCATCAAGAACAAAAAAAATCGACGAAATATACATTGACAATATGTGCGTTTCTTCAAGTTTCTATTTTCGTTTTGTAAGATTGTAAGTAGTTTTAGGATTACCTGCGGTCGGCCAGTTAGGCGGAAAGGCGGTGGTTCATAGTTTTAAACCGTAAGCAGGCCTTAAAGGACAAGAAAGAAGAAGCAAAAAACTCTACGGACATACCTTTCAATACAGATTTACAAAAGAACAAATTATCTTCATTTTATTGCTAGTAGAAATATCTTCATTTCTTTGCTTTTTAAAGTCAATCTGATAACCAATCTTCGCGCGTAGATTCGTGATATTTACACCCTTTACCTCACTAAACCATACACATACATAAGTGCATGTTCTATGACGGAGACGGACAGACAAGTGCTCATAATTACATTTCGAAACAGTAAGGGCGATTGTGCACTTCAAGGAATTTTACTGTCCGGCAGTCCGATTTTTTACGGTCCGATATGGCACGCCACATAATGTATATGTCACCGGAAAATAACAAGATCCGTAAGTTTATCAATCTACTAGGAAGTTTATAAACTTCCGTAGGATGCTAAACGGGAGATAAATTGTAATATTTTACGTTCACATTTTCGTAAATTTATCAATTTCCGACGTCATACGGTAAATTTATAAACTAACGGTTATCTATTCGTAAGATTTTAAACGGTTTGACCAATCACAGAAACTCTCTTAAATATACGCATCTTTGAAATACGTAAAATAACACACTGCTCTCTGATTGGTCAATGTTCATAGTGGCAATGTTTGTGTCCAGATACTGGTATAATCAGACTTGCGAACTATAAATTGGAAGCAACAATGCCTGGTTCCTCTTTGGCACGGATCTAGTGAGTTGAGTTTTCTTTGAGTTGCAACACAGTTCAACATTTAAAACTAAAAAAAACGCGCAAGCAAACTGGTTTATTTATGTTCCGTGGCGAACAATGGCGGCCGCGAGGAAGGAGAAGTGACACGTGACAGTCAACCAATCAGATCGCGCGTAGCGTTTGGTTACTGCTTACTTATTATTTTACGAGTGAGTTCAGTAAGTTTATCAATTTACGAAAACGTGGACGTAAAATATTACAATTTATCTCCCGTTTAGAATCCTACGAAAGTTTATAAATTTCCTAGAAAATTGATAAACTTACGGATCTTGTTATTTTCCGGTGACATATATACTAGTTTGTGCACTATACGAAATTTTACCGTCCGACATTTTACTTTTCCCTATTCCGGAACGGTTTTTATTTCAGAGTAATTTCGCGTGCGTGGCGTGTAGTTTCAAAGACAGAGCTACCCTAAACTGAGGCGTATCATCCGAGTAAAGACGGACAAGTGCACAAGCCAATCATCTGTTTTTTTCATGCCACTTCGGCCCGTAAAAAATCCGATGTTCGGACAGTAAAATTCCTTGTAGTGCACAATCACCCTTAGCTGGAGTTTAGATAGCTAATAGAAAGCTGTGTTTCACTACTCTCTTATATATTCTTAAAACTTGAGATGAGAGACCTAAATGGAACTAAGTGTTATTTTTTTTAAAGAAACTCTTTAATTTAGTAAAATACAATATTAAATATAAAATAAATCATTTATTGCTAAAATAAAATAGGTACAGAATAAATATTGAGCTTAAATAATTAAAAGAACTAAACTATTCTATCACAATTTTATTTTGTAATTGTATTTTCACCAATACTGTCAGGTACCTTTTTAATAAATAAAATAATTATGAATATGCACATTTGCTTTAACTATAAATGTATATAATTAAAGTAAAAATATGGCTTGATTTTTGGTTCAATCATTTCCTCTGATTTTTTGGTATTCAAGGTCAGAGGTCAAGGTCAAAATACAGAAAACTCTTGTAAACATTCAAGGTTTAGGAAATTTGAGATAGCTTTACAATGGAATGATTTGGAACTTAAATACAAAAAACATCACAAACTATAGTATATTTAAAATGCATTTTACATTTTGCACACATTTGTGCATCGTCTAAATCTATTAAGTGCACTATTTGCATTGCATTTTGTGCAATTTGTCGATTTTGTTCTAAACTATGTGTTCGAAAAACGTTGACATTTTAGCTAAGGCTAAGTACTGTTGTGGTAATAATTGAGCTTCCATACTGACCAGTATTAATACTCTAAAGGGACCACTGAGAACTGAAACAAAAAAGAAACAAATAAAATAAAAAATAATGAAAATAAAATCGATCCATTTTACTATTAGTACATAGAGGGTCTCAATTAACTAAAGGATACAAAATAAATAAGAACATAATCAACAATTTAATCTATCAAATATTCACCAAAGCATGTCGTTAATAGAATAAACAATCTAATATAAACTCTATCAAAAAGGCGTTATTAAAACGTTAGAATAAAAAAATCTGACATCATATAAACATCTCGATGTAAACTATAAGAAGTTGCTTGTGCACATGCCTTTAATTTTCTCAAAAAATAATATATTATTATAGTCTTTGGACTGAAAATCGGTTACGAAGCCTAATTTCCATGAAGACTAGCCAATTACGGCGTATTTTTTGTGGCCATGTTTTTAATCACATCTAAATTATCGATGGAGTCTCTTAATTTAAAAGGATTTAACTAATATGTTATCATCTGTCTTTTTCCTACTGAAAAGGAAAGAAAAAGAGGCACTTAACTTAAATTTAGTTAAGTTTGTGTACAAAAGAATTGGACTCATTGTTAACCACAATACCAACAGGGCAGTTGTCACACAAAAGTAATCATACTTTTGTGCCCTAAAAACTTCAGTTCAGTGAACTTCAGATAACACATTTTGTGCAATTCACCAGCACGTGTATTCACGGCCTCAAGGTCAAACTAATAGAAAAAAAATAATGTCATCCACAAAACCAACAGGGCACTTGACACACAAAAGTAATTATACTTCTGTACCCTAAAAATTTTAGATAGCACATTTTGTGCAATATCACTAGCACGTGTATTCACGGTCCAAGGTCGCGTTTGCATGCGCTTTGCAATGTCAATACTTCACTTGGAGCGTCCGGTGTCGGACGTGATATTCCGGCAGATGGAATGAAAGCTGTGCCATAATATAAATTGACCTGGCACGGCCGTTTCCTGCTGTATATCAAATGGGTGTGAAAAATGCTTTTTTTTTAGGGAAGTGAACTTTATTGAAATGGTTTTAACGTTTGTAATAGCTTGTTAAGCGAGATTAAGTGTGAAAATGGTATTTTAGTTTAGTTGGATCGAAATATATAAATACTAGCTTTTGCCCGCGACTTCGTCCGCGTGGAATAATAGTTCCCGTTCCCGGGGGATTTCCGGGATGAAAACTATCCTATGTCCTTTCTCGGGTCCCAGACTATATCTCTACCAAATTTCATTCAAATCGGATCAGTGGTTTAGGCGTGAAGAAGAGACAGACAGACAGACAGACAGAGTTACTTTCGCATTTATAATATTAGTACGGATTTAATCAATTGAGCTTGCAAATAACAGAGGCCATAAACCAAATTCCCTATGGGGAATCGCGAATCGAAGCAAATTGAATCGATTGATTAGGTTCGTCTACACGCGTGTTTGATTACCGTTTATATAAATTTCGATATACCCATTACATTAAAGACTGTCAATCTGGTAAGTGAACACGTAACGTAAGACCGCGTTTTTAAGACTGAACCTTTTCTGCACTAAAGAGTAAAGCTTTTCTATCTTTCGATTTGCCACTTTGCCTTCCTAACTACCGCTGTCTGGAACCCTGACGAAGTATCTGTCAAAACGAATGACAGCTGTCAAAAACGATCAATCAGCTTAGAAATGCCTGGCTGGTTTTTGGCATGAAATATTTTTGGAGTCCATCAATCACTTTTTGTTTATTTCGCTCTTTTTATCATTTACTCTTCGTATTCCAATAACCATTTTAAATATTTTTTTTCAGTTTTAGTATTGTCGACGTCGACAATTCTAAAACTGAAAAAAAAATGGGTATTTTACATCATTAACCAATAAATGTAAGACATAATTTATATAAAACCTCTTCTAATTTAAGCCATAAAAATGTGGTTGTTTTCCATTTTACTGTATATTAAGGCTTTTAGATGCTTTGTAATTAATAAATAGTAAGGCAATTGAGTTGCATACTTGGTGACGTCTTAAGGAGACTTTGCCATAGATAATCTTGATGATGATAAAATACCGTATTGCTAAATTTAAAAATAGAACGAATAATTTAATCACCTTAAAACATTTACAAAGCGTTAAATTGTTAATGCTTACAATCGGGATTAAATCGGGTTTACCTAAGGACATTTCAACATTGCCTAAGGGAATTCAAATACATTAGGTTAGGCAAACTGGAACTTACCTACTTATTTCTCGGTAATTTTTTGTCGAACATGCTAAAAGTTTTGGGACACGACGAAAAACCCAAATTAAAAAGAATTTGTTGGACTTAAATATTAAATAATTTCTGTAATCACCGTAGGTTGAATTTTGTATTGTTAACAAAACGGTTATTTAAACTTTTAACGAGGCAATGTAATAATGTAAAGTCTTGGATTTTTCTTGCCATTACGCAAAGATTTTTTAAACGGGAACTTCAGAGTATCAGCGTTATGGACGTCTCGTTTCTGAAGTAGGGTTCTGCGGGAAACGAACTTGAGACGTTACTTGCGCATTGCTCGGGTCCATGCTACCAGTTCTTTAATCCATAACCTAACCTTTTACTGCAGGTGGTGGTTATCCGTAAAGGATCCCTCTTTCATACTATACGCATTCAAAAACTTAACAGTACTAACGACCAAATTGAATCATGACCCATTTCGACGACAAATCGTTTGAAGCTGTCAAAATAATAAGACTAGACGTGTGACATTTTAATACATGTTTACGTGATTGTCGACCTAATTGTGTTTGAATGTCTGTAGGAAAATAAGCTTATGGTGGGTCATGATTCCATTTTGTCAATTGTACATACCTCGGGTACGCAGACATATACCGCCTTATTACAAAACAAGGTTTTCCTCTAAACCAGGTTTAAACCATTGAGCCAGGTTTTGTAATTTGAATCTTATTCTGATACGATCAAGATTCGAAATACAAAACCTAGCTCAATGGTTTAAACCTAGTTTAGAGAAAAACCTTGTTTTGTAATAAGGCGGATAGAGTTTATCCAAGAGGGTTCGACCTCCCCAATGGCTTAAAAATTGAAAGACCGAAAGTCAAATAATAGTAGTACATACCTCGGATGCGTAGACTTGCGGTAAGGCCGTGCGTTCCTGTACACATGTCCGCCCTGCGAGACGAGCGTGCCGCGGGAACTGGCGGGGCTGACGGCTGTGTGTAACGACAGTGGAGAGCCTGAAGAACCAGACAGCCGGCGGCCGTAGCACTCGTCTTGTTCCTCGTTAGTGGGCGTTTTGTCACCTAGTGTGAAGAGTTTGTATAAACACACTAGACAAAAAACTGAGTGAAATATATTTTCTAACTGTGTATTGAAATCGATTTTTCGGTGATTTTGGCGTAAGATGCCATTTATAGGGTTCCGTAGTCAACTAGGAACCCTTATAGTTTCGCCATGTCTGTCTGTCTGTCCGTCCGTCCTCGCTTAATCTCTGTGACCGTTAGCACTAGAAAGCTGAAATTTGGTACCAATATGTATATCAATCCCGCCGACAAAGTGGTAAAATAAAAATTGAAAAAAAAGGATTTATTAGGGTAGCCCGCCTATATGTAAAGTGAGGAGTGATTTTTTTTAATTTCAACCCCAACGTGTGATTTATTGTTGGATAGGTATTTAAAAATAAATAGGGGTTTACTAAGATCATTTTTTGATAATATTAATAATTTCGGAAATAATCGCTCCAAAAGGAAAAATCAAAGCGTCCCCCCCCCCTCTAACTTTTGACCCGTAGGTTTAAAAAATATGAAAAAAATCTGGAAAGTAGAACTTTATAAGGACTTTCTAGGAAAATTATTTTGAACTTGATAGAAAGAACAGTTTTTGCACAAAAAAGACAAAAAGGTGGTACAAAATAATTTCTGCGTACTTAGTATGTCAACGTAACAAATAGCCTACTACTTATTGTGACGGACGGGAAACTACGGAACCCTACATTGAGCGTGGCCCGACACGCTCTTGGCCGGTTTTACAGTAAATTTAGATACGACAATTTCGAACATGGCCAAGGTAAGTCGGATAATAATAGAGATAGCAGGTGCTATTAAAAATGGCTGCCATTTGAAGCTGTACACATTTTTAGTATGACGCAGGCAAAAGAAATAGCCGTGTAGGGGGTAATCCTTACTAATATTATAAATGCGAAAGTAACTCTGTTTGTCCGTCTGTCTCTTCTTTACGCCTATACCACAGAACCGGAACTTTATTTATTATTTTATTTATTTAAATGGTTCTGTCTAGCATTTGTTGCAGAGCCATCGACTCAAAGCCAAAGCAGTTCTAAGTCATGAATTGGGTCCCCTAAAAGATATCCAGTGGATTTTAAAATTCCTCCACTAAGGAACTCAAACGCGGGACGTTTAATTAAACTTACCGTCTAGACTGCCTATAGGAGTTCGTCTGGTGAGGTCAGGACTACTTCCCCAGGGACTGAGAGCGCCCAGCGGACTGGACAGACCGGCCGTCACTAGCGTGTCGTCCTCGTCTTCAGATTCTGGTTAAAACCAACAAACATATTGATTTAAATATTACTTTGAATTTAGAGGTAAAATTAAAAAAAATAAGACGGGTTGCACTCCGGGAGTGCCGGCAGAAGTGAAAACTTGATTATAGCTGTCTACTATTCATCCGTCCTACGCTTTTTCGATCAGGTCACGTGTCCTGACGCGAGTTTAAGATTTTATACCCATTACAGAAAAAGTGCTCAACGCCGCTAAAGAAGTTTTCACTTCAAAAACACATTCGCTCATTTATTTACGAGTGTGCCTTTGGCTCGCCTGCCCCAAGCCATTAGCAGGACCACTATATCTCTCTCTCTCTATCTACAGCAAGCTTATATTAAGCTGTTTCGCCAAGATTTTCCAACACTATTACTCCACGGGTTAAAATATAAACAAAGGACATTGCCATGCGTCCATACATTGTTTGCCTAAGAACCGATAGGGATGTGTTTTTTCATTTTTGGTTCTAAATAA
Organism: Athetis lepigone; assembly: GCA_033675125.1. Lineage (NCBI taxonomy): Eukaryota > Metazoa > Arthropoda > Insecta > Lepidoptera > Noctuidae > Athetis > Athetis lepigone. The sequence continues at coordinate 20,875,087 of CM066232.1, forward strand.
TATATGTTTTCGATTGAAACTAAATTAAAACTACGGACACTTGAGACTTCTAAAAGCCATCAAAATACTTAAATAACAACATCATGTCACATCAAAAGTATCATCTATATTTTCGACCAATATATTTGCAGCGGCAGAAGTCTTTCCAAGACACTTATTGATGTTCCCTTTCTCTTTTACATGGAGCCAGAAGCTGATCCGCAATTTACACAAAATATAGGATAATTTTGGGAATCCATGTTAAATCTGCAATGTCCGTTTAATCTCTTGACACCCACCGCCATGCCAGGTCGTCGTTCTTAGTAGGTCCGTACATCAGTCAATCACAGCCGGAGGTCGCTATTTCAAGAGGAAATCACAGTCCGTAGTTTAAGCGAAGTGGGTAGATAAAATCGGAAAGGAATAATAATAAAATGCAAACAACCAGATTACACAGAACCTGGTCAAATGTTGGCATCTGTCAATTCAATTGACGAAAAACAATAGACTAATATGTTGATCTTTTTTTTCTAAACAAATGGCTTGTTCATTTGACACAGCGCTTTCAATCGCTTTAATGCCCATTTCACACGAGGGCAGAACAGTGGGCAGAACAGTACTGCTACTGTGTGAACGCACAAAACAGTACTGTTCTGTGCCAGCTTCTTAAAACGATGACTCGTAAATATTATATGTTTCCCACAACCAAACTATATGACGAATGTAAAGTTTTAACCGTGAGGCAACTCTTTATCCTCCTACCTTTCTACAGAAAACCTTCTCATATATGGCTATTAAGCTGTACACATGCAATGGATTACTGTTACTTACCAATTTTTACATATATAACACCTAATATACACACACTGACAATCACAAACATGCACACAACACACATACACACACATGCACGCACTCATGACTAGAGAGTTTATATGAATATAATAATTCAAATCGACACTGTTCTCACTTGTTAAATCTTATTATATAATCAATTTTGTTTAAACCAATGGCTGAACCCTGTCTCTTAAGATACAGGCTAGACCTAGTTTAAGGGATAGAGTCCAATAATGTAGTTCTACATAATTATACAATATAATTCTAAACTGTTTAGTGTAAGCCTTTATGTATAGGTGCACTGTTCCATGTTTTAATGAAATAAATACTTATTATTATTATAACTGTTCTGCCTCACTGTTCTGCCCTCGTGTGAAATGGGCATTATATATTCGTATTAAAACCTTATTCATAGATCAAGCGCTGAGAATATTGAGTTTTTCAATTTCGGTATACATACTTATTTTAATACTTGGCTGCATGAGCTACGATACCTTAGTCTACTACTAACTTCAAATTAAATCAAAATATCTGACACCGGAGATTGAAACGAAATTGAGTTACTTTTTATAATGTTTCTGAAATTAACACCTGTCCATTGTATTGTAATAGTCGTAAAGTACTTTATAAAAAAAAAAACTACTATGACTATGACTATGACTACGACTACGACTACGACTACGACCACGACCACGACCACGACTACGACTACGACTACGACTACGACTACGACTACGACTACGACTACGACTACGACTACGTAGACACGATAAAAATCTCACACACACTGATACAAGGTACAATTTTCCCGAAAATTGTACCTTGTATCAGTGTGAAAATTGTACCTTGTATCAGTGTGTGTGAGATTTTTATCGCGCGTTCAATTGTTATCCGTCCTACGCTTTTTCGATCAGGGTCACGTGTCCTGACGCGAGTTTAAGATTTTATACCCATTACAGAAAAAGTGCTCAACGCCGCTAAAGAAGTTTTCACTTCAAAAATGTGTGAATGTAAGGACGAATGTATCCTTTCTTTTGCGCTAAATTACGCTATCTACGCTGCAGACGTAACGTGATCTTACAAAGCTTATACTATTTCCCGTAAATCTAGGTAACTTATACATAAATATTGTTTTTAGTACTAGTTCAAGAGATACGTTCAAACAAAAGAAAATTTGAATCATCGCGGATCACATTTGGCTTTAATTTTTCATACTAAGTCCGAAGCCAATTTTACAAGACATTATTCTCTTACCATCGAATACGTCAAAGAAGTTCTCCTTCGAGTCGTTAAGTGTTGATGAAGATTTCGACTTTTTCTTTCTTTTGCTCTGAAACAAAAATAAATTTGTACTTAGTTGAGCCACGCTTAACTATATTGAATGGCACGGTTAAATTAACAAAAAGGAAAAGAAAAGTGAACCCTTACCCTACACAAAAAAATATTTCATTCTAAAATAAACTTAATACACAAAGTACATAACGTTCAAATTCGATACCTTAGTAAGTTCCTCTGCGACGGACATCTCTAGCGCATGGTGAGTTCTCGCTAATGCGGCCAGAGCTTCTTCTAACACGCGGTTTCGTTCTATCTGTACGACATATATTTTTGTAGCAGTTATAAAAACAAAACCACAAGGACAGTTTTAAAAACAAAAAAAGATAAAAATTGCTATAATAATTTAGTTTCCGAAGTCGTTGGTTTTGCTTTTTTTTATTTACTAATTTCTGAAACTAAATGAATAGAAAACAAAAGATTTTGTCTTTAACTTACAATTAGTAGAAACATATGACCATATACACCTTATACAATAAATCACCGCGGATTCAAAAGTATCATCCTTATACAATTTCTCTTGTTAAAATTTTAGGACATCAAAATATCAGATGAGATTGTTCAGATATTTACGAGTAATGTTTTTGTGGATTAAGCATCAAACCCGGATCAACATAAGGAGGAGGACGAGGAGCGCAGTAGATCGTCTCGGCAATTCACAATTTATATTGTTTTCAAATTCGAATTCATTCCGGGGCGCAGATGCACCATATTGCTCTCTAACTCTTGGTAAGAGGAAGAAATTAAAATTCAGACAGTATTGTAACGAATTAAAAAGAATTTAAATGAATACCTCTCTATTCAGCTTAGCAGTGTCAGAATCTCTGGCTTGCGCGACCAACGCGGCGCAGTGTCGAAGAGCTGACAACGCTTCAGATCCCGTGCCGCAAGCGTGTTGAAATCGCTAGGAAAAATAGAATAACTTGTATATGAAATTTAAAAAAAAATTCCTCTTGACACACAATCGTCAGCCGGCTGTCGGGGTATCTCTTTCCGTTATAATCTTATTATTTATTACTTACAGACATCTTTTGTGTGAACCAGTTTGGTTATTTACGTTATTGGATAAAATGATAAAAAAAATGTGAAATGATTTATTTTTGTAAATAGGTAAAAATTTTTTTTTTTTTTATTTTTATCGAACGATGGGGATGGGGATAAATTTCCTACTACTTCAAAAAATAAAATTTTATAATCTATGCTCGTACGATTTTCTTTTTGGGGTAGTTGTAGAATTTTACCCGCAATTTTGCTTATTGCGTAATCGCTGAGGGGAAAAGAAAACGCCCAAAACAAAGAAGTCGACTGCTAGTTATTTAGTGCAAGATATTAATAAATTCTTCCTTTTAGTTCTAATGAATTCTTTCCTCAAGTTCTACCTTTTGGTAGGTCCCGAGTACTTCTCAGTATTTATTCAAGTGTTTATATTGTGAAGGGATCAGTCATTTTCATATTAAATGGATGGAGAAGGGTTGGTTTTGGTTTAATTATATACTTTTAATATTACAGTTTTCACTTCAATTTCAACCTTATAACAAAACCCCTAAAGTCGACATTCATTTACAAGTCACTCCAGCAGGATATATTCACCACTATACATACCATATAAGCAGAATGGTGAAGTGAATTCCCGACGTTCACGCTTTTATCAAGAGCAGCTACAATGGCGGCACACTCTCGTAGCTGTGTGTCTAGGAGAGCCAGGCTATTTGTTGCTGCTGTTAACGCGTCTTGCATTGAACCTGCACCAAGAATAATATATTTCAGTTTTTGAATAGCACATTAAAGGTGATTTTTAGTAAATTTTAGGAACATACACTCGTTATCACATTCTTCATCATCATTTATCATTCATTCTCAATTTTTTATAATATCAGAACAGAAGGTTTTGCAAAATTGTTATCGACTAATACCCCGCTTTTTTCCTACTATCATGCTAAACGAGGACCGTGCGTCCTCGTTTTCGTGTCTATGAATTCCTCGAAATGGTATTGGACCGCTATCAGTTGACCCCAAACACCATGCCGTATCTTATTGACCCGTAACCGCATAATTCCATAGATCTAAACCGTTGTGTGGTCACAGTTCTAACCTAACCTAACCTAACACAATTTGGTGATCATAATCCATTTTGGTAGCCAAAAAGATTTTTTTGTTGATCATTTAAATTATATCCATTCCATAGTGCACGGGACATTGCTCACCGCAATAACAGAACTAATGTAGTCAAGTCGCAGGCTCTGCTTACAGGCAACCTGTTTTAGCTGTATTTCTGATGCTGCGAAGTTAGAAGCATAGGTTTCTTACCTAAGGGTTTACATTCGTCTTCTAGATCTTCCGTGGCCTCTCGCGCCGAGTCCGGTGACGCGCCCGCCCATAAGTAGTGGCCTGAATACGCTATGTGCTCGTTCATCGCCGTTACCCATTTCTGGAACGAAATGGGCGAGGTTAGAAGACATGTTAACCTTATTGGTTAACAATTTAGGTAGATAAGATTTTATAATAAATAAATAAATTTGAATTCATTCATTATTTTTAAGTTATGTGTTGGAAAGTACCAATACAACACAAATGAAATGGTGAAATGTGACGAGTTTAATAGTAGATTAGTAGCCAAGGGCTGTAAGGTATCAATTGCAGCCCGAGATATTTAGGCGCCCGCCTATAGTTCGAGGGTGCAATTGATACTTACACCCGAGCTAACTACTCTGCTTTACATCTCGATTGTGAGGTAAATAGAAAAAAACCGGCATTACAAGAATAAAACATTTTATTAGTTAAATTTATAGTGAAATGAGAACAATTTTCAAAACAATTTTCAATTTTTTTAGGGACAGGTGTTTTTTGGGTATGTTAATAGTTTGCGATTGTGATATTTGAGTGAAGAGATTTTTTTTTTATTACTTACCGCCCTAGGGCTTTTCTAGCTACATTATTACCCTAGAGCGCTAATTGGTTACCTACAAGCCCCATTGGGGGTAATAAGGACCTACTTACCGAATATGAGAGATGTAAAAGTAAGAACGCCATCACTTTAGCGTTTGTCCAGCTTAGGCGTTCGAAAAACGTCTGCTCAGCGCAGACGTCGCGACAGTGTGGCGCAAACGTCGCGTTGTTGCGCTCAAGCATACATACAACCTTACTACCCGTGCGAGCTAACATGGCACCTGGCTCGAAAACAAACCTCACCACGCGACCCCGCGCGGCGCCCCGCTCGCGTCTTACCAGTAGCGTTAGCATCACTATTGCATTATACGGCACAAGTATAACTAAAATGGCGGATGTGAAAAAACTGATTTTCAGGCGTGCACGTAATTTTTTTTTACAGTATTGTTTCTAAGTAGTTTGTTTTGTCACGTTTAAAACGTCGTAGTATGTTATGAGAAACAACTAAGCACAAAATAAATGTTATTATTTAAAACACAAAAATAAAATTCAGAAAGGATGGAGCCCGGGCTAGAACAATGTACACCAAATAAAATTATATATTTTTTATTCTTTAAATGGTGCTAGCGTATACCTGTCATCTGTCATAGTGTTAGCCCAAAATCGAACGTCTCTTTTTTTGCACTTAGTACTTTAAATGTCACTCATTCAACCCAGGTGCCATGTTATCTCGCACGGATAGTACTTGTGGCCACATCCTTGTCCTTACAAACAACTTTCAACCTCATCCCAGTACAATCTAGGTTCATTCCCCACTGACCTGACTGCACGCCGCCACGTCCTGGTCGCCCTGTACAGCCAGGCGGTGCGTGTCTCCGTCGCTGAACCTCAACACTATAAGCGCGGGCTAGTGCTTGCCTCACAACTTCAAACCTTATTCGCAAACACTTTAAGTCCATTCTCCACCAACCTGCCTACACGCCGCTTCATCCTGGTCGCCCTGTACGGCCAGTCAGTGCGTGTCTCCGTCGCTGAACCTCAGCACGATGAGCGCGGATCCGTGTTTACGTCGCTATGAAGACCTATCTTACACACAACTTCCAACCTTATCCCAGTACAAATTAGGTTCATTCTCCACTGACCTGCCTACACGCCGCCACGTCCTGGTCGCCCTGCACGGCCAGTCAGTGCGTATCTCCGTCGCTGAACCTCAGCACGATGAGCGCGGGCTCGTGTTTACGTCGCTATGGAGACCGATCTTACACACAATTATTTTACCTTATCCCAGTACAAACTAGGTTCATTCTCCACTGACCTGCCTACACGCCGCCACGTCCTGGTTGCCCTGCACGGCCAGACGGTGCGTGTTTCCGTCGCTGAACCTCAGCACGATGAGCGCGGACCTGTGTCGCCGTCACTATCTTACACACAACTTCCAACCTTATACGCGAACACTTAAAGTTCATTCTCCACCAACCTGCCTACACGCCGCCACATCCTGGTCGCCCTGCACAGCCAGTCGGTGCGTGTCTCCGTCGCTGAACCTCAACACAATGAATGTGAGCTCGTGCTTGCCTCTCAATTTCAGACCTTTTTACAAACTCTTTAAGTCCATTCCCCACTGACCTGCCTGCACGCCGCCACGTCCTGGTCCCCCTGCACGGCCAGTCGGTGCGTGTCTCCATCGCTGAAGCGCAGCACGATGCAGACATAATAATATGTTTTATGGATGAAGACCTATCTTGCAAACCACTTTGGACCCTATACTAGTGTATTTAGTGTCATTCTCCACCAACCTGCCTGCATGCTGCCACATCCTGGTCCCCCTGCACGGCCAGTCGGTGCGTGTCTCCGTCGCTGAACCTCAGCACTATAAGCGCGGACTCGGCGTCGGTAGCGGCGAGGACGGCGGCGTCCAGGTAGAGCGAGGAAGGCGAGCTCGTGCTTGTCTCACAACTTCCAACCTTACCCCAGTACAAACTAGGTTCATTCTCCACTGACCTGCCTACACGCCGCCACGTCCTGGTCCCCCTGTACGGCCAGTCGGTGCGTGTCTCCGTCGCTGAACCTCAGCACTATAAGCGCGGGCTCGGTGTCGGTGGCGGCGAGGATGGCGGCGTCGAGGTACTTTCTACCGCGCCAGTGTGTACCACCGCGCGCGGCTTCGGCGCGAGAGCCGTAGTACAGGAGTACGCCGCGTTGGAGGACCGCCTGGAGGGGAGGGACGGGAAGATACAGTTCACGAGGTTAAAGCTGAGCTTTGCATTTGTGTGTGTATGTATACATAGGTAGTGTAGATGTGACATCGGCCTAGAGCGCGTCGTCATTGGATTTGTTTAAGATGGATGTTCACGGTAGCCCGCGAAATTCAATTTGTTTTACGTATTTTTTGCAATTTGCATCTCGGTGTCTGGGTGTGCTGTGTTAATATAGAATGATTTGCGACTGTAATAGGCCCTCAGTTACATAATTATAATCATTCAAATCATCAAAACAGCCCTCAAAGCCTATTTATAATTTCGCGAGCTACCGTGAAGCACCCCCATAAACCAGCCAACGAAACTCCGGCGCGTTCTTTCATATCTTTAGGTCACTCTCAAAAATGCAGAGCTCAGTTAGGCCTCGCGTAAGTCCTGCGAACTTTAAGAAGTAGTCATAATCTACCGTGCTTGTACCTAATTTCAAGGATTCCTGACCCTGATGATGGTTCCCGTTTACCAGATGCAGCCAAATTGTAGTGTTTTATTTAAAGCTAATAGTAATATGTATGTCAACCCATTTAGTTTATTAAATAAATACATTGAATTGAATATCACAATACCCCTAGTATTCAACAAAATACATAACTGCTTTATAAACTTTCGAAATAACTACTCTTGAATTATCAAAGACCTGCAAAGGGCAGCATATTACATAAGGGCTGAAACAACCTCAATTGTTTTTTATTGTTTTTCTTTTTTGGTCAATTGACTACCTATTCCATAAAATGGTCTAAAAAAACCCTTGAACAAACAACAAATTCTTTCATCAACTCTTCCACTTACCCAAACAGGTCTCCAGCCCAGGAACCGAGACCTCTTGAGCAGTGGACCTTCGAACCTGGCAGCAGTTCTCTGCAACCGCTGCACTGGTCTCACACTTAATACTTCGCGCATTTCTGTGTCTTTCGCCATGTCAATCGCCAGCTGCCCTGCGAGTTGAAAACAGGTTTTAGTTTATAACTAGCCGTCTCCTGAAGATTCACCGCGAGTTTGCTGGGCTCTTGAGTTCGTTTCGCATCTCTGGGTCATAGCGTGATGATAATAATAGCCTATTCTATATTCTGGTGTATAAGCTGAATTATCAAAAACTATTAAAAAAAAAATACAAAGATAATACAGAGCAACAAAGTTCCGGGGGCTTTTAACGTCACTGTTCAGCAAAAATTTTATCAAATCGTGACGTCACGCGAAACTTCAACGCACTGTATATAAGTTATTTTTCGTTTCCGAGAATAAAGAAAAAAAACATGTCCAAACTGTTTTGATTATCTAACTGACGGACTAATTACTTTCTTTTCGTCGTCACGCCTATTTCTTCAGATTAGTTTTGGCGTGAAAGCTATTACAACAATTTATCCTCACAAACCAATTAATAGGATATGATCCGCGTCTCAGGCCTAAAGTGACAACAATCAACTTAATTGTAAAAGAACCCCGCCTGTCCGCCTACAGTCTATTACCCAATAAATATAAGTGATTAATGAAAGTAATGAATTAATACATCACATGTACTAAAACTAAACCATCGATGTGTTGAAGAATAATCATATCTTTTTTTCTTGACTTTGTGTCCATAGTTCTGTCGCTTGAGAAACATCTAAAGGAAATGCGGCTGCCCGTAGTTGCGAGCATTCCAACGACTCGACTGCCTATCTCAAGCGATACTATCTATTGTAGTAATGAAGATAAAGTTTAAAATACTATGACATTAAAACCGATTGTCGCTAGGCTGCCATTTTGGTGTAAATTGACCCCTATACACACCGATATAACACCTAAGCCGGTTAAGGTTAAGCCGTTGGTAGCAAGCGGCACAGAACCACATGCGCTGGAAAAAGTTCGGCGAGGGCTATGTCCAGCAGTACGCTTATGGGCTAATGATTATAATAATATAATATTTTTTTTTTAGGATTCCAAAATCATTAAATGACTGCTCCCGTCCTGGGTGCGGCGGAAGGGCGTGTCAGACTTTTACTGACTAAAACCCACCCATGTTCCTTCCGTTGCCCTTTATGTTCCGGGGCCACGGTAACATTCCGCGAGCCTCTCGCCCCGGACTAAGACCCAGGCGAAGACGTCGAGAGTCGCAAGACGACTACCGGCCACCGTAGGCGCGGTTCTGCGGATGGCGAGCGATGGGTAGCTCGCCGCCCGGCTAGGACCAGGACCGCGTAGACGGCGCGTTTTGTTCCACGCGCGCCTCAAAGAGAAGGAGTCAGCACAGGAAGGGGCCCAACAGGGCCAACGCCTGCCGGGGTTGCGGAATGTTTATAATAGTTACCGTGACCCTGCAACATAAAGGGCAACCGAAGGAACATGAGTGGGTTTTAGTCAGTAAAAGCCTAACACGCCCTCCCGCCGCACCCAGGACGGGAGCAGTAATTGGACTTTGGACGATTTCCCACTCACCAAAAAAAAAAAACCCCCGGCAGAATAATATAATAATGATGACATACCGCTATTATTCCTAAGAGTAGTATCGACGCCATTTTGAAGCAACAGCACAGCAAGCCTCGTGTGACCTCGGTACGCGGCGCAATGGAGGCATGTGTTGCCCTGGGCGTCCACGCAGTTTATGTTCGGAGAGTTTGGACTGCTTAGCTGGGAAAGAACAGCGAATCATTAAAATACTTGAATTACAATTGTGAAATTATGGTGCTGATTCTCTTGTTCACAAAGCGAACCAAATTTAACATAAGTGCATCCTTCTCTTTCCATTTCGTTAAGAAAAGGACAGACGATACACATCAGTTAAGTCCTATCAAATTAGACAGCGCCTGAAGTAAATTGACGTATTTTAGTTGCTAAGTTTTTAATTGCGTCTAAATTATGTATGGAGTATCTTAATTTGACAGGACTTAACTTATATTTTATCTTCTGTCTTTTTCCTAATGGACTGTAATGAAAAAGACGCACTAAACTTAAATTTATTTAATTTGTGAACAAGGAAATCGTCACCACTGTTTGAGCATGTGCACATCTAAACTCACCCTACCCTTTTCTCAACTACATTAAGGTCGGCTTCCAATCAAACCGGATCTAGCTGAATAGTTTTACTTAGAGCGACTGCCTCTATCAGACCTCCAAAGTAATTAGATACACCTTTTGATGAGACATCATCAAATGACTTCCTGCCCTGGGCGGGGCGGGACAGGGTGCCAGACTTTTACTTACTAAGGCCGTATACAGAAAGAAAGCTGGAATCTTATAAGCGCTTGCCTGCGCTTGTCAGCGCTGGTAATCCGCGCTGGTAATCCGCGCAGGAAAATATATGAACACCGACAAGCTTCAACACGCGCTGGTCAGCGCTGGGCGTTGCCATAACAACTGCAAGCAAATCATTCCGACATTTTGATTAGTCTGCTTCAACCTGCTTCCTTTGTGTAGAACGGACCAGCGCTTATAAGTTTCCAGCTTTCTTTCTGTATACGGCCTAAAACCGACGCTTGTTCCTTCGGTTGCGTCTATGTTCTGGGGCCGGGGTACCTTGTTTCGAGCTATTGTCAGACTTTCACGTTTATATAAATTTTAGATATTCTGATTTAGTTCTGTAATTAATTTATGAACTGAACTGTCGACTTTCGAATCGGAATTTGGTTTAATTTAATACGATAAGCACAATTACTTTCACCTACTGATAAGAAATTAACTGTTTTGTGCATAACGGTTATCCCTTATTTTAAAATGGCACAAAATTACGTTACGTTTATTCCGCACGTTTTTTATAATGAATTAGTTATGTCCACATGTTAGACCTATCGATATTGCCAGTTTTAGTATTCAGCGTTAGAGTGTAAATAATAATATTACAAGACTTTTCGCGCTACTGAAATGAAATGAGATAGTTTATATGGAAGTAGGTTAATAAAATCACTTTTTTCATATTTTTATACTAGCAGGAGTCAGCATTTCCTGATTACCTCCGGAAAAAATGCCGAAACAAACTCAGGAAACATCATTTCTATTCTAGATATTTTCATAGATAAAGTGACAGGTTTGGTGGGGTGGTAAACAAACAACGTACAGCCGAAACTACTGTACCTGGAAACATGCGAAATGCACAATAATTTGTTTTTGTCAAAGTTACGCCCTTATTAGCGTTTTCTGGAAATTCGTCTTCAAAAGAGGCAAATTAGGGGGTGCAAGCTTGTATGAAAATAGTCTCTGTATTAAAACAGACCTTCACACTGCAGTGATTATTATTTTTATTTATTTATACTGTGGCAGACTATTTAAGACACTTACCAACTCCTGTATATCATCAATCCTGCCCTCCTTAGCGGCGGTCAGCAGTCGAAGCTCCCTCTCATGTCGCTCCGCCCTCCCGGCCGCCTCTAGTAGCCGCTGCACGTCTCTCGTCTTTGACATATCACAAGGCGTCCGACCTTCGCCATTCATTATGTTCACGTCAGCTTTGTGTTTGAGTAAGAGGATTACTAAGTCCTGTAGGAGAGAGAGGGACGGATATAAGAATACGTAACCGACGCCCCAAGTTGAATTCAAGAGACGTTATGAAGCTTTATAAAGCAAGTGATCCATTGGCATGCCGGCGAGCTAACGGTAACTGTTGACACGTTTGATCGTCGACTTTCGTTATCAATTAGTGTACTAAAAAGTCTACTCTCAGGTTTTTTGCAACACTGGAGGACTTAGGCATTCACATAGAGCCAGCGAGCTAATCCGCCTGTTTTTAAATCCACAGACTTTTAAATGGCGGTTTAAACCTTTGGCTCGTGAGCCAAAGAGCCTTAAATCCTTAAATCTTTCGATCTTAAGCGAAATGATCGGCTATCAAAAATATTAAAATGTCCGTAACTGTAATTGATATAAAACTTTTAGACGGTTTCCGAGTATAAACACTTGGGTAAGAGAATTAATATTGGTCTCACTAGAGATGTGCTGGGTGGGCATCAAACTATTGCATGCTTGAAATGTAATTTTATATAAAATGTTTTTAAACTCATTATTTTAATTCAGTCGTCATTCAATCTAGTAGAGAAACGCTGATATGATTTTTTTAAGATTTCTCACACATAAAGACTTGCTTTTTAATTATTTGTAACACCCGTGCGAAATTAGGGCGGGTCGTACAAAATAAAACATGGGTCATTGAGTACTCAATGTAACAGGTTTTTCACATCGTCCCACATTGTGATCACGTCTTTTTTAGACATTTCGTAATGTTCATTAAGGTTCAATTTACACTGTAACATAACCTTGGAGATAGAATTTAGTGCACATTGCAAAATAAACTTTATGTACATTGTTTGACACGCTAAGGCCATCAATTTCGACGGATTCGGTGGCAATGTAAATTGAACCTTAAATACTTATCAATGTTAACAAAAAAGATAAGCAACCAGGGCCATCAGAGATAGTTGTAGTTTACTTAGTTAATAATAGATGTTTCTAAATTAATTATAATTATGCCAAACAACTCCCGTACGCCAAACCGCCGCTGAAACAGTGATCCCATTCCAGTCTAACTGGACCTTTATAAAATTTCATTTGAATGCATTCAATATTTTTTTTAATAATTTATATGAAAACTTCTTCAGTCATGACTGGCCTGTTTACATATCTTTTGTTGACCAAATACAAGCGCATGGCTATTTACTGGCGAATACTTAAACACATGTTTATATTCATGATAACAAAATTTTCCAAAGAATCCTGAAAACGGGACTTTTTACTAAGACTCAGCCGCCTGTCTGTCTTTCAATGTCGTCAATAAAATTTCGAAATTTTCACAGATTTTTTTTTGTTGGTAAACCTTGTTCATTTTTATGGGTGTTATTATGGGATTAAATAATGGAAAACTTCATTACTAATAAATTTTCACTTTTCTCAACTTCTTCCTTACCTCATTCCCAATAAAAGAGGCTTTATGCAATGCAGAGTCGCCAGTGTCATTGACCTCGTCTACATTAGCTCCGGCTTCTAGCAAGGCCTCCACAACATCTGTGTGGCCGAAGTATGTGGCTAGGTGTAGTGGAGTCCAGCCTAGGTTGGTTTTATTTTTGCCTGGAAGAATTTTGATGCTTTGAATTTACATGTCAAAAATTTTCTTTTAGTTAAATTCTTATAAATATTATATACCAGCGGTCTGTAACTTTTTGCCAAGTAATATAGATATCAAGTAATGACACATACAAATTTTTTAATGATAAATATAAAAAAAAATGTGTTTTTATCAATAAATATGTCAACTTAGTATATGACAAAATAATAACAAACTTATACGAGGATGTCCATATACATAACCATAGTGGATGTTAGAGATCACCATTAGCAGTAATCTTTTTAATATTTTTTTTTAAACTGTGGAACACGTGACTCGAGGCACCAAAGGAAAAAATAGCAGTGCAACAGCCGGCTGTCGCTTGGTCGTTGAAACGTTAATAATAATAAAAATGGATAGGTAGTTTTAACCTCTCGTGCGCAAGGTACTTGAGGTGTTTACGCTTACATACTAACGGTGTTTGTAAGGCCCTTAAGAGATTAATCAGAATAATGTATGTATGTGTCACCGGAAAATAACAAGATCCGTAAGTTTATCAATCTACTAGGAAGTTTATAAACTTTCGTAAGATTCTAAACGGGAGATAAATTGTAATATTTTACGTCCACATTTTTGTAAATTTATCAATTTCCGACGTTATACGGTAAATTTATAAACTAACGGATATCTATTCGTAAGATTTTAAATGGTTCGACCAATCACAGAATTTTTTTTAAATATACGCATCTTTGAAATACGTAAAATAACACACTGCTCTCTGATTGGTCAATGTTCTAGTGGCAATGCTTGTGTCCAAAGACTGGTATATTCAGACTTGACAAACTATAAATTGGAAGCAACAATGCCTGGTTCCTCTCGCACGGATGTAGTGAGTTGAGTTTTCTTTGAGTTGCAACACAGTTCAACCATGTTCAACACTTAAAATAAAACTAATAAAAAAACGCACAAGAATGGCGGCCGCGAGGAAGGAGAAGTGACACGTGACAGTCAACCAATTAGATCGCGCGAGCGTTTGGTTACTGCTTACTTATTATTTTACGAGTGAGTTCAGTAAGTTTATCAATTTACGAAAATAGGGACGTAAAATATTACAATTTATCTCCCGTTTAGAATCTTACGAAAGTTTATAAACTTCCTAGTAGATTGATAAACTTACGGATCTTGTTATTTTCCGGTAACATATGCACTACCAATTGTGGTAAAGAAGGCCACAGGCCACAAGTTACATTCACAAAGCTCTCCAAGAACTTAATCGTCTTTGACTAGCGGAATTTTATCAATCATTGCACTACTTATCACAGCTACAGTCAATCTGTCATTTCTAGAAATATATTTAAATAACAAAAGATGAATAACAAATGTGACTCACATGTAATGACAGCAGCAATTAAAAATCTATAGTAGGTAATAATATCTAACAACTGTTTACATCAACATGACCTAATTACGGAATATTGTGAAACATTATAATCTCTTCAGAATCATATTTTTCAAAATTTTTGAAAATTTTGAAAAATAGAATTCTAAGTTTTGAAAATTTTGAAAAATATGATTCTGAAAATTCGTTCGTAAATAGTTGCATGTATAGAGTAAACAAAAAATGTAAGTATAAATAATTACTTATCTGATGATATTGTTATCATAATGTAGTATTTTTTTTTTACTGTAAGAAAATTCAAAACATTTTGGCTTTAATATAAAAAATTAGGACTAAACTTCTGAAAATTATACTGCATTATACTGTCATACTGATATTTCTTAGAACATAAAATAATTGAATTAATAAGCTTAATAATAGACAGCCAAGATATTAGTTGGGTATATTTAGAAAATTTGTTCAACTAACCAGAAACCTGTTACAAGGATTATTTATCCACATTCAACACCTTCGGCGAATAATTTGTAAGATGATAGGCTATGCAAACCATTCATACCTTTGCAATTGATATCCAAAGTAAGTTTCCCTTCATTCTTTGCTTCCAGTAAAGCCTTGACCACAGATAGTTCTCCATGTCTGGCAGAATACAATAGTGATTCCTGTGCCTCATTTCCAAAGTTAGTGTCCTTAGACATTCTGGTTTCTTCTGCAGTATACAATGTACTAAAACAAGGTTTTTAACACCTATCGGAGTTATTTAGCGTCACTCACTTGTCGCTATTACGTCGAAACACATTGTACGATGATTAAAAAAGGTTTACAAAAATCCAGTGTGTATAATTGGAATTTCGTCGCGTTCAACGTCCGCGACTATGCAACAAGATAAAAAATTAAAAACAGTCGCACGTAAATTATGAACTCGATATGAATGCTCGTAGAGAGAAGAGGATAGTTTAATTCGCAATTTATCTCGATACGAGGCGCAGGGACCTACCCACTTGCGTCTTCCAACTTGCTTCCAACGAATTGTCAAACAAAATCCTCATTCATGCATGTCAAATGTCAAACGACAGACGACTGGTCGGTCAGTTGGATTGCTGATTTAGAACTATGGTTCCGTACATACATATGTTACGGTTGCTAGTTGTTGCTTTAGTTCGCATTTAATAATTACATAAAACGATGACTAAAAGTAATTACCTTAAAGTAAACATTTGAAGTAAATTAAAAATATAAGGTAATAAAAGTTTACTTTGAAAAACAACTTTTCATTATCTGTTAGCATTTAGGGGGATGTCGTTTATTAGTAGCACTATTATTTAGAGGCACAATTGTTAATTGTTTACAGAAAGTCGTCTACCATCTCAAATTTTGTAATTTGTCTACACTATGTACCTCGTAAACGTGATAGCTTTCATTTCTAAACTTATACCTAATATTTTTTGTTAACTATTTAGATTTTAACGTACACTTTTGACAGATTTGACATTGTATTCACAGTAGTATTAATTGTAACACCCTATTTTTATAAAAGAGTGCGTATGGAGTTTCTTGCCCATTCTTCTCCATATAAAACTACCTTTTGGAATGGGCGACTAGAATCAAAATATATATTTTTTTAATGTAATTGACGTTCTAAAGTGCCTCAATGATCTAATGGAAATAAACGTTTTGACTTGACTTGAAAAAAAAAACCTTTTTTTAATCGAACCCCAATTTCAACGACCTTGACCTCGTAACCTGATAGCTTACTCTTCGTCTGTAAATATACTTACAGTATAAAAAAAGCAACTGCACTTATTTCTCAAAATTCTAAGTTGCAAACAAACAATTGTTAATTATTATAAGACATAATAAAACTTAAAAGCACAATATTAATCTACTCAAATTAAAATTTAAAATAACAGCTACGATTCTATACGATTTCGAACGAAATGCTGAAAGTCACAGATTATATTTGATTTTTGATTCTTCTGACATCTGTCAACTGATAATAATAACCGATTTTCAGCCGGTGCCGGTGTTGTATTTGTTTGTGATAATACCTATATCTGGATAATAAAAAATATGTGTGACGACATCCAAAACTGTTGCCGCATATGCTTGGACGTCGAATCCGACCATGTTTCAATACTTGGAGATCCTACCATCAATATGCACATGAAAGCTTGCCTCACAGTAACTGTGTCTCCAAATGACCACCTTCCAAAGTCTGTATGTTTGTCTTGCGTATCATCATTGAACCAATTCTATAATTTTCAACTAAACGCTCGTTGTTCGCAAGACTGGCTCGAATCTTCGCTACAAGAGAAGACTAGGAAATCGTCTGAAAACAAAATGGTTATTCAACCTTTACCAGACTCTGAATACAATTCGGATTCGCTTCTAGAGTTCCTAAACAACACTGCAAACATCGAAGAGTACCTAAACAACCTTGGTAAGGAAGATATACCTTGTATTGTAAATATGTTGGACAAAAATGAACATTCCCTTGAAATTAGTAAGATGAACAATAAAAATACTAAAGTTGTAAGTCCTAAGAAGAAAGATTTAACAAAGAAATTCAAGACAGAAAGAGATGTGATAGACACAGACTTCCAAACAGTAAAAAATCTTTTGACAAAAGAAGCAGATCCAATAATGAAAGTTAACCAAGCAATGACAGAACAAAATGCCTTCATATGTTTTGGCTGTAAAATTAAATATGACACAGTTCAAAAATTGTTGCAACACTTAAGTATTTGTGATACTGCACTACGTACTTGCATACACTGTGATATGCTGTTCAATTCTAAGCAGCAAATGCAACAGCATTCAATATCACACAATACGTCCCAGCCATTCAGGTGTAACTGTGGTGAAGAATTCCTGTCTAAGGAGAGATTGACACAACACCACAGAACATGCCACACTGACTATGCAGCTACTGTAGGCTGCGTATACCGATGTAAAGGTTGCGGAGATACGTTCAAAGAAAGGTTTCAGTTATACAAACATGCTAAGGAACACATTATAAAGGCTGAGGAAAGAGTGTGTGATATCTGCGGTCACACTTTCAATGGCAGTGATGCGTTGAATAAACATAGGAAGGAGGAACATGGAAAACCTGAGAATGTTATGTATAGGTAAGATCATTTGCTTAAGATGCTGCAGGTAGATCTGCTCCGACAACTGATAAATAATGAATTAATCGCTATGTTTTATTTTTTCATTTACTGTTACTATCACAAGCACCTCACTCACTACTATCTGGACCAAACCTGATTTTATTCTCTGCTAAGTCTTAAAGGTTAGAATTAAATAACACAGAATGATTTGTTACAGATGCAAAATATGCAACACAACATCAACAGATCGCAAAGAAATATACATTCACGTAAAGAAGCACACCGCAAAACCTGAACCAACACGTCACTTGTGTGAGTCCTGTGGCCGTAGTTTTGCAACAAGAACTTCTTTATTCCGTCACTCATTGCTGCATGGGAGTAATACAACAGTCTGCCATATTTGTAATAAACAGGTAACGGATACGAAGTTACTTGAACAGCATTTGAAGGAGCATATTGAGATGACGATGTGTGAAAAGTGTGGCCAAAGTGTGAACAGATATAAGCTTGGAATGCACAGTTGTTTATAAGTAATTAGGTACAGTGATTGTAAGTGTTGATGTAGTTTTAATTAAAGGCGGATACAGACTTAGCGAGGCTTGCGCTACGAATGGCGCACAATAAAGAGGTATTCGTTGTGCGCTGATGCTGACGTGCGTGTTGAAAAATTATACCAAAACAAATTATGCCCGGTTTTGCCCGGAATTGTGTATAAAATTTTGAAATATTTTCAGAACTGTTTATTCTCTTGAAATAAAAGTCAATTATAAAATGTTCACGATTTATTCAAACAACACCTAAATCCATACAAATTATTGTAAAATTATATATCTAGGTAAGTATAAACATAGATTAGTAGGTTAATGTACAGATACAATTAATACACAAGAATTTTGATAAATACTAAAGCGCTTAAAAACCAGTCGAAAAGTCTTCCTAACTTATAAGATAAAAAAAAACATAGGCAGTCAGCAAAGCAGATAAGTATGCAGGGCCGTCAGATACAATTTATCTCGAAAACCCATGGATATTTTCAAATAAAAATTCAAACTATAGTAGAAAATAACTAATTCTTCAATTAAGTTAAATTTCATTTGAATACATACATTGGTATTCAAGAAAACCTCAATTGTAGATGACGGCCCTGCATACCTATCTACTTTGCTGACCGTACGTAAACGTATTTTATATAACAAACAGTTGAATAAAATCCGGTTAACGAAATAGTAAAATAGCATTGAACAGTATGTATTGTCAAGAAATTAAAAAGTAATTTTTAATAATTAAAAAATCTCGCAACATACCTACAGTCACCATTTTCTTTTTTTATTGTATTTAAATGAATGATGCACGTCAAAAAAAAATATCTTTATTTCTATTGTAATGGACGTAGTTAAGTAGAAAGGACTCAATCCACAATAAGTCACTTTTGAGATAATTGCGTTTAAAGTTTCAGCTGTAATTTCTCTAACAAATTGAAGATTTTTTTTCTGTTTTTGCCAGTGGTTACTAAGAAGGTGTTTCATATTTTATATTCCTATCAATATAGTGATATATTTTGCAATAGATTTAGAAAAAATACGTGAAATGTGGGTTGAGTCCTTACCATCAAACTTAAGTTTGGTGAGACAGATATCTTTTTTTAATTTCTCAGAATGGACTCAAAACTACCCATAGACCAGAAAAAAATGTTTAAAAAAAATTAAAGAAGTATTATTATAAAAGAGTTGTATATTTATTGACCGTAATCATAAAGCTAACAAAATTATGTAAAAATGTCATCACAAAAATTAAAAAAAAAATAGAAATATCAGCGCAATAGTTAACGATGTCAATTTTCGTCATCCTCCAGGTCAAAATCAAGAGTTGGCCCGTACCCATCAACATCCTCATTGATAGAACTGTTTCCTTTACGTTTATTATAAAATGTGTGATAGTCTTCGGGTATTAATGAGAACATAGATCTGAGAATTGCTTGAGGAATGGCTTTGCCCCTGAGGCTAAAAATCTTCAAAATCTTCTTCTGAAAATTAGATTGAAGTTCGGCACGTGGCATTGCGGAATAGTTCTAATAGTTACCGTCGTCCCAGAACATAAAAGGCAACCGAAGGAACATGGTTGAGATTTAGTCAGTAAAAGTCAGACACTCCTTCTCGCCCCTACAGTGCGGAAGTAGTCATTCGATGATTTCCCACCCACCAAAAAAAAAAGGATTTGACACATTTTCAGTGGCGTTTGTTTCACTTCCCTACTTTTAAAGGACAATGGGCATTATTGTATGAGATGCGTCCCAACCCTTGTAACAAGTTGCGACTAGTATAAACATAATCATTTAAGCTTTTTTATGATTAATATACCAAGTTTTTATAGTAATTGCATGCAGGTCAAAAGTTATTGGTCTTCAAGTGAAAAAAGGTTATTGTTCTAAATAATGCTTTAATCATACACTATTACATTTTATGTTACATGTAAACATAATTATTACATTTATAATAATTGTACAGTAATCACAGGCAGTAATAGTTATTTTTTGACAGTTATTAATAAACGCACAGTTGATTTTCAAATACATAAATAACAAAGAAGTAATACCCTAATGTAAGAGTATGGCTTAAACATATGCAAATTGTTTACTGGTACTTTTAATAGCGGTTATTATCTATGATAATATCATACAAAAAGGTCGCGGGTAACAATATGCTTGGCTGATGTCTAGCCCAGCCAAGGTACCAAATGATACGCATTATGTGAGCACAAGTACCTACTGTTCTTTTCCTGTTAAACATGAGCAATAATAATGAGCAATTGCATCTCTCACTGTTTCTGCTCTATTTTTTGTCAAAATATACGAATAATAAACCCTACCCGATACATGCCGCGATTTTATCCGCCCCCTCAACAGAATACCTTCTGAAATATTTATATTGTACCGCACAAGGTTAGAAATAGCTCCTATGCATATTTCGATTGTGTACATGCCATTTCTTAAGTGTTCCTCAAATAAGACCGGGCGAGTTTTATTTGGTAACTGCATAATGAAATTAATAAAAGGTCTTCTTCTGTTAGTATAGGAAACTGCAACGGTGGGAGAATAGGAAACCCAACACCCCCTGGTGTTGGGTTAAAGTAGGCGCACGGTCGACAGTGTGGTTTTTCCACTTGTTTTAGACCTTTTGTCATTGAAATACTAATTAATTAAGTTTTATTCAGTATTTTTATCAAATAAATTAAACCACTATAACAGTTTCCCTGCACGAGATACAGAGTTACGCCCATACCAAAAAACATAACACTGATTGAGATCTTTCAAACCATATAGGTAGAAAAATGTTACAGCACTTGGGACGAAAGCGCTCATTGTTCTTTACTTTTTTATAATCCTGTAATTTGATAGACTTTGGTCCGGTCACGCTCAGGGACGAAATGTTGAGGTAACTTCGGTCCATACCTCAGGACACGTCTCGGAGTTGGAGCCAATCCGCCACCTAATGCAGGTGCCCTCCATTTAATACTGATAGCCCCAGTGCAGAGAGCTGCAAGTTCTGCTGTGTCCTTTCAAACGTGGATCCTATAGTGCAGTTGGTGCAATCCAATTTTCAGAAGAAGATTTTGAAGATCTTTGGCCCCAGAGCAAAGCGATTCCTCAAGCAAAGATCGAAGATCTCAGATCTATGTTCCCATTAATACCCGAAGACTGTCACACATTTTAAATTAGCCGTAAAGGAAACAGTTCTATCAATAAGGATGTTGATGGGTACGGGCCAACTCTTGATTTTGACCTGGAGGATGACGGAAATTAACATCGTTAACTTTTGCGCTGATCTTTCTATATATATTTTTTAATTTTGGTGATGACATTTTTACGTAATTTTGTTAGCTTTATGATTACGGTAAATAAATATACAACTCTTTTACCGCAAGCAAAACACCGCCAGACAGGCAACTTTACGCCGATGTGCTAGACGTTGTAGTTGGGCCGCCACCTTCTTGTCGCCAATCGACCTCCTGGCTCTGCGTTCTACCGAATCCAATGCGACCAGTTGGTTGTATATGGCTGAGCCATATACGCCCGCATATAATGTAGGTGTACATTTTTTGCCTAACTAACAATTTACATTTTGACAAATTTGTACGGAACCCTCATTGCGCGAGTCCGACTCGCACTTGACCGGCTTTTTTGCCTAATGAAGCTGACTTCAGCAAAATTGAATGTCAGCTCAAGCATCATGAGCGCATTTACACCGCAGAAGAATATAAAAAAAAATCTGTAAAAAGAAAACTTTCTTTTTTTTGGAGATTGGGAAATCATCAAATGACTTCTCCCGTCCTGGGTGCGGGGGGAGGGCGTGTCAGACTTTTACTGACTAAAACCCACTACTGTTCCTTCAGTTGCCCTTTCAAAATGTTGCCACTCAAATAAAATTGGAAAGTCATGTAACTCACATTTTTTAATACATCATAACAACGCAAAACTAAATAATTTTATCGCAGACAATAGTTTTCAAACTCGTTACACTACTTGGCATAATATGCCAAGTAGTGTAAGGAGATAGGATTCCAATAAAAAAAAAATTACTTATACCTGTTACACAAATAAGTCGTTTCAATTCAATTAAAAGTATATGAGTGTCATCCGTACATCTATTTCTAAGTAACAGCTCATTCTGCTTGAGTCGTTTTTAAATTATTTAATATTAAATGCGCTGTTCATCAACTGTTTTTCTGAAATATCTCAAGTGTTTTGAGTTGTTTCTAATAAACAAAAAGAAATAGTTTATGTCAGTAAACCTGTATCATAGAAACGACTCAATCTGTTTGAGTCGTTTTACTTATTTGTTAAAATGATATTTCTAATCAAAACTAATTCTTAGAAAGGATTCAAACTGTTTGAGTTTATTCTGTTTTATCGACATTAAGAACACACTCATAGCAATGTCATTACTCAGAAACAATTCAAGCGGACTGAGTTGGTTCAGTAAATACATTTTGTATGCTCTTCATACTGTGGGTTGAGTCGGGGTAGTGAGAAAAACTAGTTTGCATGGACATTTTAAAAATAGGGTTTTCACTACATGATAGATTCGACCCTCAGGAGCACGATGACACACTTAACTCAATTTTGGCTAAAGTGTGGATTGAGTCCTTTCTGCTTAACTACGTCCGTTTGTCTCTTACACCTTAGAATGCCTTAGATAATAATGATAATAATATAGATTTTTTCGACAAAAAATAACAGAATTGGTCTTGACCTTTAGAGTATTCACGAAAACTCTTGAAGCAAGTAACAACGACTGGCGGCCATAGGATCTTATCTGATAAGGCCGTGAGGTTATTATGAAATTATGTATACCAGGCAACAATATTTAGGAGCGAGTTTAAAAAGCATACAAAAAAAAAATTGGCGGTCTTTCACTTATTGAAAATGTCAAAGCGCCTATATTTTTCGTGTCATAAGACCTTACGCCAAAGTGGTACGAACTATAGTGGCGCCAATTTTCGCATTAAATAAGTAAGCTTCAATGCGGACAAATATTACAAATTGCGTCAGCAAAAGCAAAACCATCCTCTGTGGTGAATGTTGAAAAAATCAATTAAAATAACTCTTATTCTGAAAGGCATGAGGTTGGTGAGGTCGATCAGGAACTTCATGAATGATGGAATGCTGATGATTCGATGGTTTCTGCGTACTCCTGAAAAACAAGTAGAAAACAGCATTGAAACTAAATTTTTATAAAGTTTTTTTTTTGAATATACGAAAACGTAGATGCTACCGGTACGGTACCTAATGATTTATTCAATCTTAAAACCGGCACGATGCGAGTTCATGTGATCAAAAGGGTCCAAGTATGTAGAAATAAATAATGTCCATCTGGACAATGGAAATTCGATATGGGGTAAGATCAAAGCTCAAGAAAGGTTAGAAGCTGCTTTTTATCCAACCACTTGGTCAGCCTCCGCGCGCGACAACTGATATTCACTTGCAAGAAGTTACGAGGTAAAACATCCTATAATGTTGTAGTAATCAAGACAAGAACAGCTAAGCACCCTACGCTGATTGAAAAGACCACGAAATAAGTATACTTACTCCGTGGAAAAGACTAATTTTAGTAATCGTAGATGGACCTTCAATAATAGTTTTAGCAGCTTCTTTAGCAGTGATCTCGGTGTACCACGAAGTGAACCGGTGCGTAGGCGCTGGGTACATGCCGGTGGCCACAGACGCTAGGTATACTGACGTGGTGTTGATGTTTTTGGTCCACGTGTCCAGGCGGAGTTCCTCTGTCATTGAGTCCATTAGACCTGCTCAGAAAATACGTAAAAGTTGTTTATGTCTTGATCTGGTGACTGATCTGGCGATTTTTTGTTTATTGTGTACTAGCTGCCACAATAGTCTTTATCCGGTCTAAATTAAACAGTTCCTACAAAACACTACATATAGGAAAAAGTTCGTTTAAGTTTACATTCAGCTTTTCCAGAATTTTAAATTTTCCATGCAATTTAGCCCGACAGTTTCGGCATTGTCCAAAATTAGTTGCATTTTACAATTAGGTATTGCACAACAATTAAACTTTAGACAAAGATCTCTTCGAGATCTTCAAGATCTATTTTGCATTCGTAGTTCCGTACTATCTCGCTTGAAATTTGGTAGGTAGCGGACGACCGATATCCGTAGGTACTGGTAGCCAACTAAATCAAAGCTACAGTCAATTTTTGTAGTTGGCTTCATGAAAGTTTGTACCTCTTAGTCCATATTTAGCTGCACAGTATGGAATCATGTCGGCACATGGCATCAGACCTGCGCTTGAGTTGATTGCCACTATATGCCCATGTCGCCTCTCTAACATACTAGGCAGGAAGGCTTGGATTACCTGATAAGAAAATAGCAATGAGTAATCCTATTAATTAATTAGATAAAATTTTCTTTGAATACTGATGGTAACATCTATCAGCCAATCAGAAATATCTGCGTATAAAAATCAGGAGGAATAAATCTAGACTCCGCTGACTTTCTCGGAAAGCCTGTGGGTAGGTATTGGCACAGCACAGCTCCCCGAAACTAAATTAAAAAATCTATTAAAGTTGACAGATAGTTGTAGCTTAATGTGTTTTCGTATGTGCCAAAAAACTGAATAGTCACCCAGAAATGTGCCAGCAGATTTGTGTCAATAATCCTCATGATGGTGTCCTGTCGCAGATGGTTGAGGGGTGTACAGTCCAGGATTCCCGCGTTACTCACTACCATGGACACGTCTGACAGCTGCCGACGCATGCGCATCGCTGTTGCCGCTACTTGATCGCGAATCGTCACGTCTATGGTATAACCATAGCACTGGGAAATAAAAATGGTGATTAGTTGTGAAAATAACTAGTTCTCCATTTTCGACTGAAATTCGTTGTTCAGCCTTCTTACCATGACGTTTAAAGTAAGCTTGTTATAATCCTGTTGCAGGAGTGTGCCAGTGACAGCGTTAGACACGTTGTCTAACGCCGTCTCTTTCCCACTGAAAGTAATATCAAAGTAATACTGCTATAAGGGCTTGTGGTACGCCCCCTGTAGACTAGTACAAAATGGTGTCTTAGTTGCTGCAGTAATATCCGCGAGCCGTTTGAATTGATATTGAAAATAAGGGTTTACTAATGTTTGCCATAATTTAATATGACATAATTTCATATGCCATAATCGTATTTGCCATAATTTCATTTGACATAACGCTTCATTTGCCATAATCATGAAATGATATAATATCATTTTCCATAATTTCATTATTCATAATCGATCAAATGCCATAATAAATAAAATCCATAATTTTGTTTGCCATACTTTTCATTTGCAATAAAGTCATTATCCATAACATTTATTTACCATAATATTCATTTGCCCATACCCGATACCCGATATATGCAAGCAAGTATACTGCATAAAGCAAACAAGCATACAGCATGCAAGCAAGCAAACATACAGCATGCAAGCAAGCTTACAGCATGCAAGCAAGCATACAGCATGCATGCAGCAAACAAGCAAGTATGCAGCATGCAAGCAAGCATGCAACATGCAGCATGCAAGCAAGCATGCAGCATGCAAGCAAGCATGCAGCAAGCAGCAAGCAAGCAAGCATGAAGCATGCAAGCAAGCATACAGCATGCAGCATTCTAGCGAGCATGAAGCATGCAGCAGGCAGGGTTTCTGTCACGGCTCCGGCGCTGCGGGCCTCCGGCGGCCCCACGCGTACGAATCGTCGCAGACGGCTTTCGCTCACCACCACAGCTTCGGCTTGTTGGCCGGCTTCGCCGGCCAGCCTCAGCCGCGGTGGCTCGCTCGCAGCCGCCTGCTCCTCAGCCCGCGGGCCGCCTCGCCCCTACGCGCCTACGCGATTTTAAATAACACTCTAGGGGTAGGACAAACAAGACTACGTGGAGTCGGTTTTGCAACAATTCGGTTCTGTCACTAACTTTTGTAGCACAGCATGTTAAATTTTTAACCAACAATATTATTTAATTGTTACAGAATCTATAGCAAATTGGTTAGGCCTTGTTGTCGGGGTGTTTACTTATTGATGGTATATTTTTTTATAAATTATATCAAATGTTGCTTATGTCAAGTGTCGATTATGGAATGTATTACTTATGGAAACTAATTATTAGGGCATATGTTATTATGGAAACTCATTTTATGGCAAATGAAAGTTATGACAAGTACATTGTTATGACACGCGTTGTTAGTATAAATGAAATTAGTGCAAGTGAATATTATGAGCAGGGACGATTATGGAAAATAAAAATAGGACAAATAATATTATGGGAAACAAGAGAATACCGAAAATAAGGTTTGAAATTGCGTAGGTAGTGTAGGTACCCTACCTTTTAAGCCACAAATGATCAGTAGACTTCTCTCGCACCCTCGTTTTAGGCTTTTAGTCCATAACAAAGCAAAAAAAAAATTAAAAAAGAGGCCATGAAAGATGTTACACAGTACCTAGTGGCAACATCTGACATTAAGTACTTATTATAAATCGGAAAGTGTGTGTTTATTTGTCCGACTTTCACGGCAAAACCGATTTAAATGAACTTTGGTACAGAGATAGACTATAGCCTGAGAAAGTTTTTATCCCAAAAATCCCACTAAAACGAGAACTACGCGGGTAAACCCGCGGGGACAGCTAGTAAGGGTATATCTTTGGTTTGCTAAAAATGCGCGTGAGAGGTACCTCTCCATCCTTAACGCGTATCTCATCGACAACAGCGTTGTTCCGTCGCGCGTCGTTGTCCCAGCATATGACGGTGGCGCCAAGCTCCGCAAACTGGATGGCCAACTCTCGACCGATGCCGTGACCTGCGCCTGTTATCTGTTCGGAAGTTTAGAGAAGTTATTTTCACCCAGTTGAAGTAATCTAAACTGTAACAGCTGAATAAAAAAATATATTTTATTATGTATGTAGGTCTGAAGAAATCTGTTTAATCGTTATCGTACCTATCCCCATTAACGAATGAATCTTCAAAAAAAAACGTTAAAAGTTCCCTACCCACAACTTTGAAAATATAGGGCATTAACCTGCATGGTCCGATATTTATTAAAACTAATATATTACAGAAAAGATTTCATCGTGTTATTACAATACAGCTACAGCTCTTCAAAATACTTTAAGTGTTCACATTCAGTACCTTATCGTTCTCACTTACCAACACAGTCTCTCCATGCAGACTCTTCATAGGCACAGGGACGAAGATCCTTGCAATATACACAGTACAAGTGGAACACAGCTTGACAATCAGCACCAGTGTATCTAAAGTCCACACAGGCACTGCCGCCAAAGTCCCACAACCCCACCACGGCAGGATCCATACTTCTTGCCAAACCCTGAACTTCCTCGCCACACAAGCTACTGAACGCACGACTATACTTCTGTTCATAAAGGTAAAATAAACCTAAAAATCACAAAATTAGTGACTGTGGATGCTTGGGTTGACAGTTTTGTTGATGTGTGAAAATGGCTTGGTTTGAATGTTTGTGGCCAGTTTACGTTGTCATTCGAATAGTTTAGATAATACAACATACTAAATATATAGCTAGATAGAGTAACAGCTCACAGGTCATATGTATCTTATTTATAATATAATTTTTTAGTTCGCATCTCCGTAGGATAGAAAATAATAAATTGAGGCATATAAAACCTCTTTACAACGAATTTCCTCTATAGATTTTTCTCACCAATAATAGGCTGATCTTGTAGTCAACTGACGTTGTCTTGTCATAATCTTGCAATTTTAGACGGAAGTTGAGGTATCGTCTCCGTATATCATTTCTATTAAAAATCTCTTTATGAGAAGATATAAAAATGGCGAAACCTATGCAAAAAGAGCGTGAGAACCGATCTGCGGAGAAAAGAGACCTGACGTTCCACGCGTATACTATATCTCCAGAAAGTGCGTTCACATCAATCGTACTGCTAGAGTCAGAAGAACCGGAGATAATATGCCAGGTATTGTTCAAAGAAATATAGATAGGTACCTTTACTCTCTTGGTCTTAACGTTATCCCAATTTATTTGGGAGTTGCATATGAACGGACGGCAAACTAGCAGTTATGCAGCACCGATAAGTCATCTATGCATGTCTTACTAGCTTAGTACCAGAAATATGTTTAGTTGAAGAATACCTTAGCCAAGCTTCCTTGGAATGAGCTTTCCTACTTCCTAGTTAGACCGGGGTCATACTTTCATTTGAGTTGCGGTCGAAAATTTTACTTGATATTCTACGCTGAGCGAGCGAAACTGACGGTTGGCTGAACTTACTGACTTTGATCTCAGATTAAAGGAAAGAGTCGTCTGCACGCAGTGAGGTGCGTGACTCCCCAGTTGACGTATACGGAAGACGTGTCGTGTGTTGTACACTAGTACAACACACGACGAAACTGTACTATGCTTCAATTTTACTTAGTCGGCACTCCAATTCTGCGATCTGCATATTACTAAGCGCTTGGCAGCTTTTAAGGACATTTAAATATTTATTGAAAGTTGTAAGCTTAGCCTTCAGCGATGATCGTTTCTTTTTGAATAAAGTAAGTAAGAAGAAGAAAAAATATAAGGCAAAGGTAAATTAATTCACTAATAACTTTAAATAAAAGGATTTGAAGAATAAAAGTAAAGTTATTAGCTACACAATAGAACAAAGGACACAGCTGGCCGCGCACGTTATTCGAGCCCGTTAGCAAAACCTGTTTATTGAAGACGGCGGCAAACGAATAAGCAACAGCGACAGCTTTATTGAAATAAAATAAATGCGTGTAATAACTTTTACAATTAATTACAACGCAGAATGCAGAAAAAAATGATGATGACGAATGAACTAGCGTAGACAAGACCACCAAATGGATGGCTCAATTGGGCTATTTTGAAGCTAGGCAAGAAAGAAAACGGAAATATTCGGTAAAGAGATAAGCGGGAAAAATAAGGAAAAATGGAACGAACTCACAAAACGTCTTATCCAACCACTAATATTTGTCTTCTTCGCCTTTGTTCTTCAAATTGTCCTCCGTCTCATATGAATGTGGACGCGCGACGTGTCACGTAGCCTTCTCGAACAAACAGGGTCCAAAGTCCGCTCGTACAGTTTCGACTAGTGTCTACTGTCGCTTTGGGTTCCGTTGGGTGGGTGTGACTGCGTCAATCCACTGTCCCTTCTCTGAACTACCCAAGTATCCACGACGGCCGTGGGCTGGAGAGTTGGCTTTATCTTATTCTTTCACAGCGTAACCTCCTTCAACAAGATAGGTAAGGTACATATCCTATCTATTAAAAATCCAATTCTTCTTCAGACCCTCAGAGCAATAACGAAGTTCGCTGCGCAAGATATGCAGAACCGCATAGTGTTATTCAATCTAGATGCGATCATGTACATCCTGCCTCACGTGGAACATTCGGAGATAAATATTCGAAGGTTTGCTCTTAAGGCCTTGGCACAACTCTGCCAGCTGCCGAAAGGACCAGAGCAGGTGCTAAAAGATTCTCAGAATTTGAGGAAGATTGCCTTTATGCTTGTTAAGGTACGGTATAGAACCATGAAAATGTTCATATCGATAGTTTATTCACTTTTAATGGTGAGGAGACTGATAACCTATAAAATATTTTCGCTAATTTTGCTGCGACTTAGATGACGTGAAAATCAAAATTTCCATTACACATTCAGCAATGCTATAGATTTTTGGCAGAAAAATATTTTTTTGTAACTCAGTACATCCGCACATTACCTGTGGCTGTAACACATTATTACCTTTGTCTTACATTATACAAGGTGTTTTTCTTGAAGTGCTCATCCTTTCAGGGGGCAAGTATGATAGTGATTCTCGACCCAAATCCACAATAAAATTGGTAGGTATTTTTTTTTAATTTCATTCATATCGGTAAGTGTGCAATTACCGTTCTGAAAATGCGGCCAGTGTGTAGCCTCTCTATGACCGCGCGCTCACGCACACAAACAAACGCAAACAAAATTCATAGACCCTACGCCCTACGCGCGGCGATGGGGATGACGACGTCTCTTTCTATCCCACAAGCCACGCCCCGCGGCCGCGCACACGCAGAGATAAATTTTTCAGTGTCATTGGAATCCCCGGCGCATGCGTACGTCCGTCCCTCAGGTGCGCCGGTTAGTGAGCGCGGTATCGGAATACTACAATGTTGACTTGGTCCTCCAGTATGTCTTCAGTGGAGACACCGTGTCTCGAGCCATCGCGATGTTCAGAACCTCAGCCAAGCTGATAACGTTACGCAAGTTACATTTTGTCACCAGTGTTTCACAATTATGTGCAAAAGTGATCAGTGCTTTCGACACTTTAAAAACGAATGTGTTTGTGTTACGTAAGCTGAAAAATAAACAATCAGCAACGTCGCGCTTGACTGTGCCTGGAGCGTGAAGGAGCAACCTTCAAACAAATTCTCGAAGTAGGTAACAAGTACGTAATTTACTTATTTGTACAAAGACAACCATTAGTAAGAGGTTGATAGCTAAATCACCGCCCCTAAGACGACCCACTGACCAATCAATGTTATTACTCTAATAAGATTATTTAAAAATTTTAACTACCCTAAAAATACCTACCTAACAGGCTAAAAATGAAACACTTAAAACCCTAACCCGTAAATACCTACTTATCTGGCACAAATTGTCTTGAGGTATTTTTTATGGTACAGCTCGATAAAAAGAACGGATTGAAAATTTAAAATCAACCAATTTAATTCACGAATAAACACGAAATTATTACGGACCTTGGGGCTGAATTTACCTACAGAGCGCAATGAATGCGCCGAGCAACTACCTACATGCCGAATTATTATTAGGTATTACAGGCCTAAACTTTCCCACTGCAAGACCTCCCTACCTATCACTTATTTTGTCGAATGCTGGATTGTACGAAAAACATACACAATGCGAGGTCAGCTAAAATACCTACTTCTTAGTGCGTCTTAGTAATACTAATAAAGCAAAACTAAATGAGCATTACATGCCTACATGCATACCTACCCATGTTTCGTCTTTATCTTGCAATCATAATTTCACTTTCATTTCACGTTTGTTTATTTTGTATCACAGCTGATTAGGTACTTAACAATCGATGCCAAATCGCCAACGTGCCTATTAATAAATTATGTAAGGCTAAGGATTTCGCGTCATAAACATTAGGTTGCGGGTTCGAAACCTAGCAAGTAGGTACCACTGTTATTTTTCTAATTCTGCAGGTACTTTTTCTAAGTTTTTACCTTTAAATAAGAAAAGTCTAAATAAAAATATCTTTTAATAAATAAGAAAACTCGTTTTATCATACACGAGTCAGAAAGGGTCAATGACCGTACTGTACAGCTGTTGTGTCGTCCTTGGCTAGTTATCTAGTCCTAGGATAGTCAAAAGCCAGAAAGCCTAATAATGTACAAACAAAAGTCTAAGTAAAAATATCTTTTAATAAATAAGAAAACTCGTTTTATCATACACGGGTCAGAAAGGGTCAATGACCGTACTGTACAGCTGTTGTGTCGTCCTTGGCTAGTTATCTAGTCCTAGGATAGTCAAAAGCCAGTAAGCCAAATAATGTACTTACATGACTGTGATTATCGAATTAAAGAAAAAGTTGCTCTAGGTACCAGCGCATAAATAAATTACAATTACTTTTTTTTACCGCCGCACTTCAATTTACGAAACTTTGAGTCCACGTGGACTGAGGCGGCTAAGCCAAAGAAAGTAGTGAATATTTCGCCAAAAGACAACCCGTCGTGTCATTGGTCCGTCGCGTCGCTCGGTCGGCGCCTTTCATACTTGGCGCAAGCGCAAACACCGCACTTTAGGCTAGCCGCACACACACAATAATATTGACAATAAAGTACGTATTGTCAATAATATTGTGTGTGTGCGGCCTGTATTGCGGTATTGGATAGATAGAATCTAGATTATTGACAATCTTGTATTGACAATATTATTGTGTGTGTGCGGCTAGCCTTATTTTTAAATTGAATGTAAAAGGATTCCGTATCATTTAAATTCGTAATAATTTTTTTCCCGAGTTTACCTAGGTATCGTGTAACTATCTAATTTTATTACGTAAAGTATTTTTAACATTTTGACATATTTATAAGAATTAAGTTCATCGCATCATATTATGTCTAACTACAGGCTTACATGTACTTAATAAGGATCCCTGATGCCCTTGAGCGTGTGTGCGGAGTGGGCGGAGCCTCGTACAGGCACTTACACACAGTGACATGTTGGGCGATAGATCTAGAGGTGATTCTGCATTTTTTACGAGGTTTATGATTCTACATAATTCTGAAAAACAGTCAAATTTAAAAAATAAATATCTCAAGTACTATTAATTGTTGACCAGGTACCGTATTTTTATATGATTATTTACGAATGTTATAAAAACGTCCTGGGAGGTTAAGCAGTATAAGAAATGCACCTTGTATAGTGTGTATGATTATCTAAAGTCAATAATAAATCCCGTTTAAATATTGCACCACCAACTTCAATTTAGTTGTTTAGTGACGCATTGTACGTCTAGCTTCGCTTCTTATCTTCCTATCTCCTGAAATAATTCTTGGCTCCAGATGGAAGACGTCTTCGTTCTGGAATTCGCATCTTTAGTCCTCTCAGAATTAACAAAAGAACCTCTGGGATGCGAACAGCTGGTGTCTGCCAATATACTGAGCAGTTTATTCGCCAGGATGAAGAACAGCTTGGATCCTGATGTCCAGAAAAACTGTCTTCAGGTAATTCTTCTTGGTCTCGTTTCGGACGCATTCCTATCTTTGAACATCTTTCTTAAATAGTATTTCTGTCGCATCTACTCTTGTTTTTATTAGTGACGTGACTAATTTATTAGCGTTTAGAATTCGACCGCATAACACATTTTATAAAGATTTTGAATCTTTATAAAATGTATTTAGCAGCAGCCTGTTATTAATTAATCATTCTTTAAACTCAAGACTCTAAGCAATCTGCTGGATGATCCAATATGTGCCGCGGAAGTGACAAAGAACTCCCAGTTCAGCTGGCCGTCCCTACTGGCTTTGATGCAGAGCAAATACTTAGCGATACAACACGCTGCTTTGAGGACCGTCGATCAGTTGATCTGCAGATATAAAGACCAAGTCGTGCAGAAGACGTTTATGGCGTCGACTGGTGTTTTGGACCTTTGTGATATACTTGAGGTATGTTTACAAGGAAATATAAAATAATACGCAGTTTACTTTGAAAACTTTTTTACCAAGATGGTACTGTGAAGGCTGAAATAATAAAAGAGAAGCCTGTGTCTTGTAAGCTGCAGCAGACGCAGTCACAGAGTGAATGATGATTGGTAATTTAAGAACCTGAGGGAGAATCCATCTGTCTAGACTTGTAAGGTTACATCAGGCTTTCGAGTTTGGCCATCATCAATCTAGTAAATGATCTGTTAGTTCTGAACTCATTAAATCTTTAGTGCCTTGACTTGACACTTTTTTGTCACTCTGGCTCATGAGATACAGTAAATCGGAACATCGGGCTTGTCAGCTTGCCGCAAAATATATCCACGAATTCACAAAAACCTACATAATAATATTCTTCCTTTTCTCCCTAACCCCTAGTCTTACGAGTTCCGAGACGTTCACACCCTCGTTCTGGGTGTCCTTCGCAATTATGTTGAGACGGAGGAGAATGCTTCCCATCTGTACAAGTCAGGGTGTATACTGCGGCTCATAGCGTACCTAGAGATGGCCCTGCCGGCTATGAAGCCCCACTGTCTGGCTGTACTCACGAAAATGTCTTTTACATGTAATGGGAGAGATGTGAGTGAGGATTTTAAATTGTCATCATTATTACCTGTAGATAGAGTTGACTCGATGTATATAGGCATCTATGTAGAATTTGTTTCGCTAGGACAACTTACCGCTGACCGCTTCGTGCAATGGCGTAAAATCTGTCTCAAATTCGTAAAATTTCGGATAGAGGAGAAGGTTAAACTTCTTGTCTGCAGCCAAAGCTGCTCTTTGTAGAAGACAAATGTGGCAATATCTGGTGGCAGACAAATTATTATCAGTATAATAACAATTTATTTACTTTTAATTCCTCAATTGTCTCTTCAAAAAAGGTTTTATAATCGGCGTTATAAGCTAATTCACATTCCAGGCTTTGTACGCGACGGATACCGACCTGGTCTTCTGCCATCAACTCCTCAGTTCGAACGTGGAATTGTTAGCTGACGCGGCGATGGGAGTCGCCAACATGACAAAACTACTGCCTTCAGCTGTTCGCATGTCTGATACCAACATTATAGAAGTTCTATGTGGTACGTAAACGTGT